>JARYHS010009186.1:79418741-79560693 GCA_031002005.1 Vandiemenella viatica
ATTTTCCCTTAGGTCAACAAACGGATAATACAAAACACTCATACATCTCTCGCATTTGAGATAGACGAGATCATGACAATCGCTATGTTAAAAAAATACTTGCACGCTCAAGAAATATTGTTTCTTATAGAGCTACCTACTGTATATATTAAAAGAATCATTAATTGAGTGAGAAAAAAATTAGTCTTCTCACTTTTTCATATCAAACTCGGATCGATAAAATAAATTGAACAAAGATTGGGAAGAGCTATAAGTGCACTGCAAGACAGACAAGACAGGTGAAAAACTTGAAGCAGAGCTTTTTTTATGGACCGTGAGCTCATAAAGGACACAAATTTCACGAACACGATGCAAGACAATGAAACATTATCTTGGCGAGCCCTTGCAGAAGTAGTGTAAAACTTCCATAGGAAACGCAACTGTGAAAACTATAAACACTCTCTTAGTCGCGGGGTGTCAAATTTTCAAGATATTGATACGAATATGGACATTTTCTTTTTAGTCATCTTGATTGCTTTCCAGAAAATCTCGGAGGTTTCAGTGATGAACAACGAGAACGATTCAATCAGGACATCAAGGACATCGAGACCTCGTACCTAGGACTTTGGGGTACTGTGATGATGGGACATTACCACTGGTGTTTAAACGAGATAATCCTATTGCTCCCAATTTTCACGGCGCACAAAGAAGCGTGAATTTATTCCTTGAATTTACTGACAAATTCAATGTATTTTCAATTTTGAATATACGTTTGTGTGGCTCCCTCGGCAGCGAACGCAGTGCACTTGCTTGCGACAGTCCGATGCTTAATGTCCGAAGTCTTGGCAGCGGAAAACGAGTTGTTTGCCGTTGTTGTAATAATGTTGTAATAAGGAACAGAACCTACTGTGAGAAACTACTGTTGTAAATATGAAGATAAGGAAGAGGAAGAGTGGGTGATTCAATGGAACATCTAACTTGCTTCCTGGCGTTAGGTCCGTAACGTTTTACACTCGGGTTGTAACGGAAGTTATCTTTGTGGATTCGGATGTTCAGCGTATGACATCACACGTTGCAGATGTTTTACGGAAGCTGAGGTGGAAAACAAATTTGTAATTATTTAGTTCTTAATATTTTATAAAAAATAATCTTAAAATTAAAATAAGTATTTTTTATCTCAAATCCTACATTTTCTCAAAGTCTATGTCCATATAATACTGCCATACTGAATTATTGTTTGCCTCATCTTTCTACAACAAAAAACCGCTGCTCTAATAAGCCATTCACAGTCCACTTGTAGGACCTACGATGATCCACTATTGAGGTCTCTAGTTTGGTTGTGAAAGGTACTAAATGTCGGACGTGTTGGATGTTGGTGTAATCCCAGAAAACCAACAGGGGTCCTGCCGTCCAACAAGCTATAGCGTTGGATCGTGTTTGCTGGAAACATCCAACGAGTGTGCGATAAGGTCACTGGTGTGCCGTGAGAATGTACGCTTAGAACCGACTGCTTGGACCCCTTCTACTAACATGAATGGGTGAGTGCATCCTACGGTAATTCTACACTGATGTTCTGTAAGTCGGACCGTGAATAGGCCGCTTTATTTTGAATGCATGTTCAAACTTGTTAATTCGTCGCTTAGGTAATAATACTGTTCAGTTCATTATTATTTTTATTGCAGGAAAGAATGAAATAAACACGTTGTTGTTATCTAAGCGAAGATGGCCGAATCTCGTATAAAGAGAAAAGAATGATATATGTATATTGCATTGTTAACAAAACCTCCGGTGTAAACCCACATAAAAAATGCCGATGCAAAAGTGGATGTAGTATTTCACTATAAAGTTCCGCATCTGCGGATGCGGAGCTTCGTTATATCCCTACTTTGTACAGAGCTAGTATATATGACTGTTTTTGTAATTCTATTTACATATTCTTAGTCAATTACGGGTTCGTGTTTTTAAAAAATCCGGCCTTCTACGGACTACGTGCCACCGACCGGACCCCCTTTTTTATACAGGTGGCCAGTCTGAAATATGAGAAGGGAGGGAGAACATGTGTCCTGTCCTAACTGAAACCGAATTTACTATCCCCGTCATACTAAACAAATAGAAGGAAAGTTTGTACTGTCTTATGTTTGCAAAACGTATAACTTTTTGTGATCTGTATCATAAAAGTATTTTTATAAAATTTGTTCTCAGGTGACTAGCCAAGTTAAAAGCGTGTTATAATTACAAAATATTTTGGCGATTTCATTCGCTGCCATCATGTTCACCAGAAGATGGCGACAGAGCATGAGATCGCCGAAATATTGTGAAATTATAACACTCCTTTAACTCAGCTAGTCACCCAAGAACAATTTTTATATTCTCTACACCGAGAAAAACTGCGTTTTTATAAATCTATTTCTGTTTGTTAATAGCTCATGTGGTGTTAGATTGGAGACCATCCCAGAATGGTACCCGTAGACCAGAACTCGAACCTGGTCTCTTTGTACTTCTGCAATCTAATATGAGGCACCTTAACGCAGTGAGCTCCACTTGCGGGTGGGTATGGTATTATTATTATTATTGTTTATGGTTTTATGCCTCGTCGGTATCGAGATCATTAGAGGCGGGATGGGACTGGAGGCAAGGGACGGGAAGGAATTGGGCCATGACATTTTTGAAGGAACCAACCCAGAATTCGCCTCGAATGATTTGGGGAAACCATGGAAAACCCAAATCTGGATGACCTAAAGGGGTATCGAACCCACGTCCTCCCGAATGCAAGGCCAGAACGTTAAAGGTTGACCTAACACGCTCCGTATGGTGTTATTAATTAATTAGACATTTAATTTATGCGAGTCAATAGAGTAAACTTTCGTTAGCTTTCGTATAGGTAGATAGATTTACGTATGTTGCAGCACATAAATCCCTGTTAAAGATACATTCTGGGATTTAGCTGCGTTAGGAGTCTTTAACTATTTCTCCCTAATGATCGCTGCATTCCTGGTTTTAGTGACTCTCAACGCTTAACGATTTTGGCCGTTTTATACAAGGCGTAGGCTTTCACTTTTTCTGACAGCATCTTTATCGAGTTCTAGATGTAGTGTCGCAAGTATTTGCAGTAATAGTTACTTGTGGAATTATTCTTCCTTATACTGTCCTAACTTGACCAATCTTTAACACGTTGGATTGATTTGTCTGTTGAGAAATTAACTTTCTCTCTGTGAGGACTGGTTATCCTTAATGACGTCAGCAGTCATCAGGCGATTAAAACCTGTAAAAATAAAATGAGGGAGAAATAGTAAATGGGGTACATTCAGCAATAAGTATTTCTAAAACATTATTTTGTAAAAGTGACTATTAACTTTTAACGGTAGTCATCATAAATATTATATGTAAAAGATGTATCTTTGTGACGACCATCTTTCTCCTTTCATATTTAACAAAATCTATAAATAAGGTATTCTTTTAAAGATTACATTTTCCGCTTTATTTCAGTGATCAAGAAATAATTTTTTTGCGAAATTCAACCCGTAAGTGTAGCTAAACTATGAACACTCAAAGTGACGGATGTGTGACAGTTGAGAGGTATGCTGCTCGGCAGCGCTGGCGTCGATAAGGAGTAATTGCAAACCACTAGATAGCAGCACCACATATCACGGAGATATTAATATAGTGTGTTTTCTAGAGTAAGGATTCGGGAGGACGCCGGTTTGAATCCACGTCCGAGCATCCAGATTTGGGTTTTCCATGGTTTCCCCAAATCACTCCAGGCGAATGCCGGGGGGTTTCCTTCAAAAAGGCCATTGCCGAATTCCTTCCAGTTCCTTATACCTTGTCCTTTACCGCCTGTATTGACCTCGGCGTCGACGAGGCGTAAAACAAAACAAAAAAAAAAATCAAAAAAAAAAAATTCTAGTGTAAGGAGGTTTTCTGATTTTTTTGGATTCTGTTAGGGAAGCATTCCATCATTTCTAATTATTTCGTATGATGTGTTTTGCCACACACCTATTTCGGCTGACATATGAACGATTACTATAAATGAGCCCGTCCTTTGATCCTACTGCAAATTAACAATTTCGCTATTCATCGTATACCATTCGCGAAATTTTTACATGGGATACCTAGTATTTACTATAATACTTTGCACGTAGTTCTGCATCGATAACTCATATCACTCTCCAGCCTTTCAACTACCAAGTAGGATTATCTTCGAAACTTTGAAGACAGATAACAGTTTTTCCACCAGTTGTATAACTTTTGAATCAGCATATGGCCAATAGCCTTTAAGAGAGTGACTTTAAACATCATTTCGTGAATGAATTCTGTTTAGTTTTCAAACTATATCAACCACAAAGATAAATACAGACATGAACATGCTCATGCGATTCTTGCGTAATATAAGGAACGTTAAAAAAGAAACGAGTCGTAGTCTGGAATGTGCAAACCGGTGACAGAATGGTAATATCGTTGCGTCAGTAATAAAGAGGGTTTCCGACAAGAGCGCGGAAGTCCACATGCCCGCCGCTAGAGTGTCAAGAGAGCAAGTCACCTGACTACAAAGCTAGCAGAAACATGTCAGTCGTCCAGCGCTAATTCGTGTTGTAAGCAATTAAATGGAGGCGTCAAAAGAAGAGCAAAGAGGTGTTGTTCGTTTCCTGACAGCGGAAGGTGTAAGGGGAACGGACATTCATCGAAGAATGTCGCAAGTGTACGGTTAACACTGCATATCCCTTGCAAGGGTCGAGGCGTGGCACAAGCGCTTCAGGGAACGTTTGGGTGTCGTTAGCCGATGATGCATGGTCTGGAACAACACACCACATTAGCGATGACGTCATCAAGCAGGTTGATGGACTCGTTACCTAGGACCGCCGAGTTTGAGTGAAAGCCGTAGCCGCCGAGGTCGGATTGAGTGACGGAAGTGTTCACACCATATAAATGACGGAAAGACTGAACAGACGCAAAGTGTGCGCCTAATGGGTGCTCCACAGTCTTCAACCAAAACAGGAAGCATGTCGAATGGCCCACTGTCTTGATCATCTGCAGCGCTATGCCAGGGAAGGGAATGAGTTCCTGGCACGAGTGGTGGCTGGAGTTGAGTCTTGGTGTCATCACTTCGAACCAGAATCGAAACGACAAAGTCTCCAGTGGAAGCATCGAGGGTTACCACCACCAAAAAAATCTAAGACTCTCCACACAATTGAAGGAAAAGGTTATGCTGACGTTTTTCTTTGAACAAGATGGCTCCCTTCTGATACACTTTCTGCAGCACGGGATAACAGTGAATGCTCTCTGCTTTGAGGGTCAAGCGATTCACTTCGGATGGATGACAACGTCAAGGAGTACTTGCGGAACTGGTTCACACAGCAGCCCCAGGAATTTTACTAGACAGCCATTCACTACTTCGTGTCGCATTGGAACAAGTGCCCCAACAGCCAGGGTCAATACTTCTGAAATACATGTACTGGTTTCTGTTCCTAGGCCTCCGGCTCGTTACTTTTTGAACCTGCCTTATGCATGATATGGCTTCCCCGCAGGTGGACGTGAGGATTGCAGGTATAGGCTGAACCCTGCCCCTCTCTTTCGGACTTTGTAATTTCGGCGTCGTGGAATCAGCCAGCGTGACGTATGGGCAACATTGCGGCCAATCCGATTTGAATAACAAATTCAGTTCAACCACTGCTCTGTCTGAAATCCGATCCGCAGAGCATTCTTAACCTCGCCGCCTTCTCTCCTTCCTTACTTCCCACTACACTCCCCACTTAACGACTCGAATGATGAACGAGGGAGCTAGGCGTTAATGCTGTGCTCGCCAAATGTGTAATTCTTCGGTCAGGAAATGCGTCAGTGGCCATTTCTTTCCACTGTTATGCTGTTATTATGATATGCCAATGACATGTCGATTTATAAATGGACGAGTGATGTATTTACCGGCGTGAATTGACCTAAAATTTTGTTCCGAATATGGGGAACTCATTCCAGATATTTGAAATGATACATGTACAGTTTAAGACTATGAGAACGAAATTACAACTATTGGGAGTGCCAACAAACAAGTAAAGATTTAAAAAATTGTATGAGCAAACGCAACTATCTGTGATCACGCGATTATACACTAGTTCATTGTGATTTTTACCATTTCCATATTTGTGCTACCGAATATCGTAATTCCTTTCAGAGCACAACCTTAGCATCAAGCCACCATGTATAGGACGTGAGACTCAATTTTACTGCCTTTTAAATATGGATGTTGTTAAGTATGATGTTTGTTAAGAAAGAGGACCCCACTTTAGCACAGATGATTACGTAAAATAGACTTGAAATCGAATTCAGGATGGTGGCGGGAGGATATCATTTCTTGCTGATATTAAGATTTTAACCAGAAAGCTCGTCATTTCGAGTATAATATATCTCAATCATCTTTCCGCAATACTTTCACGTATATCTATTTCTAAACCCGTTTTTGTAACCCACATTAATCACACAATTGGTCACTGCGTTATTTCTGTTAACTGATTTCAAATAGTTTGATGTATATGTCTGTACTTCAGTTTTCATACATTAAGGAGTTAAATCCTTCTGCATATAATGGCTGTCTACTGGTTGAGTGTACAAGGTTTAAAACTTTAGTTTTGTTGGCCACTTCCTAACGTAGCTTCTACTTTCTGTTCTTGGTGCGAAACAACTTTCGCTTAACTACGCAAGAAACGTGTACATATCAGGTGTCTAAACTGGTAAATAGTTTGAGGAACTATGAAATTTTCAGCCCTATCGTAAATGCTGAGTCTACGATGGCTGATCCATGTTTCTAGCCTTGTAGATTGTGCCGTAGCTTAATGCTATTGCGATTATATTATTAAGCGCGATCCAATTGGAATCGTTTGCAAACGATGTAAACAGTCAATCAATTTAAGTCAATGGATGCACTGCCATATCATTTCACTATGCTCCATATATCATTCTCCTCGGCTGTTTATCACATCATATCTCAACTACGTTGCATGTGTAGATGGTGTTGGTGGTTTCTAGCTTGAGGACAAACGAATAACCGTCCAGCTATCCAGATTTATGTTTTTCATATTTTACGAAAATCATACTGAAACACTGTGTAACTGTTGCAGATGGTGTAGAATGGACTGTCTTTGTCCCTGATGGGACTCAGGCGCAGTAAGTACGTTTTTAATTCCTGCTGACCTGTTTTCAGTGCATAATGTAAACATGGTAGTCATAAAGGTCTATGATCCCTACTAAAAGAGGTATTGATGGAGGTAGAACTCAATGTATTTTCGCAGGGCCTCCGAGCTGCAATGGACTTGCTGCGTGCAATGTCAGGGTCACGACGATTTTGGCAGTAAGTATTTTGCTCCTCAGGGTCATTCGTCAGTTGAAAGAGTGGGAATAAAATCGAAGATTTTATATCCGTTTGAATCTCAGTGATGGTTGTTTTTACAATTATAGTTTCAATTGTTGTTTCCAAAAATTATAGAATAGTTGAGAAAAGAAGAATTTTTACTCTTAATCTGGAACGAAATTTACATTCTCGAGTTCAGAACCAAAGAGGACTGTCCGTCTGCCATAAGTCTCTAAATATTGATGTGAGTAAGTTTCACACTTCAAATTTTCACCTAAACAAAATATTGCGTTTAAAACATTGTAAAATTCTGTTCTTAGTTCGTTCCATAGAAGTAAAAGAAAGAGATTTTTTTCCTCTCCCGGCGGCTAAGATGGAATAAGATGCGGTTCCAGTTTTTACACTGGAATATATAGACGTCAGTAGTTTTCGGAGTTGTTAATTTTACACCATTTTTACCAGGTATATTTAAAAAAAAAAACGCGATTGTATAGGAACCTCAAATTTGTCAAGTATAGAAACAATATTCTGCATTTAAACAGCAAATTCTAAAATAGTCACATCTAATGTAATACGTAAGCTACGAGCCAAATAAGTAATTTTTTTTCTGTTAGTAGTTTGTAATATACAAGGGGTGATCTAATGAAAAGGTACGAAACGACACGATGGTTACAAATGTAGACTTTATTCAAAATATACACCATAGGCGTGAGCACAACGATCCCACTGATGAACAAGCCGCAGCATTCCTTGTTCCCAGAATTCCTGTGGCCGTGACGAGACCCAGTCCTTCGCAGCGTCCTTGTGTACGTCGTCCGAGTTGAAGCGCTTCCCTTTCAGGTGTTTCTTCGGTGAACCAAACACATGAAAATCGCAGGGCGACATGTCCGGACTGTAGGGCGGATGGTCCAACGTCTCCCACTTGAACTTGGCCATCCATGTGTGTGACTCTGGAGACGTGTGGACGCGCGTTATCATGGAGCAGAACCACACCCTCCGTGAGCAGCCCCGGTCTTTTGTTCTTGAATGACCTGCGTAGGCGTTGGAGTGTCTCATAGTACCCATTCCCCACCTGTACGCCATCCTGTTTTCATACGGACTGCCGCATCATTTGGACACCGCTTTTGATAAGAGCCTCTGCTCTCTACTGCGCATGCTCCGATCCCAGTCAGAGACTCCAATCGCATTCCGAGATGTTCGTACCTTTTCATTTGATCACCCCTTGTTATACCTTCTATCGTACTGAAAAGGTCTCGATTAATAATTCATAATGGATGGGATCCAATTTCCTATTAATTACAGTGTTATATGTTAGTAAAATTTGCTCTGGAGAGATACTCAGTGATCTTATGGATGTATAGTGTTTTAATGGTTGAAAATTGTTTAAATGAATTGTAATTTGATTTAAAACAGCACAGTATCTGGAATGTTAAATAAAAGACTTTAATTAAGAATTTAGTGCATGCTAACATGTTTAGAAAGTGATTCTGAATCTTCTGGATTGCTTGATTTTATCATTTTGACGTTCAAATATTTCTATTTTTATTTAAAATGTTTTCTTATAATTCCAAGTAATTTTGTATAAGTTCAGATTGTTTTGTACGCTTAAGATGTTCTCTCGAAAATTCCGTACTACCCATACAGGGTGATTCCGTGAGGATGTTACAGACTTTCAGTCATTATGCAAAAGGGTAAATGTGTCAATTTGACAATTTGAAGTAACTTCTTTGGACCGGAAACAACTGAGCCAGAGGTGTGATTGAAAATCTACTCAAGTTCTGGATTAGTCTCGTGCAATGCTCAAATTAAGGGCCTCAACTACTGAACCTTGATCATGACTTACCGTTGATTACTCCTGAAAACTCTCAGATAATTTCACTGTTGATGTACTAGTTACAACGAACATAACTTGATATCAGAGAGATCGAAAATCCTAAGTCTGCGGTATAATAATGAATTCCACTCACCTGTACCCATTTCACAAACTGCTAAATTTACAACATTTGTTCTAAATGGCATTCAAAAGCGTCAATCACATGGCATGGTCGCACAATGTTCTGTCGTACCCGTTCTAATATCCACAGTGTCGCAGGCAGCAAAAATTCTTGCCAGGAGATACTCTTCAGTCTCAAGAGGCGTTTCGTACACAAGACTTTTCACATGGCCGCACAAGTGAAATCAAGTGGGTTGAGATCAGGTGAACGTGCAGGCCACGGAACAGGACCTCCTCTGCCTGATCACTTTCCTGGGAATGTCTGATCCAGGGGTTCACGAACCTTCAATCCATGGTGAGGTGGGGCTCCATCATGTTGGAACCTCATCCGTAGACGAATAAGTGTTCGTCGGGATTGCCTACCCTAAAATCTTAGCAACAATAGTAACGGAACATGTATTCCACCGTCAGAGGTATCAGAATAATTTTAACTTATAACTTTCGACTCGGTCGTTTCCGTACCTAACACTGGTACAATTACCATTCTCCTTCAGCCCTGAAAGATTATAACATCACGGAATTGCCCTGTATAACCTGCCGAAATCGGGAGGGGACAAGGTTGTTGGGAACAATACCAACACAACGTTGTTTAATTTGTTTATTAGCAATGTGCTTTAAAACATTGGCAAGAAGTCTGATGCTTTATTCGTGTATGTTTTTGAGTTTTTCGACGGAATAAAAAGTTAACACAAAAAATCAATCAACGTTGTTATTCAAAAAACTACCAGTCATTAAAACAGGCATTTAAGAAGTTTAGTACCTATTTTGGTGAAAATTAGAATCTCCAGGCGACTTGAAAAAATTATCTGTAAACCTTTGCTAACAATTTTATAAAACACGAAGATCAGAGTAGTTTAACAATATCCACTACAAGAAATTTGACTGACGTTGAACTACTGCACTATAAATGGAAATGCGGTGCGTGACTGCGAAGCTGTCGAATGTTAGGCATGAAATGTCGGCCCGAACTACACGCATAATTGTGTTCATTAAATTACGGAACCATAAATTACGGGAAGATCGCTCTTGGTAGGTTTTTAAGACTAACAGTAAGCTCAAAAATTATTAGCCATAAGCGTAGGAAGTAATATCTATAGGACACTGCTAAATACTCTTCGCCTAGAGCAATAGTAAAATAAAGTAGTTCGATCACATGTTGCGGAGAGTCTAGTAATTTTTCGAGTCTACGTATACAATTTCAAGGTTACGGTGTTGTTGGGACCAGTACCTTTCCTCCATTTGTCTTAAATTTACAAGAGAGACTATGGAGCTCTTACTGTATTGTGTTGTTTTTTCTTTTTGTGTGAGGTTGTAAGAATATTTATTACGCATTTAACGTACGGTGATTACATGACATTTATAGAAGCCACACCAAACATTGATAGAATATATAAAATACGGAACAGAAAAAAATAGATGGTATAATTTCGTAAGCTCACTCACACATCTCGATAACTATTGACAGTAGAACGGTGAAGTCGTGCGCCGGCTTACGCGTGCAAATTACCAGCGGTCAGAGATTTTACTAGAAATTGCACAATTTAATAGCTAAGCAACTGTGATAAAATGAATTGTCAGAATACTTTCATTAAGTTAGATTTTCGAAGCATTTCATTCTTACAGCTGAAAAAATTTCACTTAATGATTAAATGAAGTTTTTACCGTCGTTAACATTTTTTCATTCACTACTGTCATCCTGCACGGCCATCGTTAGGAAGCCTATATACGAATTTACATTGTATGTCAGACATAAGTTACATAAGACTTTATGTTATGTTTATCAGAAATAACAACGTGATATTTAATAACTTTTCTTTGCTTTTCACGTTGGGTTGCGAGTTCACTGAACTGGATCCTTATAATATTTACTTTTCCATCTATGGTTCGTCTGTGTATTTATTTAATACCTATTATTTCTAAGTCAATTCAAACTCAAGATATTTTATCAGAGTTTTGCAGACTGATCACCTAGAATGAAACACAGATCAGCTTTGCATTTTATCCATATCAGGTTAACCTTCGACCTTAAAAAGCAGAACTATTCTAGTCGTGTTGCGATAATCAAAACACTGTCACAGGCTTACTAAAGTAAATTATATAAAATGTTCAGTGAACATTGGGAGAGAGAGTAACAAGGTATAAGGGCATTCTGGCCTCCTATGCCTATCCTGTTATGTCCCCATCCGACAAATAAATCGCTTTCAACCGTATGTATGGTCAGCCTCTTGTAACGTTCCCATCCGTCCTTCTAATTAATTCCAGGCTATTTTATTAATTATTTACTATCGGACTTCTTAGCCGAAGATTGACTTGCATTCTTTTCATCATTATCACCTGGTGACGGGGTCGGGGGGAGACAGTCACAAAGAAATAAAGTATGTGAATAATTATGAATCTCACAAAATTAAATTTTTGTATTTTGATCATTCACATTCATACATAGGTCTATAATTGAAATAGGAACACGATTAGGCAAGTCCATATAGTTCTCCTGATATTTAACACATGGAAATCAAACACTTTCCCTTAATAGTTCTATGTTTCTTACATCATAACTTGTTGCGAGAGCGAGCCTTCAGTACACAGAGAGAAAATTTGTCTTACATCATATTGGCAGTCCGGCGGCGCAGACAGTCATCACTTCGATCACATCGCAAACTGAGCACAGACTGGACAACACATCGAGCAGAACTGACCAAGACTGAGGGCCTCTGGTCCCATTGTGAGGCCTTATATAATATCCCCATAACGGTATTCGGGTGGGCTGATCTTCTTTTGGGGGGAGTATTGCCAATATTGGATTCTTACTTCCCCGTTGGTGGGAGGACCATCTCTGCCAAATGGGAGGGAACACAGAGTTCCACCGATGTTGCCCCACCGGAGAGGTAACTTTTGTGTTTGTGGGGTGGCTACAATACCATCCTATCCCCTTCAAACTCTGGGCGGAAGCAAGGTGTCCGAACTTCTCCAGTATGGCTTAGCCACCATGACAGTATCTGTAGTCACTTGAAAATCTTAGAATTAAAAAAAAATCTTTCCGCCTCACTCTCCCTAACTAATTGGAATTACTTAATCCTATCCTTATCCTAATTAATAATACTTATTCATGTTGCTAATTATGGCTTCAAACATGTCTTGTTACATCACACTCTGTATCTTAAGAGTTTAGTGTATTTAATGAATATTTTACACAATATGCTCTTTGTTACACTGTAGATCATAGGTTACAAATCTTTTTTGGTGTTCCGTTCCCCTTTAGACAAGAAAACAATACACAGCCCACTTTTCCAAAAACATTTACTCACCGCTGCTTTTTAGAAAAAAAAACCTACTTGCCTTCTCATCATAAATAATATAAGCCATAGTTCTCCAGCTTTTTTCGCTCGTAACCCATTTTTTGAAACAATGATTCAATAGCGCCTCTCTTATATGAAATGCACAACATCATTCATAGAAAAAGACAAATTTCTAAAATTAATTTCTTAAAATATATTAACACAGTTTGATGAACAAATACATACTCGTATTATGAAAAAAATATTAGGCTGCTGAGCTTTCCTGTTTGTCATTGCAATCTTAAATCGCCACAATTCACTATTGACATTTTTAATTTGTAAATTGGTGACTATGCTAGGTCCTCTTCTGATCGTAGCAATACTATTGAAAACTTCTTTGATGCAGCACTTAAAGCCGGATAACACTGGAAGGCTGGTGGTGGTGGCAGGTCCTCAATGCCACCTAAATTTGCCATTGACCATTTTTTTTTTTTTTTGCTTGGGCCTCGTCGACAGCGTGGTCATTACAGGCGGGATGGGATGGGGGACAAGGAACGGGAAGGAATTCGGCCATGGCCTTTTTGAAGGAAGCATCCCGGCATTCGCCTGGAGTGATCTGGGGAAACCATGGAAAACCCAAATCTGGATGCTCGGACGGGGATTAGAATCGGCGTCCTCCAGAATGCGAGGCCAGAGCGTTATCCGTTCACCCACCACGCTCGGTCCATGGACCACAAACGCTACCTAATATCTCTTCAACGCCCACCGATGAACGGTGTCATATCTGTTGGAAATCACTGCTGTAGATTATATCAGTATGAAAATTTTGTGAACGTTCTATGTCTTTGGATGGCGTACTCATATAATCTTCTGTAATCAAAAATTGTTTCTATTTGGTACCTGTTAAAAACACGGCCTTGTGTGTGTACAACGCTGTTTGCTGGCAGACCGTCAATACAAAATACAGGTATACCTGCAGAATTGGGTTACGCTCCAGGCAGAATGTAATTGCCTTTCCACTCACTGAAAACAATTCGAAACATTTATCTGACAGTATCAACAAAAATAAGCAAACAGTACACCAAATATTACAGAAATCCACCTGTAGCGGAAGCATTTGATTATCGGTTGGTTGTTACAAAATCATCGGACTAACATACAATAAAACTGTCATATACCTGGTACCACCAATAAGATCGTGACTCAGGCATGTCCTAAAGCGCATTTAAAAATGAATAATTCATAGAGCATATTATAACTTCCTTACCGCAATCTGCTGCTGCTCTAGATTACAGGGTAATCATATTCGCAGGTCGTTTCCAAACATAATCGTGAAGTATTTGAGAATGAAATTGGTTCTTTAGTTGACACGTGATTCGTATCAGTTGCTCCGTCACATGCGTCGTAATACGAGAATTCAAGGATCATTGATTTTTAGGTCTTGTGCGAAGCAGGTTCGCTTCATAACTAAAGTCATTTCTGGTTGACATTGATTAATGCACTATTCTTCTCTTCATACATGATTCTCAAAATCTTACAACGTTGTTAAGGGGACAGTGAATAGAAACAAGTAATTTCATTACGTAATATTAAAACGTCAGTTTCATCACCATAAAACTGTCCACCAATGACACAGTACTCCAAATTCTTTACCCAACATTACTCTTAATGATATTGTGTCTAAAATTCTTCTGTTAACTTGGATTCCAAAAGAAAACCTAATTTAACGTATATGGTAGTCTTCAGCAAGTCAGATTCAATTTTAATAATGACATGCCCGACTCATATAATTCGGAAGACTGTATTTTATTATATTAGTGGACAAACAGGAAATTATGAAGGTACTCAGAAAGCTAAAAAAAAATTCAAATGGTTGGTATACATAATAATACTACAGATGTATTAAAGATTGTGGGATACGATATTGTGCCTTACCTGGAAATTTTATTTAAAATTAGTCTGGAATCTTACAACTTACCAGAGGACCAGAAAAAAGTAATAGTAATACCGGTTCATAAAGAAGGGGTGACAAATAGGGTTGAAAACTACAGGCCGATCAGTTCGACATCAGTGGTAGGCAAAATGGTGGAGAGATTGATATGCAACTATATAAAAAAAGTCTGTGAGGAAAGAAATTGGTTTGCAGATCGACAACATGCCTGTAGGCGAGGATATTCATGTGAATCTCAGGTGGTAGGCTATATGCAAGATATTTCTAATAAATTGGACAAGGGAGGCGAAGTTAAAAGTTTAGCACCAGATCTTTCTAAGAGATTTGTCAGGTGAGCCATAAAATAATTTAAAATCATAAACTTTTTGATTGGATGAATAAGTTACTTTATGGGTAGAGGAACTCTTAAAAAACATAAAGCAATGTGCTAGTATAGGAAAAACATTATTAAGAGCGGTGGACGTAAATATGGGAGTGCCACAGTGTAGTTCATTGGGACCTTTACTGTCTATTCTTCTAATGAATGATTATGTTGATAGCTTATGGGCAGAATGTAGGTTAATCAAATATTCCACTTACTTTTTTCGGGGATCGCACTGATTTGATTGATGGATTAGTACCGACGTTTCGGCACCCAACCTGGTGCCTTCATCAGGGTTTCCAGAATCGAAATATCACTTGCGATGGTTTTCACACAACTCCGTTGTTGAGCTAATTGTTTTGGTTACCGGCAGCGGATGTCAACTGTTCCAGAGATCTTGTCGTTGGAGGTTTTGTGTTGCGAATGCCACGAGTACACATTTCCACGTTTAGCTTAAGCCATAGCCGCCGTCTTTATTGAAATTTTTGTGATGTTTGAAAATTTCTATTGATTCCCTTCAATGGAAATTGACGCACACCAGACGCATTTTTCAATGGCGTGTGCCACATGACCAAACAACTGGCAGTTAAAACACTGCTGTGGTCCAGCCAACGACCGTAATTTCTGTGTCGATACTCTGAGGTGACAGAACTTGTCAATAGAAAATATTGTGCGATTTACGGGCAGGTCTAGTAACACTACTAGGAAAAGCGGCATTATTTCGTTACTGCCGGGACGACGAAGTTGAGCTACGGACCTCACGTCGCAGACCATTTCTGTCAGCTCTTCTTTCAATGTCTCTGTTGGCAGAGTCCTAGGAATGCCAAGAAACACCACCTTCAATGATTTCACCGCTCCGGTTGGGAAAGTGTAGTATGGGATGATGCACTGTTGAAGGAGAGAAGTGACGGCCACAAATTCTTCGGCAGTAGTCATGCTGAATTTAATTTTGTCGCCACCTGCTGTTTCAGCAGCGAATTGACTCTTAATGACAGCTGCCACCCGGTCATGAAGAGCCTTGTAGTTTTCTGCGAACTCCACCACTATAGGTGGGATGGAATCGCATCTCGGCTCCATTCGCGGCGGATCGTCGACTGTCAAGGCTGTGAAACGGTTTTCCACCTCCAACACTGCTGGGTCCAATGAAGTTGGGGGCTTCCCTGTCTTCTTCGGCATTATGGAGCCTTCCTTTTCTGGCTGCCAATTCTGTGTACAGGATCGATGTCCTCTGACTCCATTACACATTCACTCAGTAAACACAACCTGTATACAACCATGAATCCACATACATCATTTTAGAAACGAACCATCTCTTTAGAATAACTATTTTTTTATTATTATTATTTTATTTATTGACATTCGGTTATGTAACCATACAGCCATCACTTGTAACATGATTCATTATGGTTAACTAATAACATGTTTGATTATTACTCATTACTATATTGCATCTGTTAATTATCGTTATACTTATGCTACTTACAATTTTTATTATATTGGTTACAATTTTAAATAGAACTTATCTAATCGTAATTAAAGTCTTTCAGGTATAAAGCCGAATCGCTGTAGCAATTGATACAATTCATTTTGCAGGTATACGTGAGGCAATACCGACATTTGTATTCATGAGTCTAGATTATTATTTTCTTTTGTTCACGTTCGGTTATATGACCATACAGCCGTGAATTGTAAGATAATTCATAATGCTTAATTATTTACAGGTTTGATTATACTATTTTCAATCTTGCTTATGCTAATTATAGTTGTACTCAGGCTACTTACAGTTTTTATTATACTGATAACAATTTTAAGTCATACTTATTTACTCGTAGTTACAATTTTTTAGTAATAAAACAGAATCGTTGTAGTTATTTATACAATTCATTTTATGCTTATTGACATTTTTATTTACCGATTGTGAGGTCTTAGATTTCTATATTTACATTTTTTAGGAATCTCATAAGGCTGTTGTATACTGCTTTGTCATCACTAACTAGGAGTAGGATTAGGATGGTAGGGAGAGAGATTCCTATGCTGACTAATTCTTTGATCATGATATCCTGGGCCCGTTTAAATTTTCTACAGGAAAATATAATGTGGTTGGTGTCTCCTATAGTCTGATCTGAACAGTCACAGAGAGGAGATTCTCTCAGACCTAGTCGGTAGAGGTGACTGGGGAATCTTCCGTGGTTGAACCGCAGCCTGGAAATCATTGTTGTTAGTCGTCTGCTTGTGATCCATTTATAAAACCAAGGTTGAGGTGGAATAGTTGGTTGGATGCTCCCATAGTGCGAAGCTTTGGTGATTAGAGATGATTTCCATTCTTCTTGCCATTTTTCTTTGGCTCGTTTTTTGATTGTGTGAATTATATCTGACGTCGGGAGGTTGATATCATCTTTAAATCCGTTGAGGATGGATTGTTTTGCTAAAGTATCCACCCGTTCATTGTATTTTATACCTTTGTGAACTGGAACCCATAGCAGGTGGGTAGTGATTCCCCGTTCTTTAATGCTTTTTATTTGTTTCCTAATTTCTAAGATTGTCATTGGGAGGTGATAATTCCACGTATTGTTATGTAGCCGTTTTAAGACACTCATGGAGTCCGTTAGTATGATGCTTTTGTCCGCTTGGATCATTTGGCTATACTTAACCACCTCCAGTATGGCTTTCGCTTCAGCTGTGAAAATAGATGTTTCTTCATGTAGTGAGAATTGAGCTGAATGATTAGTGTTGGGACAGAAGAAAGCTGCTCCTACTCTGTTTTCCCCGGAATTCTTTGAGAAATCTGTATATATTTTAACTGTGTTTTTCCCTATCTCTGCGAGGAGTCTATTTAGATTCTGGTTTAAGGTGGGATTTGTGTCTCCTTCCAGAAAGTGATTGTGGATTTCTTCCAGTCGGAGTTCGTATGGTGTTGTAAGAAGCTACTTTATCTTTACATTTAGACCAAAGTTTGTAAGCATTTAGAAGCGGGAGCCGGAGTTGGCTCTTTCCTTTGTTCACTAATGCTTGCATACTCTCAAGTCGATGGTGGAGCGGGTGGGTATTAAGTACCAATTTTTCCATTATGAATTTTTCCTCAAGATATGATCGTCGTATATGAAGGGGAGGTTCTCCTGCCTCCACTAATAGGGCGTTAATTGGGGTTGAGCGTATTGCCCCGACACAAGCTCTTAGGCAAGTTGCTTGAAGTCTATCTAGTTTTTTGAGGGCGTCCTTTCTAGCATATTGGTAAAACATGGAACCGTATTCTAATAGCGATCTAATTAGTGTTCGGTAAAGTAGTAGGAGCGTTTCTGGGTGCGAGCCCTACCAAGTACCTGACACCATTCTTATTATATTTAGTCGGGAATTAGATTTTGCTGTCAGCTGATCGATATGCTGGAACCAGCTAAGGCGGCTTTTCATTAATTTAGAGTTTGCTAATATTGTTGTGTATTTTTCGTATCAGCTATTTGCTGATTATTATTAGCTAGGTGTTAACTTCAATGTTATTTGCAATAATTGCGTGTACCATAGGTGAATATTTTCTTTTTGGTAAACATCTGTTAAGAGAATTCTACCGTTAAAACAAACTTTCACTCCATTACGAACTAATGTTTCTATAACCTACCACTTCTAGCAACCTGCTATATTCAAGCAAGCGATTTTAAAATTTATCCGCTTCACATCTAGAAGTAAGGGTACGCGGAGGGAGATATAGCAGAGTGACCTTGAGCCGCCTCTATAAACTGAACGCACTATATCGCCTTATAATCTGGGTTGATTACTTGAGGCAATTTAGAGAGGAGAATAAATCTTTAGTAAATAGGATGTTTTATTTGTTTGAGTTTCGTACAGATTTTCAATTCTGTAGGCGCCATACATGTTATAAGGAAACGACAACAGTAATTTTACCGCAAGGTGATTGTGATTATCTCGCTGCCAGCAACTAATTTTCGTTATTGTAGTAATATATATATATATATATATATATATATATACATATATATATATATATATATATATATATATAAAAGTGAAGTACACGGAAGGGGAAGAGGAAACGAAATGAAACTTCGCGGGCTGAGGGATTATGTGATTACAAAATCGAGTCAGGTTTAGAAAGAACTTGGTAGTACGAAATCACTTGTCAGTGCGACGTTACTCCATCTCTAGCCTGAACGCGGTGTCAGAAAGCCGTTCTATCCTCTCCTGAGGCAAGCTGGCTCACAACTGTTGTAACTGGTCCTTGATATCATTGATATAGGCACTGGCACGGAATTGTGTTCTATAGGAGACAGATCTGAGGGTCTGGCTGGCCACATAAGTACCTCAGAATCATAGAGACACATTCCGTGTATGATCGAGCACTGACCTGTTGAAAAATGGCACCACGGTACTGTCGTATGAGGGACAACAATTGGATGTCCGTGACGTACCGTCGGAATTCCTTCAGTCACTACCAGTCGTGACCAGAAGTCCCACTTCATGGCTCCACACAATGAAGCCAGTGGGGTAACATCACTGTGCCTCTCAAAAGCATTAGAAGAACGGAAACTATGACGCCACCATACTCGCCGACGATGGTCATACATGGCAGGATAGAAACGCAAGCAATCGCTAAACACAGTGCGAAGCCATTCATCAGCATTCCAGTGAATCGCCGTTCTGGTATACTTTGAAGAATAGGCTTCGGTTTTCTAGGAGCCACAGCGTTTCCAATTAGTTTTCAGTTGAAGAATTTTTGACCCATTATGGATGTCTTATTAACGATTTTGTGGTAGACTGATATGTTGCTGTGTATGTTGAAGCCGATACCTCGCAGACAGGTCCGCCGAGGCAATCAATCTGAGAGGCCTGCGGAATGCGGCAGAGCGGCGGGACGACTAACCCGCCGAATCGACCTGTAAGCCGGTACGTGGATGCCATTCTCGGTGAAAGTAAAGGCTGCCAGCCGCTGGTAATCACCGGAGGCTGTACGTAATATGTGTATCACCGCAACCTGCTGTTTGCCGGGCCGTTAACCAGCTCGCCCCCTATGCTTAGCAGTGCCGAGTATGAAATCGGCCCTCGCGCGTAGTTCCGGCTCCGGTGAGGCCCGAGGGCTCCCAACCTGCTAGAGGTCTCGCAGAGCGCCCGCTACGTGACAGATCGATACATTGTGGCAATAACGCAGGTGGATAGGGGAGCCAGGTCCGCCACAGATTGGGAAAGTGTATCGAATTGTTTCTGCGGCGGATGGGGCGGTCATTAAAGAGAGGCGGCCGCAGACAGATGGGTTTCGTAACGAGGCGGCCACTCATGTGTGACTCACACACGCGTTGAATCATCTCATTTGTCCCTCGCCACTCTACTCGGAAATGATACATTATTAGCCTCTGCAGAAGAGGTGTTTGCCTGGACTAACTACCTGCTTCCTCACACCACGGATATGCCTGCTTTCACTTGTAACTGCTACCTTTGTTTAAGAATAATTAATAGTGCTGCAATTTGCTAATTATCCAACTATCTGATAAGATTGAAAATACTGAGGAGCAAACGAATTAGGACGAAACTTAAACAAGAGACAATTACTATTAAACAATTCAGAACAAAAAGTTGAAACAAGTATGGTAGGAACATTAAAGGGGTAGGTACAGTTATCACGTTTCAAAAAAATAGCTTTTTTTTTTTTTTCCTTTCGATTCACAAAAATAGTTTTTACTTTTGACTTCATGTTGCTGAAAAAATTATTTAAATATCTTTGACAGTGTGTGAATTATGCGTGGTTAAGCAAAGTCCTGCACGATTGACAGCCATTTAAATCTTACTGCACTAGAAGGTAATCCAAATCTTTAACCTTAAATATCTCAAAACAGCAACTCATCAATTGATTTTAAAGGTAACTTTTCTCCACATGCATAGATCTTTTTCAAATTTGTAGGACATTTTCTACGTACTAATTACTACAGTCCCTGCCATTATTGTTTATGCGCCTTTTCACAAATGGAAAATATGCCTATATATTTAAACAAAAAAAAGCAAGAATTCTAATTTCGTGACATATTTTTTTTATTAATAACAAATAAAAGTTAAATGTGTTATATTATTGGTTTAACTAATTACTTCGATATTTGTTTACAAGATTAAAAATGATTTCTGCAAAATTTCAAATATTATGCTTTCTATCATTAAAGACCTTAATGACGATATATTTTTAACTGTCAATTTGGATGGTAAATTAACATATTGTTAAATAATATTTTTTAAATCAATTTTTATATGTAATAACTATAACAGTTCTACGGAGCTACGAAATTTGAAACCTCAACTTAATAGATTTGGAGAAAATCAAATTTCAATTTCTACAAATATTTGTATGTTTTAGCTGTACCTAATTTGCCACAATAACTTAAAATCAGTTCAATACGAGCAACATCGAACCTCTCCCGACGATCAAGCTATTTGATATTACATATGTCTACGTTTTCTCAACACTACTGGTCGGCTGCCTTTCATAGGTTTTACTCATCATTGCCAATGTCAAATATGGAACTTTGGGTACATGCCCTTGCTGACACCAAGCAGTTTATACGTACTGCCAGGTCCTACTACGTACTAGTGGACAAATTGAAGCTTAGAAGTGTAGTAGTTTTTTACTTTACGCGTGAGGCAGCTTGTGCCCCGGACCATCGCCTGTGGTGATAGCGGAGATATTAGCTGGCATCGCCCCTGTAGATATACACGGGGAAGTTGCCACTAGCGTGGCAAGGCTTAGAGTGAACTGAGACGTCCGACACCATTCCACATGGCTATACCCCTGCGTCATCGAGACTAAAGTCACAATCAAGCTTCCTGCGGACTTCACAGCCACTAAATGGAGCACCAAGCAATGAAAGAATATTGGGTAGGGAGAAGAGAGTGCAACATGATTTCGAGTGGATCAAGCCAAAAGAGGGTCTACCACCTGGGTCTGAACAACCTTGGCCCATATGGAAGTCGTTAAATAGGCTTCGAGTTGAAGTTGTCCGTTGCAAAGATACTCTTGCCACTTGAAAATACCTGGCAGAACACCCAGAAACCACGTGTTTGTGCGGGGAGAGACACACCAAGGTACATCTGCTGTCATGTCCACAAATCGGAATGAATTTATCCCAATTTGACCTCCAATCAGCTACTGTCAAAGCCATAGCATTGGTGGAAAAACTACCACATATTTGATGCTGTCACCGACCCGAGAAGAGGAAGACCTTTCGCGTTATGTGGCATACACTAGGTACCCAGTAACATTTTAATTCAAGTTCACAATTTATTAATGAGCTACCTGGATGATACGTAAACACTAGTGTCATACTCAATGCACTCGCTGCACCATTGGGAAATTAAATTTTGTATCTCCTTGTTATGCCACTTTAATTTACAGATATAACTCTTCCGTATAGACTTAAACACTCCTCTCCAAATTAATTTACGTTTCTCTATAACTTTAAAAAAAAAAAAAAAAAATCTTGGTGGTGCTCACTGATCCTATGCAGATTTAACATTCTTTGAGGATTATTTTCAAAATTATTGGCAACAATGAGACATCGATTGACGCGACTCTACGCAGACATGCTGCTGTTGCATTATCGACATTAAAAGACGGGTAGAATATTAACATTTAGAGAATGACGATAATGTATAATTTTAAATCTTTACTGGTGAATTCTGACCAATTCAGTGACAGTTTTTTCCCCTCCTATGTATAATAGGAGTACAGTTCCTATGAATAATTATCTTAATTACTTCTCATCTTTAACTTCTAGTGAATTCACGGTACTATTAAAAAATAACCTGGTTTTTCCTCAAAATATGACCATAAATACTATCGTAATAACTAGGAAATTGGCCAGACTATTCATTTATGTGCTATTTAAAATACAATTAAATACAATCAGAAACGTTCAATTAGTGTTTAATTACAGCTTTACAGCTCTAAAAGAAGGCGGGAACAAAAAAAAATGACAGAACCCTAATCTTTGCTAATTATGCTAGAAATTCAATCTCCTATACTTGAAACTGGAATCGAAGCTCCGAAAGTCATCTGCGAGATTAGTGAAGCTGGCGGTTACCTCTTAACTAAAGCAAGCCATCAGAAATTATTCTTTACAAATACGAAGTCACACATCCAGTTCCACTGACTAATTGCTTTGAAAGCAGACATAATGGAAAATTGACGTTTTCGTGAGCATACTACCACCTTACTTCCAGTATGAATTAGTTCTGATTGTGTACGTAGTTAAATAGAGCCGAGATCTGTACTACGTTTGCTCTCACTTGTACATTATATCAACTGTCCTATTAACAACGTTCGGCTACGCGATACATGCTGACGCACGCCTTTGAATTACTTCCTGGAATAAATCATCCGACAATCAGCCAGGTCTCTGTTTGGGAATGAAACCTTGCACGCAGAAAACAACCAACACTCGTTCGCGGGAACATTGGTCGTTTCGTAGCTTGTTACGGACAACAACGCAGTCCATTCTATATTAATTGCAGGAACGTAATTTTCTCTCCCTTTCTATGGTATGCACCTCTTTCGTCTGCTATTTACGGTGTCAAGGATTCATGCTTGTTATAATATCCGTTTAAAAATCAAGGCCAGACAGAAAACTAGAAGGCATATCCGCGTCTGTAAAAGTAAACCAAGGCGCAGATGATTTTTGTTTGCTTATGGCTTTACGCCTCGTCGACGTCGAGGTAATTAGAGGCGGGGAAGGAGTAAGGATGAGGAACGAAAAGGAATTTGACACAGCCTTTTTTTAAAAAAAAAATTATCCTTGTTTATCTGGAGTGGTTTAGGGAATGACCGGACATAGATTCAAACCTATGTCCTCCCGAATGCGAGGCCAGAGAATTACCACTCCCCCACCACAATGGTGAATCATGTATTAAACAGTTCTAAGCGTGAAAAGGGCGTGAGACAAGGGTGTAGACTATCCCCGTTAATATTCAACGTGTATGTAGAGGAAGCAATAAAATAAAAGAAAAATTTCCATGTGGCATAAGTATTCAGGGAGAAAAATCAGTATGCTGAAGACATTGTCTTGATGGCAGAAAGGGCTGAGGACATTGAGAAATTACTGAATGGCTTGAACAAAATACTGAAGAAAGATTTCGGACTGAATATAAATCAAAGCAAGCAATACTAAAGTGATGAAATGTAGCAGAAATGATACCAATACTAGTAGATTAAATATAAACATAGGATCGGATGCAATAAGAGAAGTGAGTGAGTTCTGTTACTTAGGAAGCAAAATTACAACCGATGACCGGAGAAAAAATGATGTTAAAAGCAGAATAGCACTAGGAAAAAGAGCCTTCATGAAAAAGAAATCTTTTAGTTTAAAATATTGATCTAGGAATTAGAAAAACTTTTTAAAAATCTATGTGTTGAGCACACCACTTTACGGTAGCGAAACATGGACTTTAGGAATACCGGAAAGAAGGAAAATTGAAGCATTTGAAAGGTGGTGTTACAGAAGAATGCTGAAAATTAAGTGGACAGACAAAGTAAGAAATGAACGAGTTTAGGAAATGATGGGTGAGGAAAGAAGTTTGTGGAAGAAGCTTACAGGAAGATGAGACAGGCTGGTAGGTCATATTTTGAGACATACTGGATTGGTTAATTTGTTAGTGGAGGGAACAGTCGATGGTAAGAACTGTAGAGGAAGACAGAGAATAGAATATATGACGCAGATAATTGAGGACGTGGGTTGTAGGGGAAATGTAGAGATGAAGAGGTTAGCACAAGATAGGAAGGGATGGAGGATTGCATTAAACCAGTCAAAAGACTGATGACAGCAAAAAAAAAGGCGGGAAATAGAATTATTACAATTAACAAATATAAGTGATATTACCGGAAAACGCTAAAATTTGATCATCTGGATGTAATTAAAATGAACCGTAAAGATAATTAACACTGAAGGTCTTTTTTTCTCTAGTATCAGAATTTTAAAGAATGAAGGGGTCTTTGGTGCTACAGTGATTTAGAGACACTTTTTGAATTATCGTTAATCCATAGCTTCCTCACTTGTACTTTTCTTTGTGTTATTTCACTGTTTACTTAGTTGTGTAACCTGATAACGCACTGAACATCATATCTGGTTTCAAATGATTATCCTTTAAACATAAACCAACTGAGAAATGTTGATCACATGATTACCGAATTAAATTCTTGCATAACTACAACAGGAAAAAAGTTTAGTTATATTACACTAGCCTCTAAGCCCGTCAAAAACAACGGGTGAAAGGGATGTCCTGGCAATTTGTTTTGATTGAATAAATAAATAGAAATGTTGTTATGTAATGCTCATAATATTATTTTATAATTTTTACATATTTCAGCTGAAGTTGACACAGAGATAGATGGAACTTCTACAGAATTAATGATATCAGGATTAGGGAACCAATGAAATTAAAAATAAATTAGGGATCCAAAATCTTATGCTATAGCGGGTGATGTTGATTTTATTCCTGATCCTGGTCTCATTCAGTACGATAAATACGGAACTACTTCCACCCATATGAAGTAATAACTTCAGCAACTCGGCGCTTATGAAAGCAGATTATAGAACTAAATTCTGTGTGAATTATTCTGTAAAAAAAAGAGTCAGTTGTCTTTCGGGACCTGTCTGCATTTCGAAAAAACCAAACCCGAGTACGAATACGTTCATTGTATTGCGATCTAAATTTGACATACTGGAAATGTTTACGTGTGTCTGATACAGTGACAACACTAATAAATACATCTATCTTTATATATAAAGATGAATGTTTGTTTGTTTGTGTGTTCCTAATACAAATCCACAGTTTTCATCCGATCTCGATGAAACTTTGCACACTTGTCCTTTGAAACAAGGAGAAAAATACTGTCTACATTTGGTTGAAAAATTATTTGTAGAAAAAACACATGTTGTCTCATAACTTCGAAATACGGCGATAGACAGACACGTTGGATATGGACGTCTCCGTACCGCGTTTCCGTGTAGTGAACTGGCAGCTCAGTGGTTAAAGCGCTTGCTTACGAAACTCGTGGTCTCCGGTTCAAATCTCCGTGGAGACTATTTAAAAATTGTTTTTCATCGTAAGAGTCAGGCCTGGGCCGTAGGTTATTCGGATTGAATGTTAAACTGTAGATATTAGAAAGTTAGGGGTGCAATGAGAGGCAAATCGTAGGTAGTCTTGCAATGTTGTAGGTGTACACTTTTTTACATTATAATGATCCCTCAGGTATCGTTCGCAATCAGTGTGTGAGTGTGAACCACAGTAATCTTTATATATAAAGATGAATGTTTGTTTGTTTGTTTGTTTGTTTGTTGGTTTGTTGGTTTGTTTGTTATTCATACAAATCCACAGTTTTTATCCGTTCTCGATGAAACTTTGCACACTTATCCTTTGAAACAAGGAGAAAAATTACTGTCTACATTTGGTTGAAAAATTATCTGTATAAATGACACATTTGTCTCATAACTTCGAAATACGGTGGTAGACAGACACTTTGGATGTGGACGACTGCGTACCGAGATTGCGAGTAGTGGCCTGTCAGCTGAGTGGCTAAAGCGCTGGCTTACGAACGTCGTGGTCTCCAGTTCGAATCTCCGTCGGGGATATGATTTTTAAAAATTGTTTTTCATCGTAAGAGTCAGGCCTGGGCCGTAGGTTATTCGGATTGAATGTTAAACCGTAGATATTAGAAAGTTAGGGGTGCAATGCGAGGCAAATCGTAGGTATTCTTGCAATGTTGTAGGTGTATACTCTTTTCCGTTATAATGATCCCTCGGGTTTTGTTCGCAGTCAGTGTGTAAGTGTGAACCACAGTAATCTTTATATATAAAGATGAATGTATGTTTGTTTGTTTGGTTTTTTTCTTTTGTTGGTTTGTATGGTCTTCATACAAATCCACAGTTTTTATCCGTTCTCGATGAAACTTTGCACACTTATCCTTTGAAACAAGGAGAAAAATACTGTCTACATTTGGTTGAAAAATTATCTGTATAAATGACACATTTGTCTCATAACTTCGAAATACGGTGGTAGACAGACACTTTGGATGTGGACGACTGCGTACCGAGGTTCCGCGTAGTGGCCTGTCAGCTGAGGGGCTAAAGCGCTCGCTTACGAACGTCGTGGTCTCCGGTTCGAATCTCCGTCGGGGATAAGATTTTTAAAAATTGTTTTTCATCGTAAGAGTCAGGCCTGGGCCGCAGGTTATCCGGATTGAATGTTAAACCGTAGATATTAGAAAGTTAGGGGTGCAATGCGAGGCAAATCGTAGATATTCTTGCAATGATGTAGGTGTATACTCTTTTACGTTATAATGAACCCTCAGGTTTTGTTCGCAGTCAGTGTGTAAGTGTGAACCACAGTAATATTATTATAATTAGGGATGTAAGTCTCTGTCTTTTTGATACGTTATGACTCCCAATTGGCTATATCGTTGTGATGGAATTTTATAAGGAAATCTGTATGAAGGGCACAGGATATTGTTTGCAGTGTGATTAACAGTTGTAGTCACGAAATTTTGAGACCTTATCGAATGGTGACAGAAATATGTTGGCAATTGATTCTCATAACATGGAAATACGGCGATAGGCAGACACGTTGGATATGCACGTCTTCAGACCGTGTTTCCGTGTAGTGAGCTGGAAGCTCAGTGGCTAAAGAGCTTGCTTACGAACGTCGTGGTCTCTGGTTGAAATCTCCGTCGGGGATCAGATTTTTAAAAATTGTTTTTCATCGTAAGAGTCAGGCCTGGGTCGTAGGTTATTTGGATTGAATGTTAAACTGTAGATATTAGAAAGTTAGGGGCGTAATGCGAGGCAAATCGTAGGTAGTCTTGCAATGTTGTAGGTGTACACCTTTTTACGTTATAATGATCCCTCAGGTGTTGTTCGCAGTCAGTGTGTGAGTGTGAACCACAGTAATATTATTATAAATTCGGAAGTAAGTCTCTGTCTTTTTGTTACGTTTTGACGACTAAATGGCTATATCGTTGTGATGTAATTTTATAGGGAAATGTGTATGAAGGGCACAGGATATTTTTTCCAGTATGATTAACAGTTGTAGTCACGAAATTTTGAGATCTTATCGAATAGTGACAGAAATATGTTGGAAATTAATTCTCTTCAAGAGGCAGGTTCGACGGTAGAATGATATAGCGATAGCTTTCCTGTCATATTATGCCGACTCGATATTGTTTGACACTAATCCTTCGTTACCAACAACTTACTATATTTAATTCTGGCAAAAAAATTCTTAATCCACGCGTACGAAGTCGCGGGTACGAGGCTAGTATTATTATAAATACGGAAGTAAGTCTCTGTTTTTTTGTTACGTTTTGACGACTAAATGGCTATATCGTTGTGATGGAATTTTATAAGGAAATCTGTATGAAGGGCACACGATAATTTTTTCCAGTATGATTAACAGTTTTAGTCACGAAATTTTAAGACCTTATCGAATGGTGACAGAAATATATTGGAAATTGATTCTCTTCAAGAGACAGGTTCGACGGTAGAATGATATAGTGATAGTTTTCCTGTCATATTATTCCGACTCGATATTTTTTTGGAAAAATCCTTCGTTACCAACAACTTTCTACATTTAATTATGGCAAAAAAATTCTTAATCCACGCGTACGAAGTCGCTGGTACGAGCTAGTTAATTAATATATTCATTTCAACGCAGTACATATCTTTATTTCAGTATTTCGTCAAATCATTCCTTCCAGTATATTATAACAGTAACTTAAAATATCTATATTGGATATAAATATCTTGCAAGCCCATCAAAAATGACGTGTTGAACGCAGTATATTTTAGCAATTCATTTCTTTGATAACTAACTACAATTTTCATCAAATATCGGTCATTATCGTGAAAATGATGCAATTTAAATATTTGTTAGCTTACCGTAACAACGGTTTAAGAAAAATCTACATCCAACGAATTTTAATTAAGAATAAACTAATAATTAATATGTCGGGTTCAAAGGAATACTGTCTTTCTTTCAGTGTTCTGACAGTTAATTTATTCGAGGATGTATAGCTGAACAGAACCGTTATTAAATAATGCGGATAACCTCAAACTTCTCCGTTCGTTGTTTGTTGGACAGCGGAGCGGAAAGCGTGACATCATAGTCCAACGTCATAGAGTGACGTTATGGCGTGACAGATGACCAAAACTTGCGTTTTATGAGTATAGATGAGATCAAAGTAATTCGAAAATTAACAACTGTTGTTGCTGAAATGTTTTAACAAGCACGTAAAAGACAGGACTGCTGGCTGCGGGCCAGTGGTAGGCTGTCTTTCCACCTCGCTTCACCCGTTAAGGAGGTCCCGCTGACAGCGTCGGAGTGCAGAGACAAGTCGCCTGCTAGCTGACACGGCAGGACCCCCCGCCTGCAATGGCTCCGTTTCAACTCCGCGCTGACCAGTCAGCAGTATGGAACGAAAGCTTCTTTGAAACTGCTGCTGAATGAGAAAAAATCTGTCAAGTACCAGTTGCAAACTCTAATAAAAAATAGTAAAACCGCTAAAGATTAATACTGTTCTACAAAATCAAAACTAAAATTCGTAAATTAAAAGCTGGAATGTTAAATTTACATCTTGAACCAGCCACTCCAGAGCATTGACTACAGCACTAGGTACATGTTTCTAAAGCCATCTGTTTGAATCAGGCCTCGGGAATGGGCAATTGCAATTGAGTGTTATATTTATGCAATTTTCTCCGTACTATTTAGTTCGCTAATAGTGTTGATAAAATAGTGAATACATATCTTGAAAGAATGGCAAAAAATTTGGGTGCTTGTAAAGCCGAAAAATCCTAATAAATCAAAATAATAACAAATAACATCTATGAAGTGCGAGATTCTCTCTCGCACTAAATTGTTCCTTAATCAGATTGTGTATTAAACTGAATTCACTAAAAAGATATCGTGAAAACCTTATAAAGAATTCAATAGTAAGTGGTATTTATATCAAGTTTCTTATTAGTTTTGCTATGTCGTGTTTCCTTTGGTGAATAAAATCAAATAAAATAATGATGAAAGAAATTGGTTTGTTTCAGTAAAATTTTAAAAATTATAAAAAGAAGACATATTTGCTATCCCAATTACGAAATTGTATATAAATTGACTTATAAAGTTATAAAAAATTTTATCAAGAAAAGTTATCTAATGAACAAGATAATTTATTAAAATTACTCACCTTTTTTACAAAATTCTTAAATCCTGAACTTAACTGTAGTTTTATGGAATCTTCACCTAAAAATACTGAAGAATTTTCGGATCAATAATTTCTGAAGCAAAAGAGAAGAATTGATAAATGGTGAATTAAAACAAATCCAAATCTTACTTAGCGTAGGTTTGTTGCCAGTTTAGATGTTAAAGCGTTCAGAAGAGAAATTCAAACAGTCAGGCGAACAAATGAGTTATTCCTTAAAAGTTGCGTTTTGGGGCAGTATGTGCATAACCCTGGTATGCGAGATTTTTTAAATAAAATTATGTGAAGCAGTGATAGGTGTTTTATCAGATGCAAGACATTTTACTCACCGGCACATTCGACAGAGCGATGAAACGTGAACTAAACTATTATGTTGTAGACTCAGAATTAAATGAGTTCTTACTAAGTATTATATCAATGCCTTTTCAACAATATGGCACTCGAAATTTGATGATAAATGTAACACTTTGATGCTCGTCCTGTGGCCATGGAACCGAATGTAATGCTCTACCATTTCCAATCCCAGTATGTTTAGTACGAACATATATTCTCGAAGCTGAAGGCGAAATTTTATAAAGGTAAATAACTCGTCAATGCAATTGAATTTTGTTTTATTTTTGTGTCGGTCTATTTGTTCTGTTATTCAGGAACTGTACTAAGAAAGATTTAATCCAACAGAATAAACTTGCGCCAAATATTACTGCTGCAGTCGAGAATAACGTAGATATACAAGGAAGGACGTAGACGATTCAGTTCTCATCCGTTTGTAACAATTGTCCGAATTGATATTACTCGACACCTGCGCTCTGTTTTAGTGTGATTATCATGGGTATTGAGGAGAGCAATGTTCATTTTTTATATGATGTCGATCATCTTGTGACGTTTAAATGATGTGAATACAATAAAATTTGTTCCTCATTACTCCGAATAATTTTCAGTTGTTATATTTACATTACAAGATACGTTAACTTATTCATGTGATAGTGATTGCCACAGCATATTCCCCTCTGAGGAGTAACATCTTCAAGGAAACTGTCTTTGGAAATGTGGTTTTCTCATTCCTTCCTAACTGATAATATTTCACGCAAGTGGTGCTGTTTTGTTCAAATGACTCTGATGTATGTGTTTAGTGTACTGTGTTGTTTGCGTTCAGAAACAATTAAAGATGGGACGAGAAACAGGATGAACTATCTGCTGGACCGGGTAGTCTATTCTTCCGAAAGACAACTATGGCCTATCAGGTTTAATGTTCCCGTTTTGTTGTTGTTGTGGTTTCAGGGAGCGTCGACAGTGAGGTCACTAGTGCCTAACAGTAACCAGCTAATACTGTGGTTTAATAATATACTAAATTACTGTCTGCATGGTCGACTGTAAAGGGTTCGGCCATACAGACAGCTAAATAAAATAAATGATAAAAAAAAGGACATGGCTGTAAATGGAGCCACCAGGACCTAAGACCTAACAATATCTGGATGGCTGTAAGTGACCACACAGGTTTACAAAGGAATTAAAAACACTACATGTCTCACTGGCTGTATAACGGCCAGCAGGGATAGGAATTATAAAATTTTTTAAAAAATAACAACTATGACCATGGACAGGTGGCTGTAAAGGTGCCACCCATACGTTTTAAAACTAGGCCGTTATGCCTAAAATTTTAGGCACTAGACCGGCCATTTATAATGCTCCCATCTGATGATCGAGTTGCCATATCTGTCGTATGCCCTCATTTCACAAGCATTGCGGAAAGATTTTCGCTTTTAATTTAGTACTCTGACATGCAATCTGGTGATTAGGAATCGTAAACAACCACCTCTTATACCTTGTTGTCAAATTAACGATGGTGAAATTACTTCCGCCGCCCTAACCCAAAGCAACTAACCGGACAGCGCTAAGCAAATGGTACGGGCCACCATATTTGACTATACGTGGCGTTTTTACCTTGGTTTTCTGAATGTGACAACAGTTACGGCCTTTAGCACTAACCACAAGACTATTATTCATGCCGCAGATATGAGGGCAGCAGGTCAGTCAAGTTGATGAAGCCTTGTCTCTCTGTCCGCCAGATTGACAAGTAGCAATCAGCATAACTGGACAGATGTCTGGTGAAATCGCGGGCCACTCGGCTGTCATTACACTGACCGAAATCGGGTTGGTTGGCGCGCAGGTGTGAGCCCACCTCATTAATGATCAGCTCGAGAGGCCCCATAAATCACCGTCGTAATTCGCCGCCCACGGAGTGGTGTTCCATTGAGCGCTGATGGAGCGGACACTGTGCAATGCAGACGGACAGGAGAAAGACGCCACCGAGGGTCTGGTGAACGCACCGAGTGCAGTATTCGTTCTCCCGGTCTGATCCCTAATTCAGGCTGACGAGCGTATCATTATAATTTACATAACTAGTCCGCAGCTCGGGTAAGAACTGCTTACCTCATAAGGAAGGTCTGGCGAGCCGCTGAGGTCGGCGCGGGTCAACTTGAGTGCGGTAGTGCTTGATGGAACGCTGCACGACCGTCACAGGTGGATGACCCACCAACAGACGCTGAAAAGTTTTTCCGCTTTAAAAACAATTCAGTTTGGTCATAGGTCACTATTATTCATATACAGTATGTAATGTCACGCCTTGTTTTGTTTGGCTCGTTTAATGGACATTTTAAGACAGCGCAGGGTTTTGCTCTGTCACTGAAGAACCGGCAGCATTCCGGTCTGGCGTCGAGGTATCGCCAGTGGCTGTTTCTTTAATTAGTTGCCTGCAGGTAGACAGAGCGCCCTCCAAAACTGACGACCCTGGCTGAGGAGACGAGTAGAGACAAACTGCATCAAGGACTTTCTGGGTTGCACCAAGGAAAGAACGCACGTGTGTATATCTATGGTCAGGAGAGTGGAGGCCTCGTTTATCACAGCATTGTCGTGGCGTGTTTATTTCTAATTCATCCAGTAGCAACCACAACTACGAGTTTGCTAATTGATATTAGATGTAAGTTTGTACATGTTTAATAACTGTTGATTAGTGAAACAACAAGAAGGCCAACAGTCGCTACGAAATATATGTAAGTAACAATTTTTAAATGAAGCTTTTCACCTAATATACAACCCGAGAGCATGATTATCAGTATAAGTAGAGTTTTTTTTTTTTTTACTTATGGCTTTACGCCTCGTCGACGTCGAGATCATTAGAGGCGGGATGGGACCGGGGACGAGGAAACGGGAAGGAATTCGGCCACTGGCCTTTTGAAGGAAGTATCCCGGCATTCACCTGTAGTGATTTGGAGAAACCATTGAAAACCAAAATCTGGATGCACAGACAGAGATTCGAACCAGCGTCCTCCCGAATGCGAGACCAGAGCGTTAACCACTCACCCACCACGCCTCGGTATTAAGAAAAGTGTCTTTTTTCACGCTGGACTGGAATGTTTGAATTGTTTTTCCAAGTATAAAGTCGATTTTATTCAGTATTTGACTCGTTTTCACTTGTTGTTAGTAATTAGAGTGTGTAAAATTAATTATAACTTTCCATACAATTTAAAAATTTGACAATTCATTTAACAATAAAATAAACTTTTCTTTACATGTAGCTAGTGAATAATTCAAATAAACGTAGAGGCAGATATAAATAGCTCAGAAATTTAGGACAGTATTTACTCTTAAACAACCAAGACATTTCAATGGTCACTTCTGATGGCTACGTGTGCATTGACACGTGTTTCTGTGTTAGAGGAATAAGGACACGATAAGGATTTCAAGGTCGTCCTTAATATCAACTATCCTTAATTCTGTGACAGTGAAAACATGGAAATGTAGAACGCAGAAAATAATCATTACATAATTCTATTTTCCTATCATATCATTGAATGAAAGTCGGTGTCCATTAGATATTCATTAAGATTCATGTAGTCAGATTTTCGACATCAGTTCTTGGTCATAAGGTTATACTGTAAGCCAGCATTTTAGCGTGCGATGTCAAGCCAAGTGTTGGAGTTGTTGAAATGCCGCTCTGAATTACGCATGTATGGCTGCGTGGATTAAGGCGCTACCTAGAGCGGTACGATTAGGTACAACGGAACAGGTTTGAGTACTAGTCCTCGGGAATCGGCCGTGTTGGTTGCAATTTTTAGGTGGTTTTCCGCAATCAACTAGGCAAATACTCCCATGGTCTCCAGTCTCTGACCCATAAGCTACACATTTCACAAACAAAAGATACACTTAGAATACAGGACACATGTTACAAGTTTCGCTGACAGATAGAAACTTAAACATTCCATCCAAATGTAACAAATCGCACTGCCCTGATTCACAATAACTACCTGTCTAAACAGATATCAGGTGTCTACGTAGTATACAATGGCTATAAAAAGAGAAAAAAATGCCAATCTGAAAGCTTGGAAATAATGTTCTGTTATTCACTTAGATTTTGAAATAATTTCTTAATATTACAGTACATTTTTTTTATCATTAATTAACTGGTTAGAAAGGGATATGAGCAAAGAATACACCATTGCTTAATTTATTATTTTAATATGATTTTTTAGGACGCCGATGGTAGAAGGTCATGGTATTTTTAACATCATACGGGACATTTAGTTACTGATACCAGTATGGTTCTCGTGTACCTAACGTTTAACTGGGAAAGTACGTTATTTTCTTAATATGTTAAATGCTTAAAATTTTGAAAATGCGTTCGGGTTTCCTACTCTTCCTTCTTTCGTCTCTCGTGCTCTCAGCGCACCACCGAAGTCATTAATATACAGGGTGTTACAAAAAGGTACGGCCAAACTTTCAGGAAACATTCCTCACACACAAACAAAGAAAATATGTTATGTGGACAACGCTTACTTTCCATGTTAGAGCTCATATTGTGGACGGCTGTGATACAATACGCCATTCTCCAGGGCTGCATCAGCGCATCAGGGATTCCATGCGACGGAGGGTGGATGCATGTATCCTCGCTAACGGAGGACATTTTGAACATTTCCTGTTACAAAGTGTTTGAAGTCACGCTGGTACGTTCTGTTGCTGTGTGTTTCCATTCCATGTTTAATGTGATTTGAAGAGAAGTAAGAAAATGAGCTCTAACATGGAAAGTAAGCGTTTCCGGACACATGTCCACATAACATATTTTCTTTGTTTGTGTGTGAGGAATGTTTCCTGAAAGTTTGGCTGTACCTTTTTGTAACACCCTGTATATCTCTAATAATAACATTAACCATGAATGGAAGCTGCTCAGATTTACTGTAAAAGGAGGGGGAAAGTCCATGTAGAAGTATAGCTACAGTGTGGTAGTCGAGGAACGTGTAATTTAAGAGTGGATTACCCCTCTGAAGGCATGAAAGGCTAACTCAGTTCTCGCATAATGGGAAGGTCGCGCTGGTAATTACGAACCCATAAGATATCCCACAGTGACAATCAGCCAGAGCATCGTAATGTTGTTTTTAGTCCTAAAAACAACAGCAGAATGATATATTTGAGAACTGGTGTCTTATTAAAAAGACATTTCCGCTAGCGAGAAATGATAATCCGATTTGCGTTAAATATGGCTAATCGCGGTCGGAAAGTAATTAGATTATGCACAAGGTATTCACAGATTCTGAAAACTGAAGGATGCCTTTTTGCTGCAGAGTGGTGATGGGATAACTTGAGTTTCGATAGCTACTGAAAGAATATAATATATTTATGTAAAATTTTATTTGTCAAACATGATGGTTTAAAATGACGGATGAGATAGACGCTTTCGAAACGTCCCACAAATGTGTTTTTTTTTTACGGTACTGGAATCCCTAGAAGAGTTTATTTAGAACAGATAGAGTTTTATGTAATCTACTCTCCCAATCATGTTTAATTCTGTTGCCATGAAAGTACTAACACTGATCTGAGAGGAAACAACGAAAATATAAATATTTCTATTCTTGTTTGTTCGGAATTGAACTAAACAAAATCCGTTTTTATGGTACTCTTATTTCGTCTTAAATTAAGATATCTTCAGTGCCTTAGGCAATATATATATTGACTTTCGTTACTACCTACTCACAGTTTACTTAATGTGTGTGTTAGTAACGTAAGTCAACGGAATCCTAGAGCACAGAAGATGACTAAATTAAAGACAAAACGCGCTTGCCACAAAAAAAAGAAAGCATTTTGTATAGTTGCAAGACGAAAGAACCAGAATAAATACAGTTATCATAGCAATTAAGAAAGACAGGATAAAATCACTAACATATTAAATCAAAATATAATTTATAAATTAAGTTATGAGTTACTGACTGCCTTATATGATAATATTTAGTATGGTATTTCTTGAAAAGAGGATCGTTAGTAATTACATTTTCAGCTTTACATAAAGTTCCATAAAGCTTAGAAAATTATATCTTCCATTGGACTAATAATTACAATGGAGTAGTTCTTCCATATTACAGTATATCAATAAACCAAAAATATTAATCAGCTGCATTTGATGCCTTAAAAACTTTCAGCGTAAATATTCCAGACACAGCCGTTACCCAAACAGAGACCATTCCAGCCAGTTTCGGATGATTTAAATTCATAACCAGGCATAAAGGAAAGTGGATATTACATCAAGAGTACAAAAACACGAGAACCATTACATAATGCTGCCTCATATGCACAAGTTATTCGCCGGAAAGGCCAGAAATCCACGGGCGGCAGTTTATGAAACAAGTAAGAGACGTCAGCTCACAGCTTGAGGCCGACTTTGTGAGTGTGTAGTAAACGAAAGTCCTGCTGACTTGAAGCGAAACGAGCGCGCGCTGAACAGCTTAGCTGCCCGTATTGGTCAAGAGGCGACTTCACTCCTAAGGTAAATAACGCGCGATTTTTCCCTTAGCCCGCACTCCGGGGAGTCCGTGAAATAAGTGGCTGCACGCTGTGAGGCCAGGGTGCTCGGGAAACCATTCCTGCACTCCTCTGCCGTAAACTTGGCAAATCGAGTCCGTCAAAAATTTGTGCCTTGACAGTCAATGTTCGGTTTGTTTTCTGAATGAAAATGTACCTGTTAATTCTAAAGTCGCAAATCAAGCCACAAATCATGCTTTTCCATGTAAAACGGTCGAAGATAGGGCATCAACAAATGCAGAGAACAACAAGAAATAAAATAACAATCGTATGAATATTTACCCCGAAAAAGATTACAATGGTGATCAAAACGTTGGTTGTGGAAGAAAAGGGTTGACTCAGCATAACAGGGTGCAAATTATTACTATCAACGACTACTGTAAGCAGAAAATCTTACAACAATTTATCTTATTTTTTGTTTGATTGTAAAGATGTTGGAAAATCTAAATCTTACACCAATTTTACAACAGAAAATTATTTTAGTTCAGCATATTGCTGTAAGCTATGTGTAAAACCCGTTTGGGTTTTGAAATTACAAGGAATTCAGACGAGTTTAGCAATCCAGTCGTTTTTGTTCTTTGATGTTAGTGGGCGTCCATTAACGACGTCAGGTGTTTTCCCGAACTCCGGACCTCCGGATCCCCCTTCCCCCTGTCTTGCGAGACTTCATGAGATCCGGTCAGGTCTAACCCTCTCTAAAATGACGTCAGATTTTGACGGAGAACCCCCCTCCCTACTAATCGACCTCGTTACTTTTTGATACCCTTTTTTTAGATCTCATGCTTCCAAGGGCGGTTATACCTCCCCTAAGGGCGGCTTTTGGACGAAATACCCCCGACCATTTAACAAAAAAAAAAAAAAAAAAAAAAAAGCTCTACAGTCCTACAAGAATTTCAAAACCTCACGTGAGATTTCCGTTGACCCCCCTCCAGCTTGGTGAGGTTCCGTGAGACGTGAGATTTCGCCGGACGCCCCCCCCCCCTTCTCCCTCACCACCTGTTTCACCTCACGTAATTAATGGACGCCCCCTTAAACAGAACGCACAACTGGAAGCTTGCTATAAACTTAATCGGTCACGTGATTAAACAATGGTATTGATGGTTTTGCTCTCTTTTTTATTGTTACTTATTTGCTATCTAGCCAGTATGCTGTAGCGCAGGGTTTCTCAAAGTGGGGTACGCGAACCGCTAGGGGTTCACCAGTTGGTCGTGGGGGGTTGGCGACAAGATTTTCGTTATGGTGGCTGACAAGCTGACGATGGTGAACCGAGAATAAAAATTAGCAAAATTGCTCCTGTAATCGACTAAACTTGCAACAAGAAACAAGACCATACATCACATTAATTAAGAACATATTGCTCTTTGTATTACATTAAAAACAAATCACCTTAATTTTTTTTTTTTTTTAAAGGGGATTCGCTATTGTTTTGGAAACTTAATAGGGTTTGATCGTATCGTTTCTGTCCTGTAATTAGGATTTAACCAGAATTGTCTTAATTTTCTGGCAGTTTGAGTTTCAACTGTTCTTTTCAAAATGCGTGTTCATTTATCATTAACTTTTGATCTATTTATGTAAGTATGTCGATTCCTGTGATAGATTTTTAAAAAAAAAAAAAAATGGATTCTTGAACCTGGCTCATTTTTCTGCTACTTTAATCTGGGGACTGTGATTGGAAGTTACAGTTCCATTCAGAAACAGTTCAAGAATTCATGAAAGTAAAAGTTTTGGTGGAAAAAATGACTAAAAAATAAAGAATAGAGGATTTTCTTTCTTTTTCAGTTTGGGATTAACGACTTAACATCATCTAGGTTTTTATTCGCACGATAGGTTTGTGGACAAGGAATGGAAAGGAATTTGGATAAGGCATATACAAAATCACCAAGCGTGGTGAGTGAGCGGTAACGTTCTGACCTCGCATTCGGGAGGACGCGGGTTCGAATCGTCCAGATTTTTGTTTTCCATGGTTTCCCCAAATCACTCCAGGCAAATGCCGGGAAGTTTCCTTTAAAAGGTCGTGGCCAAATTCCTTCCCGTTCCTTGCCTAGTGTTATTTCCCACATCTAATGACCTCGATATCGACGAGGCGTAAAGTCATAAGATGAAGAAGGCATAACAAAATCATTCTCTAAAGTGATTTTGCCAAACCATGCAATATCGTAACGTCTAAAACTGGATTGATCACCAAGTTTATAACCTTCGAATGGTAAAAACTGAAGAGATACATTGTATCGTTTAAAGATCACTAGGGTTTATGAAGTAAGTACTACATTGCAATATGTATTTGTAGATAAAGGACATTGGCTCGAATCGAAAACAAGGATGACTGCACTAAGTCACTTTAGTGAAATGTGATAAAAAGATTTAAAAAAGCTAAATGTTTTTAATGAGCATACCTGTGGGAAATAACGGTGTAAGCAACCTTGCTATGAATGTAATGCAGTTACTGGTTGAAGTAAATATTTCTCTTTAGATGGGCTTATAAACTTCAGTGCACAAATCCCTCACTTGTTGGAGAGAGTGATGAGAGTAAGTACCATAGAAGTAACGGCATTGGGTTTCGAAATTATGGTCGGACCATTGCTGGATTATGGTGGTGTAGTGCATTGAAGTTCAAATATAACAGTAAAATTATTAAATGACTTATTGAACTCACGAGCAGCTATTTAAAAAACTTAAGAGAACCCAGTCTGAGACTGCCTTAGGATCTGCGCAGCGAGGCGTAGTTGATTTGTTGAATAACTGGGATTCTCAATGGACTATTCGGTATAGGGGTTGGAGGTCAGACAAGTTTCAGGCCAATGACTGACGAAGCGGGAACTTGGGGAACGGGCTTTGCGAATTAACGTGACTTCGGAATCAATGCTGGTGGCTTGATGACAACAAATGAATGAGAGAGCAATTGCGAGAGTTAATGCAAGAGTAAGCTGTAATATGGGTGGTTAATAGTGAATTTATGTATATTCGTCATATAGACTAAATGAAAATTGTTTTACGGAGAGAAGCAAAGTAAATGATGTGTAATACTATCTACATCTACATCTACATTCATACTCTGCAAATCACAAACATTGTGGGTGGCAGAGTGTGCTAAGCACCAATCCTAAACCCGCCCATTCCAATCCCGAATAGTGCGAGGAAAGAAGGAATACATATAAGTATCAGTACGGCATCTTATTTCTCTAATCTTATCCCTCCGGTCATTGCGACCTAAATAGGTTGGCGGAAGAAGTATTCCATTGCACTCGAAATTTAAATTTTTTCGCATATTCTCCAATAAATTCGAACGCAAGCTACGTCGTCTGTCTTCCAAACTATCCCAGCCCAATCTATGTATCAATTCTGTGACGCTTTCATAAGGGCTGTAACAAGTCACGAATCTAGCGGCTCTCCTCTGCACCCTCTCAACTGAGTCAATCAGAACCTTGCGATAGGGATCCCAAACCCCACAACAGTAATCCAAATGCGGACGCACTAGTGTTTTATACGCTATCTCCTTTGTTTGAGCAATACAATTCCTCAAAATACGACCTATGAATCGTAATTTAGAATTTGCCTTGCCTACGACGGAAGTTATGCGCATGTCCCATTTCATGTTACTTTGTACTATCACCCCCAGATACTTCACGGAATCAACCATGTCAACAGGTGAATTGTTTATTTTGTAGTCGTGAACAAACTGATTCTTCTTGTTACTTATCCGCATTGCCTTGCACTTTTTGCAATTAAGTGTAAGCTGCCATTTACGGCACCAATCGAAAATAGCATCCAAATCACGCTGAATTTCTAAGCAATCGCCGGAGCACCTTATTTCCCTATAGATAACCGCATCGTCGGCAAACAATCGCAACCAGCATTTGACGTTGTCACCTAGATCGTTTATAAATATTAAGAAAAGAAGTGGACCTATTACACTTCCTTGAGGAACGCCGGAAGTAACATTTATCTCAGAAGAGGCTTCCACGTCAACAACGACATACTGTGATCGACCAGTTAGAAAATCCCGTATCCACTTGCAAATCTGAGCCGAAATACCGTAAGCTCGAATCTTCGCTAAGAGTCGGTTGTGTGGCACAGAATCGAAAGCTTTCTGAAAATCAAAAAAACTGCATCAACTTGCGAACCTGCATCGATAACTTTCGTTATGTCGTGGGAAAATAGGGCCAATTGTGTTTCACACGATCTCTTCTTCCTAAATCCGTGTTGACATGGTGTAAGTAACTCGTTCTCATCTAGAAACTTCATTATGTTCGAGCATATGACATGTTCCAGAATTCTGCTGCAGACCGATGTTAGAGATATGGGTCGATAATTCCTAGGATCACTCCGGTCTCCTTTCTTAAAAACGGGAATTACCTGGGTTATTTTCCAGCTAGAAGGTACTTTTCTCTCTTCTAGTGATTTACGGAATATATCTGACAGAAATGGTTCAATATCCTCCGCGTATTCAGAAAATACTCTTACTGGTATACCATCGGGACCCGGCGCTTTACCCCACTTCAGGAGCTTTAATTGCTTTACAATTCCTACGCTATCAATTTCTATCGGACCCATCTCTAATTCCACACGATGTGGTAAAGTGGGGATGTTTTCCATGTTTTCTTGCGTGAATGAATTTTTGAATTCGGTGTTAAATACGGTAGCCTTGTCGCGGCTGTCTTCAACCTCCCGTCCGTCTTTTATTAGAACTGGATTATTGTTCCCACTACAACTAACTCTTTTTACATACGACCAAAATTTCTTAGGGTTTTCAGTGAGGCTCTTAGAGAGAGAATTTTCACGAAAGTTATTAAATGCCTCACGCATCGCATTCTTAACACGTCCCCTTATCTCCTCTAACTTATCTAAATCAGTCCGATGCATCGTCCTTTTTGATCGTGCATGTATCTTCCTTTGCTTCTTGAGTAACCTTTTAACTTCCCGTGTGTACCATGGGGGATCGTTCTCTTCCCTGATTGTCCGTTTCGGTATATGCAAGTTCATACCTTCCCCGAGTATATGTAGGAATCGATGCCACCTCTCTTCAACGGTGCCTCCTGCTGCTAAGAAGGTGTGGTAATTATGCCTCAAGTACTCTCTAAAACACTCTTTTGAAGCCTTTTCGAATCTGTAAACGATCCTTTCTTTTCTCTTTCTGCGCGTGGTTGTTAGTTTTACTGTAGCAATTATAGCTTTGTGATCACTTATTCCTGCGGTGGTAGAAATATCCGTGAATAGTTCGGGCCTATTTGTAACAACTAGATCTAAAATATTTTCGTTACCGTTGAGGCATCGCGTTGGTTCAGTTACGAGCTGTTCAAGATGGTGATCTGAGAAGAGGTCTAGAATGATTTCGCAAGCTGCTTTATCCCTGCCCCCAGTAACGTGAACGTAATTAGTCCAGTCGATATCTGGCAAGTTAAAGTCACCTCCTAGCATTATTGCATGGTCCGGAAATTGCCGTGCTATATTATTTACATTATTTCTCAAGGTCTCGGCAATATTTACGCTTGCATCGGGTGGACGATAGAACGAGCCTATCACAAGTTTTGTCCTAGCTACGTTGAGCTTGATCCATATGATTTCGCAGACAGTATGGACATCTATTTCGCTACATGGGAGGTACTTACTAACAGCTATAAATACACCACCTCCTTGGGAATGCAACCTATCCTTACGGAAAATGTTCATGTTACTATTAAAAATTTCGGCGGAACTTATATCCGGTTTTAACCAACATTCTGTGCTTATTACGATATCAGCATCTGTACTACGAATAACATTTTCGAGTTCAGGCTGTTTATTACAAACGCTTCTGCATTTAACTACTAGAACTTTTAATGTTCGGGATTCTTTTAAGCTACCCCTAACACGCGGTGCTGAATTTATCTTGGCTGTCCACAACTGAATTTCCTCCTCAGGGTCATCCTCCCTCAGCCTAAAAAAAACCCAATGCACTCCACACGGCCCCTGCCACCCGTGTAGCCGATTCCCGTGTGTAGTGCACCTCTGATCTATCCAAGGGATTCCTACAAGACTCAACCCCTGGGCGAAGATCAAGGAATCTGCAGCCATGACTATCACAGAAGCGCCGTAATCTCTGGTTCAGCCCCTCAACACGGCTCTGAACCAGAGGACCACAGTCAGTCCTATCGACAATGCTGCAGATGGATAGCTCAGCAGAAATCTTGCGGCCAATGGCCACAGAGTTCACCCTTTCTGCAAGTCGCCTAAAGGACGAGAGGATAACCTCCGACCCTAGGCGGCAAGCATCATTGGTGCCGACATGAGCCACAATCCGCAGCTGGCTGCACCCCGTCCGTTCAATGGCATCCGGGATAGCCTGTTCCACATCTCGGATCAGACCCCCCGGAATACACAATGAATGGATACCGGAATTCATCCCCGACCTCTTCGCCATTTCCCTAAGGGGTTCGATAAAGCGCCTAACGTTAGAACTACCGACCACTAAAACCCCCTTCTGCAGTTGTCCAGACTTAGCGGGCTGTGGGGCTGCCAACTCACAGGCCGACGATTGCAGGACTGAATCAGTTCCAGACAATGCTATCATGGCCAGTATTACGTATGAAACATTAATTAAAAGTTATTAATTGTAAATGTTGATGTGATCTACGATGTTTGGAGTACTATTCTCAACGATCTGGACTGGTTTAGGTTGATAATTTTGTGTGTAAATGCATGTAAACATTAATAACTTTCATTTTAATGTGTTTTGTAAAGATCGTGAGTGATTTTGAACAATTTGTAATTATTTTGTATGGATTTGATTGTAAACGCTTGAGAATCGTCTGTTGACACTCTTTGTGATGTTCCGGATGTTTCTATGGCGCTATTCTAAAAGCGCAGAGTCAGCTATAAGTTGTTGTCAGACACAGTTTTTTTTTTTTTTTTTTTTTTTTTGAATCGTCAAGCAGTTTTACATCGCTGGAATATTTGTCTATTAATGTTTCAGTATCTTTGTAAGAGCCTATTACCTTATCCGCGTGTAATGTTGCTATGAACCTCACGGAAAAATAAATTTGAAGTGAAAAGTGATTCGTTCGGTGTTGTCATTTCATGGAACTTTTTAATCCATTCAAAGGAGAAGTTATTTAATCTTTGGCGGAAGATAAAACCCTCTGGCGACGAACGACAGTAAACTCTGAATTGGAGGACGAAGCAATTAAATGCAATCTTGATTATTTGACGACAGGACGAATTGGTGAATTACAGAAAAGCTTATCAAAATTTATGCGACAAGCATATGCACGTACGGAAAAAAATTATTTGGGGGGTAACGCTAATAGCGTATGACATCATTTCGAGCGCGCGGGGGGGGGGGGTAGGGTCAGACTGTTATAGAAAGCTATCAGGAAGTGACCCGCGCGCGTGCTGGCACGTCATACGCCGGCAATCAGCTGTCATCAGCTGTGAAAGCAAAATGCTCAATAGAGGCGTGATGTGGCGCCGCCACAACGTAACCCAATACGGCCACTACTTACTCCCTGCGAGATTAATCACCCCTGTTATGTGCAGAAACAAAAAGAACCAAGTCGGCCATTGTTGGCAAAGTGGCGTGCCCAACGGCAGTTTGGGCAGGCTGGCTCCCTCTTGGGGCCCTTCCGTAGGGAACTGCTCACGAAACTATCGATAGGTGTACGAATATACTGTACACTGGTAAGGCCAATACTTGAATACGCCTGCCCCGTCTGGGGACACAGCAGGACTAACCTCAACAGACTACAAACCACCCAGAACTGAGCCCTGAAGAGAACCTTACTCTTAAACTGCAGATTCTCCACTAAAGCCATTCACGAAGCAACAAAACTACCAATGCTCCAAGACAGATTTAGGGAATTAGGGATGAAATTCTATAAAGCAGCACAACAGCCATCCCACTTATAAACGAGTTGGGGATATATCCTATATGGCCAGGTCCGCACGTCATACACCATTTGCCAGTACCTTATATATATATATATATATAAACCTCAAACCAAAACTAATCATGCCACAAATCTAAGGCAGAACAAATCACGCCATAAACGTAAGACAAACTAAAACTGACGTCTCAAAACATCATAACTAATAGGAGTAAATGTCAGCCTCCAATATACACTGTTTATCTAAAGAAAAGGGTAGCTAAAGGCATGACGACGGATGATTTAAACCGTACATCTGTGCGGTCTTAACCGAGCTACCTTCAAGAGACACTCTTAACCAAAATCTTCATCCAAGTAAACAATAATCTGAGCAAATGAAACACTGACACTGCTTTTAATAGATGGAATTTTAAATGCTTAATTACGTTTAACATAATGTCCTGTTCATAGTTTGAAATATTTATCATTGAAGTTTGTTAGTTACATGACCTCAATGTCTGTATCAATTAATGTTGAAAACATTTTTATAAAAAAATTTAACTGTAAAATTAATTATGCGATATTAAGTTCAAAGGGCAAATATTATGCAGTTAGGAGAGAAGCAGACATTTTGTCTGCCAAATCCAGAGATGGCTGAACTCTTCAATAACTTTTGTGTGCAAAACAACCCAATTATAGCTAACCACTCATTCAGAATAAATGGTACTGATGCTAGTAGGTGAGTGGTTAACTTTGGTACTTTGCATTCGGGACAACGCGATTCGATTCTCGGATCTGTCATCCGGATTTCAATTTTCCATGATTTATGTAATTCAATCGAGGCGAATGAAGTGATGTTTCTTCAAAGGCCAAGGCTGGATACATTACCGTTTTTGTCCTCCATCATCTCCCGTCTCTAACGGATTCGAGTCGTAAAGCCCAAAGAAAAAATCAGAATTTTCATAAACAATGCAGAGAGTACTAACTCTGACGCAGATGAAGTTACAGTAATGAAATATTGATGACTGGTAACTACAGGAAAACATGTAATACATTACAATAGTCAGCCAGTCTTGGTGTTGTAAGTCATCAGTTACGGAATTTAGGTTGTCACCAATTCCAATATTTGAACTTACCTTTGGACACATGTGTAAAAAACTCGAGTATTTACAAGCGTCGTTACAAGTTTATCTGTGAACACGGCAAGTGAACAAGTGTTTGGTATAGTGGTACTTGAATGCTGTACCATCATATATTTATCTGTGAAAAAGAACTTTCAGCCGAAACATGCTGTTTATTTTATATATATATATATTCTAGCATTTAGAATTTTTTAAGATGCTATACTAATATTTGAATCCCAAACATTTACCCACTGACAATTTTGACATGAATTAATTTTAGTATCCGTGTAGAATAATTAAATAAGTATTGTAACATACTAAGAAATAGGTCAAGTTTAGTTTCAAGAATTTCGTCAAGTATTCGAAAAAAAGGACTCCATAGCAAAATTCTTTGGTGTTTGAGATAATAGTGTTATTTCTTTCCTTTAGCTGAATTTCTTTTGTTGATATTTGAACAATTAAGCCATACACCCAGTTCCAAAGTTTTATACAAGTTATTAGCAATTCTTTTGTTGGCACTTGGATAATTAAGCCGTACACCAAGTTCCAAAGCTTTATTCGTGTTATCACCATCATATGTAGTACTCATATAAAGCGTTTTATTGGGCGACATAATGCTTAATTACAGCAATATATGCGCAAGGCCAGAATCGAGCTGGTAACTCATAGAGTGCCAAGTTTATAATATATATATTATTGTACGGAGGCAGTAATTTCTTAAAGATAATGCGACCTAACGGAACTATTTAATTGCATTACTTTCTTAACTATTACCTTCGCATTGTCATCAATGCTGTAAATTACCTTCTTTTTGTTTTGCTTATGGCTTTAAGCCACCTCATGGTCACAAGAGGCGGGAAAGGACTAGAGGCAAGGAACGGGAAAGAATTATACCATGATCTTTTGAAGGAACCATCCAGGCATTGGTCTGGATTGATTTTGAGAAACCACGGAAAACCCAAATCTGCATGGCCGGATGGGATTCGAACCTGCGTTTTCCGTAATGCGTGACCAGAGCGTAGCCGCTCACTCCCCACTCTTGGTGTGATTTATGTACCGCTCTGTGTAGTTATAAATACGAGATTCTTGTCAGTTGTTTGCACCTTGAGTTTTTAGTTGTATAAGTCCTTCCACATGTTGCCAGTCTACCCCTCTTACTCGCTTAAAGTTCTGTTATTACTTTCCTTCATTTCATCTGTGGCAGTTGTTACCAATATTAATAACAGCTGCACCCTTACAAAAAATTGTTGTAGAATTTGCATGCTAATTTCCCCGACCTTCCATTCTGCTCGTCCGCCAGAGTCCTTTGAAAGAGACAGATTGTTTCAGCAGTTAATAACTGCAAGAGTGGGATTCACGCTTTGATACGACAGAACAGGAAGAGGGGTGTTGCGACACCCGCTTGAGGGCTGATGGTGACCCTGGACCACAGGAAGCGATGACGAGTGCTTTTCACAGATACTGGCACCATAAAGCTCTCACGGACCCTTTCACTATTCGCTGTTTAGAGACACCGTGAATAATCCTCACCTTCCGCAATTCCCCCAGTCCACGGTCCACTGCTCACTTCCCAGCCAACGTTACATGTGAAAATGAGTTGATGGGCTTGACATATGTTCTCACTACTAGTACCAAAGGGACGTATCAGTGAAAGAGTGAGCACGGAAATCCGTTACTAAATGACGTTTCGTGTTGGAGACTCCCATTGAAGGATTTCTGTTGACTGAGAGGCTGAGTTTTGGATGCTGAATGTGCTGAGTGAGAGGTATATGAAATGTAGACTATATATGTAGTAGGGTCTGATTTTGGCCAGGTTGTAATAATGCGCTAATGACTCGCTTATTCACATAGGCTTCACTGATTATTTTACTGGTATTGTCAATGCGGTGAGAAAGATAGCAGCAGTGGACAAACATGAGAGACTGTCTCCAGCATATTATTTCACACAAGATCTAAAACATTACAAATCAAAGATATGAGAAGCTGACATGCCCTGTAGAATATCCAGCCACACATCGTGTGATCAGCAGCGTCAAAGTACAAGACAGCTACCAATATGACGTCTTATATTGTAGTTTCATGACGGTTTTGAACTCGTCTACAGTCATCAGCATGTCACTGTACCATAGCTATCTGAATTTAAATAGACATTATTTACAGTGACAATTTCATGGAGTGGCGAACGACAAGTGTAATTAATTTTATCATTCTGAAAAATGGAGTAATATCAAGGTATACAGTCAAACGCCAGTACAAGCACGAGATATTAGGTTAGGAATTGAGTGTCAATTTTTCCTGCTTTAACAAATTCTGCCAACAAGGGATAGAATAAACCTACAAATAAATAGATATCCCTTAACGTTTCAGCATCAACACTTGGTCAATACTTAAACGCAGTAATACTGAAAATGCGGATGCTATTATTGGCCGGGAGACACTGAAGGGAATATGAAGTTAAATTTAGCCGCATATCATGACTGTAAACGGGATAGAATATTTCATGTCCAATATTAATAATGAAATCATCCAAGCGTACTTCACATAAATAAATCTAGTTTTACCGAAAGCAAATTGGGGGTAAAAATTATTTATAGACGTCAATTCGAACCGAAAAGTTCTATCATACACGTTACCTCTGAGCCACCAAAGGAGTCAACCTAACGCTGATCCTACATACTTCATTTCTGAACAGAAAATTCCTAATTTTACTCGTTGCAAAAAATGCCTTACAGGACTGTGCAGTTTCTATAATTCTGGAAATCAAACCAACCTGTAATTATGGCATTAAATTCTTGTATTCTGTTCTATGAGGACGGTCTGAAACATTTTCGGCATCTGCAGTCGGTGAAAAACTTATCAAAAATCTAAGAAAAATTAAATTAATGAAAATTTGATGAAAAAAAGATATAAACTTTTATGTATTAAATTCTTGTATTCTGTTCTATGAGGACGGTCTGAAACGTTTTCGGCATCTGCAGTGGGTGAAAAACTTATCAAAAATCTAAGAAAAATTAAATTTAATGAAAATTTGATGAAAAAAGATATAAACTTTTATGTAAAACAATTAATAAAAAATAAACACAGACAGTTAACAACTGCTTTAACAATGTTTTCACCGGACACGTTTGGCCCATTTGGCGCTGGGCATCGCCGATAGAAAGATTGTGGTGGCTATCACATGCAAGTCCGGAATAACACTTTCAGCACTTCTCTGGACTGGTATTCGATTGCAAAATTCAGAATTTAACTGTGACCTTTATATATACATAAATTTACTAGCATTTGAAGTTTTTCTTGTTGAACATGCTTTTTATGATTGCACCCAACTGTTATTAAGATATAACGTCAATTTGTCGTTTACTGCAGCATAAAACACTCTAAATACCCAGCTGTAACCGAGACCCAATTGTTTTCAGAATAATCTCATAAATAGGGTTCGGATCTTTATGACAAAAAAAACACAGAAATATGTTTGCCAATATGACCTCAAAATGAGTAAATATGAACTAAAAATGAAAAAAATATGATCAAACATTTAAATTAGGTTAATTATACATTATTTATTTTATCGTGTCGGTCTTATACAGACAGCTTAATTTGCTCCCGTGCACACCACCATTGGGAAATTAAATTTTAAATCGCTTCGTAGAAGTCACTTTAATTTCACATAAGAACTCTTCCGTCTGTACTAAAATACTTCTCTCCAAATTAATTTTTGTAACTCCGTAACTTCGACTTTCAGACAATTTCATTTTCAGCAAGGCTGTACTCCCTGTTCCACTGCAGATTTAACACTGACTGACAATTATTTTCAAACGTTTTGGCGACGAGACATTAATTGACAAGTCTCGACAGAGGCATGTTGCTGTTGCATTATCGAGATTAAAAGGCCGGCTGAACATTAACGTATAGAGAGTGACAGTAATGTATAACTTTAATTCTTGACTAGTGAATGTTGACCAATTCAGTGACAATTAGTTTTGTTTTTTCCTCCAGTACATAATAGGAATACATTTCTGTAATTTATTGTCTTTATACTTCTAGTGAATTACTGGTAATATATAAAAATTACAAAATTTTACTCAAAATCTGACTCTATGACCATAAATATTACCGTAATATGACCAAAACTAGGAAAATTGTCTAAATATGCATTTATATGCTATATAAAAGACATTTAAATAAAATTAGAAACCTTCAATTACTGTTTAATTCAGTATTACTGCTCAAAAGAAGGGCAGCAAACAAAATATGAATTGTCATAAAGATCCGAACTCTACTGATAAATATGGATTTGATTTTAATATGAAAGAATGTAATGAAACTCGTCAATGTCGGAAAAAATTATTTTTTCACCACCTCCCATTTAACCTGTTAATGTAGTATTTCATTTTCATGATCACAAAAACTGTTTCCTCTTAAAACTACAGTCAAGTAAAAATTTTCTTGTTAAAATTACAAGTAAGTAAAAACGGCTACGCTAGTTCACAATTGAAACTGGTAATCTGTATTTCATAAATGTTTAGTTTTTCCTTTTCGAATAATAATTAATCTTCTTTTCCGCCTAATGATTTTACGTGACAGATCCTCTTTTAGTAAATGTCAAACAAAAACTAAATAGAAACATATAGGCCAAATGTTGTGGCATGTCACCGATTCATTAATCAGCGATGGTGACATGAGGGTTCAGGGGCGTTTCAGTCTATTAGTTCCCGACCATCAGCACGAGGATGATGGAATATGCCAATAAGAGCAAAACAGCGGTGATGACCAAACGGTGGTCGTCCGCGTGTTTAATTAAGCTTTGAGGAATGAGTTTTAAACGCGGCGTGAGAAGCTGCGCACGGGAGTGCAGCGTTGCGTGCAGAAGCACAATGGGGCCTCTCCACCCGTAGCGCACCGCCCAGACGACAGACAAAGCGAGACAAATGCGAAACACTTAACACCTGCCGTGAATCACCGGTCGAGGAGCGCAGACTCCCCAGCACCGCACAGTGGATGAGTCGGTCACGGCTGCAAGTGTTCTCACAGCAGCAGCCACGCACAAACTGCGTCTTCACTAAACCAATTTCCAATTCCTCCCTAGCTGAAGAGGCTGTAACTATTACGACCAACATTGAATTTGGTCACTATGATGCTTATGTCAGCTTATATTGCCACATCGGTGTAACTGTTGTATACAATGAAGAGCCAAAGAAACTGGTAGAGGCATGTGTATGCAAACACAGAGATATGTAAACATCCAGAGTATGGCGCTGCAGTCGGCAACGCCTATATAAGACAACAGGTGTCTGGCGCAGTCGTTAGATAGGTTACTGCTGCTACAATGGCAGGTTATCGCGATTTAAGTGAGTTTGAACGTGATGCTATAGCCGGCGCACGAGAGATAGGACACAGCATTTCCGAGGTAGTGATGAGGTGGGGATTTTCCCGTACTACCATTTCACGAGTGCACCGTGAATATCGGGAATCCGGTATTAAAACATCAAATCTCCGACATCGCTGCTGCCGGAAAAAGATCCTGCAAGAACGGGACCAACGACGACTGAAAATAATCGTTCAACGTGACAGAACTGCAACCCTTCCGCAAATTGCTGTGGGTTTCAATGCAGGGCCATCAACAAGTGTCGGCGGACGAACCATTCAACGAAACAACATCGATATGGGCTTTCGGAGCTGAAGGCCCACTCGTATACCCTTGATGATTGCACGACACAAAGCTTTACGCCTCGCCTGGGCCCTTGGACTGTTGATCATTGGAAACATGTTGCCTGGTCTGACGAGTCTCGTTTCCGTTTGTATCGAGCGGATGGACATGTACGGGTATGGAGACAACCTCGTGAATTCTTGGACTCTGCATGTCAGCAGGGGACTGGTCAAGCTGGTAGAGGGTCTGTAATGGTATGGGACGTGTGCAGCTGGAGTGACATGGGACCCCTGATACGTCTAGATACGACTCTTGACAGGTGACACGTACGTATGCATCCTGGCTGATCACCTGCATCCATTCATGTCCGTGGTGAATTCTGACGGACTTGGGCAATTCCAGCATGACAATGTGACACCCCACACGTCCAAAATTTCTACAGAGTGTCTCCAGGAACACTCTTCTGAGTTTAAACACATTCATTGGCCGCCAGACTCCACAGACATGAAAATTATTGAGCATATCTGGGATGCCTTGCAACGTGCCGTTCAGAAGATATCTCCACCCCCTCGTACTCTTATGGATTTATGGACAGCAGTGCAGGATGCATGGTTTCAATTCCATCCAGCACTACTTGAGACATTAGTCGAGTCCATGCCATGTCGTGTTGGGGCACTTCTGCGTGCTCGCGAGGGCCCTACTCGATATTAGGCAGGTGTACCAGTGTATTTGGTTCTTCATTGAAATAACCTGTACAAACCAGTTTATTTTGTTGAGTTAAATTTGGTTTTTGCTTTGTCCGAATTTTATGTAATTATTGTAGGTCATTTCTTGTGCAGTTGCTTGTTAAAATAATTATTTATTTTCGAAGCTCACGTCAGCCATGAGAGTTTATCGTCAAGATGAGAAGCAATCAAGAGCAATATGAAATATGGTATTCCTCTAAAATCAGTCATAGAATGATGGTTTAAACGTCAGTCTTCAATAAATTGGAGCGGTTTTACGCGTACAACCAAGACAACATCGACACCGACCGTGGAAGTCCGCGCTACCACTTAAAGATAAACGAAGTTTATTCTCCATATGACTGTTCTGTAGATCCATTCATTTGTACCAGCATATCGTGATCTCTAACAGATCATGTTAGTGGATTTTACACCGACTGATTCAAGAAACTATATTGTGCTCCTCTCTCCACCCTTACAACAACCCCTTAATTTTTGGGAACGTTCTTCTTACAAACCCACGATTTTTATCCGATTTCGATAGTAAGCTCTATTTATCACGCGTAGGTTATAAAACAAGGTGGTCCGGTAGCTCTGTGATGAAAGCGCTTGCATAATTTAAAACAAAGAGAAAAATACCGCCTACGTTTTGTTTACAAACACTCGCCACTCCCCCTTAAACAAAGTTACTCTTGGAACTATTCAGAAGGAACTTTGCGCACATATTGTTTAAAATAAGTTTAAATTTTGTTTTTATTTAGTTTACTAAACTGCACCAGTTTTTACCTTCGCCCATTTTAAGACTAATTTACACAAGCAACTTTTAGGCTTTTTTTGCGTCGGTGGGAAACCTGCCAGAGTGGATGATCATGGAGAAACCTGCCAGAGTGGATGATCATGGAGAATGTATACTAGAATCCGTATAAAAGGGATAAAACATCAGAACTGTCATACCACCCGCCAACAATGCTGAGGTCCCTGCTTTTGCAGAAGACCAAAGACCATAATTGTATCGAATCCCAAAGTACTAGAATAAACTTTTCCAGTTTTAATTTAATGCTTAAAAATCATTGTCTTTCACTTACAGTATTTTGTACATGGTAACGTGTCTATATATACGTATCCACTTAAGAAGAAAGAAGAAAGAAAAAGAGGCATTGCAACGCATGCCGCTTACAGCTATAAATACATACTAGTTATATTGTATAACTTCTTCCCTGGTCACGCTTCTTACAGATAGCCCTGTCTCTGTACCGAGCGTATAACCAGAAAGTTACCATCCTTTCCTCTTCTCTAAACTTACTTAATTACTTCTTACTCTTTGTCAACACTGTTCTCATTATCAAATTCCAATTACAGTTATTATTATTGTTACAAATAATAATACAGAAATCCACTTAATTCCATTTAATACGAATATTGTCGCAACAAATTAAATTTAAAAAACACAAACCTTCATGAAGTTCTTTTACTGCTATGAATTTAGATACACAATTTTTCAAAAACTTTTATACTATCCAATCATACAAGTGGAGGCTTGGGGCTAGGCGCTGCAGTGCACTGGGGCCCCTACGCTCAGGGGGCCCCAAGCATACCTCTGGGGGCCCCCAAGCGCGGTTCAGAGGCCCACAAGCCTTCATGGCAAACTGGCGACCTTTTTTTTTTCTTTTAGCTCCACAGTCGTGTAAGGGGGCCCCTGAGACACAGGAAGCCCCTCACTAAGGGGCCCTCTCACTGCTCAGAGGGGCCCCCAACCACTGCTCAGGAGGCCCTTACCAGCAACACAAAGCAAAAACAAAACTTCGCCCATCTGGTCTGAGGGCACAAAATAAATTTTTGGCACCGGGGCCCTTGTTGACCTAGCTATGCCATGACTATTCACTTCGGATGTAACGACCGACTCTGTCGATAACTATACCGTGACTGTACTGTACTGTAGCTATGTGAAGACTGCACTGTGTGGCAGCTAGTTAGCGAGCCTTTCCCGCTCCGCAACAACAATGAGTTCTCTAGTTCCAGAACAGGGCTTTATTATTACTTCTTGTATCTTTAAAATCAGAAAACAAAAATTAATAATTAACTTTAAATCAAAACATCTGCAATTTTAAAATAATAGAGATTGGAGTGGGCTAGTTAATACGAAACCTCACCAAGGGGTAGTCAACGGAAATCTCACGTAAGGTTTTGAAATTCTTGTAGAATGGTAGACCTAAAAAGAATGACGCGAAAGTCGATTTTAGGGGGGTAAAAAACAAACTTTAGGGGGGGGGGGTGTATAACCGCCCTTGGGAGCATGAGACCTTTGAAACAGAAAAAAAGTATCAAAAAGTTGCGAGGTCCATTCGTAGGGGGATGTGGGGGATCGGGTCCGACCAAATCTCACCAGAGGGGGTGGGGGCTCCGGAATTCCGGAAAAAACACCTCACGTAATTAATTGACATCCAATATGTGGCATATGTAGCACAGTTTTAAATATTATACATCAATTGAAATTATTACGTGTCAACTTTGTCGTGATTTAAGATATGTAGCGCACGTGCTGCTTAGACATTACGTAATGCTTGTAGTAGGTGGATTTCAATGTAGAGCGGAGCAGTACCGGGTGTCTGGTGGGGAGATAGGATCGCGTGGCCCGGCGCGAGCCCATACATCACGGCCCAGCCTCGGGTCGCCGACCTCCACCCAGCACGCTCCAGCAGGTGCTCGCTCCGTCTTCATACTACCTGTCTGCTCTGCTACTAAACTGCAGCACTTCCAACTTTGTAGCTTACCTGGAAACTTATTGTTTCTCCTCTTTTAATGTAGAGCAGTGTTATCAACCTATATTCCGCGAATTGTCGCGATTATTCGTACTGTGTAAGCCATAAGAATTTTTTTTTTAAAAAGCCACGAATATTTCAGTAAACAGTTAAAGATCTGTTAATTTCAGGACATGAGGATATAGCGGCATCGTTTCTATTCATTTTTACTTGACATAAAAAAGAGCGACGTACGTTTAAGGGTTAAGGTAATGTCCGTTTTCTGAGGGTTGTGATGGACCTTAGTACATGGAATGGTTTGTAAAATAGTTTGGTGAAGTAAAGAAAATAAAATGGGTCATGACTTGTTTTTGTTTCTTCTATTTTATTTTGGCGTGTAGGTCGGTGTTATTGTGTAACATCCAACCTATAGTAACATTATTAATCATTTTTTTTTATTAGACATTGGGAGTCTGGTTGGTATACAATAAACTTTTAATAGTTCATTTCTAGTGACATAACTGTGTTCAAATATGCTTTTAGATTTGCTGTGTTATAATGGTTATCAGCATACACATTGGTAGAAAATTAGGGCCATATAAGTTAGTGGTCCCTGGCATTATTTTTGACAGTTTATTGGTCCACGGTTTGAAAAAGATTGAAAACACTGATGCATAGTATAAGGCCATAAGAGAGTATAAGCAAAAAGCCTATAAATCAAAGTTTGTGGAAGCCATTAATATTTCAATGACCAGGCAAAAATCTGGTATTTACAGGTTATGAGGAAATGACTGCATTATTAACGTAATAAAATACGTTTCCAGCTGGCATCATAGAAAGCAGTAATCTTGTAAGGATTAAATTACTGACCGTGGGCCTTATTGTAAATAGATCTCAAGGAAAAGACGTAGATTGGTAGAAAATAACTATTGGTAGGATTGGTTTGGTAATATACATATGGGTACAAAATTAGGCCCATCTAAGTTAGTGGTCCGTAGAATTACTTTTAACATTTTGGTTGAGAAAAGTTGATATAGAAAAGAGCATCTGTACAAAAAGTGTTGAGGTAGTACCACTTCTTTTAAAATTTCAGATAAAAATTAAATAGTAAACTTGAAACTAAAGTGTTCCACCATTCAAAAACTTCGTAATTTATCTTCTCTTTCTTCTCAGCTGTTAGGTTAGTGGGTGGATTTTCCAGGAAATTTAAAATTGGATTGGCTTCCGCTTGCCTTATAGAAATCTATTTGCGTGTTTAGATGACAGTGATGTGTGTACGTTCAGTGTATTGTTTGCGTTGTGAGTGAATAAAAAAAATGAAAGAAGACGGAATGTGAAACCCAGTGTCCGGCCATTATTCTTATAGTTTTGAAAGACATCTAGGGCATCACCAGGCTTAACATTCCCATCTGACGGACGAATAACCAACAAAAGTGTAGTACTCCCTCACTCCACACGCACTGTGATTTAACCATCAACTATGGTGTACAATCGCGTGATTAGAGTTTTTACGCCACCACGTCTACTCTGCTGGCAAAGTCCGGATGCCGAAATTTCTTCCACCACCAGGACCCAACCAGTTACTGGGCACCATCACGATGATGGAATCAACTTATCCAACATGGCAGGTACGTAATGTATTTCTGTGCTTACTCATTCAGTTATATATATACATATAAAAATAAGTATAATGTTGTTTACCTGTTTTGAGGCTCAGTCAGCAGAATGACTGAATATGATCTGGGAATCTTGATTTGAATTCCCACGAAATCGCGTACGGATCGTTTCTCCGCCTCTGTCTGTAATGAAATGAGCCACAGTGGTTTATTGCTGGCTTGAAGTTCTTGTATACCGTTACTCAGCAGCGTTGGTACGTAATAAGAAACAAAACTTTATAATTGAGAATTAATTACAAAGTTTCCTATCGTTCGGAGAACAACATCTTTATATATAAAGATGAATGTATGTTTGTTTGTTTGTTGGTTTGTTGGTTTGTTTGGTCTTCATACAAATCCACAGTTTTTATCCGTTCTCGATGAAACTTTCCACACTTATCCTTTGAAACAAGGAGAAAAATACTGTCTACATTTGGTTGAAAAATTATCTGTATAAATAACAGATTTGTCTCATAACTTCGAAATACGGTGGTAGACAGACACTTTGGATGTGGACGACTGCGTACCGAGATTCCGCGTAGTGGCCTGTCAGCTGAGTGGCTAAAGCGCTGGCTTACGAACGTCGTAGTCTCCGGTACGAATCTCCGTCGGAGATAAGATTTAAAAAAATTGTTTTTCATCGTAAGAGTCAGGCCTGGGCCGTAGGTTATTCGGATTGAATGTTAAACCGTAGATATTAGAAAGTTAGGGGTGCAATGCGAGGCAAATCGTAGGTATTCTTGCAATGTTGTAGGTGTATACTCTTTTACGTTATAATGATCCCTCAGGTTTTGTTCGCAGTCAGTGTGTAAGTGTGAACCACAGTAATATTATTATAATTAGGGATGTAAGTCTCTGTCTTTTTGATACGTTATGATTCCCAATTGGCTATATCGTTGTGATGGAATTTTATAAGGAAATCTGTATGAAGGGCACAGGATATTGTTTGCAGTGTGATTAACAGTTGTAGTCACGAAATTTTGAGACCTTATCGAATGGTGACAGAAATATGTTGGCAATTGATTCTCATAACTTGGAAATACGGCGATAGTCAGACACGTTGGATATGCACGTCTTCAGACCGTGTTTCCGTGTAGTGAGCTGGAAGCTCAGTGGATAAAGAGCTTGCTTACGAACGTCGTGGTCTCTGGTTGAAATCTCCGTCGGGGATCAGATTTTAAAAATTGTTTTTCATCGTAAGAGTCAGGCCTGGGTCGTAGGTTATTCGGATTGAATGTTAAACTGTAGATATTAGAAAGTTAGGGACGCAATGCGAGGCAAATCGTAGGTAGTCTTGCAATGTTGTAGGTGTACACTTTTTTACGTTATAATGATCCCTCAGGTGTTGTTCACAGTCAGTGTGTGAGTGTGAACCACAGTAATATTATTATAAATATGGAAGTAAGTCTCTGTCTTTTTGTTACGTTTTGACGACTAAATGGCTATATCGTTGTGATGTAATTTTATAAGGAAATGTGTATGAAGGGCACAGGATATTTTTTCCAGTATGATTAACAGTTGTAGTCACGAAATTTTGAGATCTTATCGAATAGTGACAGAAATATGTTGGAAATTAATTCTCTTCAAGAGGCAGGTTCGACGGTAGAATGATATAGCGATAGCTTTCCTGTCATATTATGCCGACTCGATATTGTTTGGGACTAATGCTTCGTTACCAACAACTTACTATATTTAATTCTGGCAAAAAAATCTTAATCCACGCGTACGAAGTCGCGGGTACGAGGCTAGTGCTTAAATAAAACGAAAGGCGCCCATCAGCTGCGATAAATTTGGACTGGAGACCCCTTGTTTTCTGCGTATGTTTAATTCTTCGAGAGCATCACAGGACCACAGCCAAAGAGGAAGTTTTCCATGTAGCCCTATGGTTCACCGTTTCTAACATGATCCAATACATATCAACTAGAATAAATGTTGGCTTACAGCTGATCATACTATTGCATAGGAAATGATGTGGTTATTATCTTATGGAAACTATCACAGTCTTTGTACTCTGAGCCTTAAAATTACAGTCTGCTCCTGCCCTTCATTCAACGCAATCGTCTTTTCTTGAAAAGTCGTAAATTTCTTAGAAAAGAAGAAGTTTTTGCGGTACTCTTAATATACACGATAGCTGTCAATCTTGTACTAGATTCGATTGTTCACGCATTATTCCATCAGGTACTCGATGTCATTTTTGTTTCTTCTCCTTTACTGTGTTGTTAAAATATGGAGAAACAAATGTTAATATGACCAAATTATACTTTCATGACAAGTAAAGCAAAGAAATTAACAATACTCCAATTAAAGGACCATCGTCTTTCATATGGCTCTGCGCCTCGTTGACGTCGAGGTCATTAGAAAGACCTGGAGGCAAAGAGCGGGAAGGCACTCGGCCTTGGCCTATTGAAGGAACTGCTTTGGCTTTCTTGGGAAACCATGGAAAACCGAAATCTGGATGACCGGACGGGGATTTGAATCAGCGTCCTCCTGAATGCGAGGACAGAGCGTTACCGCTCACCCACCACTCTCGTTGACCGTCGTTTCTGATAATAACCGCATACCAGCCTTGTAAAAACTCCTACACTATTCATCTGTTTGGAATAATTGACGTTACTTTGACGTAAGCGAACATTGTGAATCATGTTTCCAGCCCTGTAACACATTCGAATATAATCATCGTGTCTCTTCTTATCTTGCCTACTTCAAACAAACACTTACCATTTTTGACAATATAAAAGAGTAATGTATAGCGAATTTAAGTATTCCTATATTGCTTAGAGTCATTCAGTTCTAGAATCCCTCGGAATCTGGCAGTGATGTGTTGTAAAACGAATGTGCTAATCACACTATACTAAAAATTGATCAAAAATTATTAAATATTGCGTTGATAATCTTCAGAATTGTATTAAAACCAGGACAACAGTGACTAACACCCACAATGATATTAATTCCATTTTAAATTTGTTTGTATTTGAAGAGTATAACATTTTTTGTTTGATTTCCTTAAATGACACCATTCGAGTGCAGCCTTTCGATTACGGAGATTCTCGACCCCACAGTAGTTTCTTATTCAATCTGGTTGTAACATTAATGTGGGAATAAGCCATTATTTCTTATCGATTTGGCACCATCAATACCGAAGTAGCATAGACTTTCTCTAAATACAGTGTCAATTTCCACCAGTATTCAGCCGTCTTAGATATATCTTGATGAGTCATATGTCTTTATCCTCTCATCTAGGAAACGATAATTATTTCTGAGCACATTTTAATTCAGCTGTTATGTAAAATCAGTTGATTCCCCTATTCGATAATAATTGCAAACTGAGCAATACGATTCGCAATATATGTTAGAACTAGCAATTTAAATACAGGGTTCAGTCGAATACCTTACACAATTAATGCTCAGAGTGATTTAAGGAAACTGTGATAAAACTAAATCTGGATGGTCAGACGAGGATTTGAACCCATGTCCTCTACGGCCTTGCCCTAACGTTTCCTCTAGCCCGGATGTAACGTCTTGGTATTGAAAGGTAATGACTGTATTGTAGAGGTGAAAAAAAATCGTAGCTACATGTGATGATATGTATGGAACCAGTGCATAAAATTATTACTTAAGTAATTTCTATGTTTCAATTTCAATTGGGGGCACTTAAAAAGGAGAAAGTATTAGTTAAACAGCAAACAGCGTTCTAGTCCGACCGGCGAAGCAGAACAAATAAATTACCCACTTTTTTGCTGCGTGATACCGGTTTAGTGGGTTGCTAACAAGGTGAACTAAATAAATTAATATTATGAAGGGAGGTAGAAGAAAACGTTGAGTAGTAAGTAATAAGGCATATTTTACGAATATCATGGTAGAGTACTTACAATTCTTTCTAATATGTGACTTACATGTAAGAGGAAAATATTTTGATATAATCAGCGAAACTTTCCCCGCACTCACCTAAGCAATAATATAAAGATAGCGTAGTAAAATAGTTCAATTTCTGTCCTCAAGACTGTCCTCGTAAGTTATTGTGTGGAGGTAGAGTTACACAGTCGCGTTCCGATCCTCGGTGTCAGGTACCTAGCTGATAAGTATAACCTTAAATTCCCTCCATTCTACGAGATGACGTATTGCTCTGGAGTTTTATCAACCATGAATAATTTTCGGCTTTATGGAGGTTGGAAATACGACCCTCCGGTTAGTAGCCATTAGTTATGTAAATTGTAATTTTTAGTAAATACCACCTTGAAACAGCCCTCAAACCTAGACTTTAAATGGAAGTGTATTTTTTTAAAGCATTTGTAGCAAGATAAAGGTCGAGTGAATATGATTTTGTATGTTTGTCTTGCCATTTACTGTAAATCGGTGTAAATGGATTTTGTTTTATGAAAAGAAATTATGTAAATACTATTTAATATGTTTAAGGACGGAAATATGCAAGAGAATTAATTAAATATTTGTATTTCCAAGTATTAAAGTGATCTACGATGTTTAAAGGATGATTTACTACAGTTTAAAATGATTTATGTAGATAATTTTATGTTTAAATATTTTTAATCCTCATTTATGAGCGTTTCGTAATGATTGGAAATAATTATGTATTATTTTTTTTGTTTTAATATGTTTTTTATTCTTTAAGTATAAGTTCGAGAAATATCTGTCGGAAGCTTTTTTAATGTTCTAGAACTTTCGATGAAACTTCCATAAAGCGAACGCCAGAGACAGTTTTACTGGGACACAGTTTACGGACACAAGTTTTGAGCGAACAGTTTTACGTGTACTGTGAGAGTGTATGGCAATATAGTCTTTGGAAGAAGTGTTGAATGTAATCGCTGGAGCTTGTGCATACATGTGACCAGTATCTTTGAAGTCGCGTTTGTCTTCGAGAAATAAAAACAGTTAAAAACTGAACTGTATCGTGGACTAATTATTTCATATAATTAAACCACAAGACACCTAATAACCTCTTTCTCCCATCGCTCCGGTTGGATCATCTGAAATGATTACGATGCATTTATAATTTTGGGGAAAGTGTCTATGGAAACAGTCTCCAAATTACATTTAGAAAGCAGGCGTGCATTCTGAGAGATACGATGATGAAACATCTTAAGGAAGCCTGCGGTATAAGGCGAATGTCATCAGCTCGTTCCACAATCTAATTGCTACAGTTGTTTTTCTTTAGGACTGTACGCCTACTCCGAGGCTATGAGAGGAGAGAAGGTAATTTGGAAAGGGAATGGAAGGAATCGACTTATGGCCTATTTATAGGAAAAAAATCCCGCCATTCACCAGGAGTGGATTCAAGAGGCAACGGAAAACAGAAATCTTGATGGCCAGGCGGGGATTTGAACCACGCCGTCTCTAGTGCCACGTCTGAGCGTTACCGTTCACGACACAAGGCGTTCTATGGCAAGGAACTTTCCACGTTATCATCTAAAATGTGGTGAATTTTTGTTAATTCAAACTAGCTATTAATAAGAACTATGAAGAGATACAAAGTGCTTTAGAGCGATTTTAATTGGGCGATTACCATTTAATCAATGCAATTAAATCAGACGCAGTAATTTGTCAAAAATGTCAGAACTGTTCGTTGCAAAGCTCGTTCAAGTCATAGCTTACAGTATGTTATGCTAATTTGCCTCCTAGAGATAATCCAACTTGGCAGTATCAAAACCTTCACAACTTTGTCGTCGCCTTTCAGGTTTTGTAACTGACTGGACAGTATCTGCATCACAGCAAGTGCCCTGGGCGCGCAAGTAGTCTGGAGGGCAGTGGTGCAGCCCGCTGACAGGAACCATCCGTCGCTGAGGCCAATCCGGCTTTCGCCACCGACCGGGTGGCCAGTAGCGCACGCGCCCGTCGTTTTGATGGATACCCCGAGATCAGAACAATGCTCAGGCCGATACGCTCTCGTAATTGACTCCCGGTAACGAAGGACCTCACAGGTGAGTAATGGCGCGTGGGACGGGAGATAGCGCTGGCCATCATGTCAGGCGGTCATCAGTCGCGTAGTCGCGAGTAATGCGGCCAGCGTCGACGTCCTCGTCGCCGTATCTGATACGCGGCCCGTCGGGCAACAAATCACGACACTCACTAAACATTCGCCATCCATTTGCTGACCGTTAAGTTGCAGTAGTCCGCACAAGAGGAATGGTGCTGTGGCGGAACGTGCTGGAGATATGAGCGACGAGAGTGATGTCACCTGCCTATTTCGAGATGGAAATACTATGTAACCTGGTCTCTTTTGCGCGCAGATCTACTGTGTTACATATACACTTGTTTAGCTGATACTGTAACCGTAGCCCTCTGTCATTAAGTATTAAATTTCGCCATACTTCATACCTTCTGAGCATGGTGAGTCAGTTGTCTCACACATAATTGCTTTAAATTAACGTTACCATTCACCAAAAAATAAATTTTTATATAATTTTTAATGACATAGTACGCTTTACGTGCTGTAAAGAAATCAGTGTTTTCTCAGAGACAAACTTTGGATGTACGATTACTTTCCTCTTGGACCACGAGCTCATCGACCTAACATATAAGCAGGAATATCACAAGACAATTTCATGTGAACCTGGTGCAATAATTATTTTAGATAATCACTTTTTGTGGAAGCTAAGTTACACTGTCTTACAAAAAAAGTGAAATGTTTAACCACAAAAAATAATTTTAATTTGTTTATATTTGTTTTGTTATGTCATTGGTTAGATCAATTTCTCAACCAGATAAATAAAAATACTGATCGTGATTCAGTTACTTAACGAATAGCATCTGTCCTGTAGAGATATCACCATTAGAAATGTGTATTGCCAACAGAAGTTCATTTTTGTAATCGAAGACAAAAGTCACAGAGGGATACATCTAAAGTTACGTGTTACAGTATTGAAAACAATCCATTTCGAGAGTCAATAAATCATAGAAAGTCATATCATCTTATACTATAATGCAAGACCATTTCAACCTTTTTAGTATTAAAAGATAATTTCTTTGAACATTAAACTCGGTAATGGCTACAGTACAGAAAGCAGTGAAATGAAATTACAAAATAAATGCAGATACTCGAAAATTGAAATAATACAGGTAGGGTGAAACATTATAAAACCTTACAGAGAGAGAGCATATTTCGTAACTGCTTGATATGTTGAAAAAATAATCATAGCGTAGCAATTTGTTTTAAATGATTGTCATAAGTTAATGTGATTATTTTAATACCGGGATTGAAATTTAGAGTAACATATAGCAAACAGAAGAAATCTTCTACATGTAAACTAATTACTGTACAATCTGTGATCACTTCATAGAACATGTTTGACTTTTAACTAAAAACGAAATACGATCTGAGAAATAACATACCACAAAGTTGCCTTCAAACGTTTCTTTTCTGTACCTGCTCTCAAGAATTAAACGACCTGAAGAGGTTATACAGGTATGCTTATACAATACCGGTTTACTGAATTTGAAATGAGGATAACAATCCAGATAGCTTCGTATAAATAGAGAAGGTTTATTTTTTTAAATAAATCCGAAGTCAAGGTTCAGCAACTGGTGCAAGGGGAAACATGCTTATATTATTAAGAGTATAAGCATATGTGATGTTGAGAACTGCTTTACAGCAGCTTACAAACTCTTGTACAGAGACGTAATAGAAGCATTTTACATAAATTCCAGTATAAGCGACTGTGTATGTGAGATGTGGCAAGAAGTTCATTTACCACAAAATCGTGATGTAGCGAAACATTCCTATTTTTCGTGATATATAAAAACATCCCTTTCTTGGTAACATTTTAAATATAATGTTGTAATATGAATAATAATTATTTTTAACATAAATATATATTTGAGACAAGGTACTACTCTATTGAATACCGCGGGAAGTAAAGACTGACCAACTACAAGGAGATGAAAATAATCAAGAAAGACAAGATGGAGAAGTTTCCATGTTGTGAGAGACTGATTTGAATAAGGAAACTATAAGATACCAGGAATGATGATTGTAGTAAAATGGTAATTAGAAATGTGAGAACGGCTGTATTATTTTTATATTGTAAAATGTGTTATACGGATGTTAATACGTTGTGTATTGAAGTCTGCACAATGAAAGAATAAAAAAGCTGTTTAAACTCAGATGTAGCCTAAATCAGCATTGAGAGATAAAAGTTGCAAACTACCAAATCTTAGAACGATAAATATTCTATTGTACGAAACCGATGTTGTACAAAAACCTTTAACGTATTACAGATATCGCTGCAAACATAATGTTCTTACCCCTCGGGTAAATACATCAGTTGTATTTTATACGAGATCTAGGCATCCTAAATACGTTCACATCAAAATATGATCTGTGATCTGTTGACAAATAATATGTACATTAATTATGACGATTACATTTTTACAATATCTTGTCAATTAGTTGGTAGAGACCTCTAAAAAAAATTCTTCCACGGAGTTGTAAATTCAGAATTCTTTTAACTACCTCTCAGTTTTATTCCCTGCAAGACATTTAAGATATGTTTGACATATATCCCTGAATATCGTAGTCTTTTTGAGCAAATGGCAATGACTTCTAATCTTTGTTTCGATCATTTTTGCTTCTAGTGCAATAATTGTGTAGTCTTCTATTTCTTTCAAATCTAGTAATCTTCTTTGAACTTATGTGTTATTGAAAGATCAGGTTATAAATAAACAGAATTTTAGAGACCACTGTACCACAACTGAGAGACTTCAACGCCCATATAGAAAAGTAACTTTTCTTTCTTCTTCTTTTTCGTTTTGGCCTCTATGAACCACGTGGTTCTTAAATCTGATCAGCTTTCTTTTTGGCTCAACATTGTTTCATCCTTGCACTGTGGTAATATTTTCTTTCTTGGATCCATCTCACCCCATATCCAGCACGCCGTCTTTTGGCTTCTAGTGTCTTGAGGGAATCTGATGCTTCATTCAACGTTATGCACTTATCCCTGTTGTAAATATCATTGGGGTCTACTCCCAGTTTCTCGAGATTTTTTCTGACTAGCCTTGTCCATTTTTCGTTAGTCGCTTTCCCTCTAGAATTGATGTTGAAGATTTTGGAGGTTCTATGATTTTTCATCCGAACTATGTAACCATACAACATTATTCTCATTTTTCTTATGGCTGTTGTAATGCTCACCACTTGTTGGTATAGTTCCTTACTATACCTGAGTCTGTATATTACTTCTTCTTTGACAGGACCGATGATTTTTCTCAAGATCTTTTCTTTCTATTTATTCGGTAAAAGATGGTAAGGTTATGTACCAAGAATGTGATGTTATGAATAACTGTACTGCTGCTTGGAGATTCCAACGCTGGTATAGAGCAGTAACTTTTCTTTCAACGTGTCTGGTATTGTACGGTAAGGTGCCACCGACCTTGCTGTCCACATATGCGGGCCATACTGAAGCTTGGTCGAAAACCGGCTCTACCACTGCCTGGACTGCTACAGTGGTGGCGGCTCCACAATCTGTTGGCGTCTCGCTCAGATCTTATCCGAGTCCCTATCTGCCGCTCGGGAGTCTCATTTCCTGAAAGTGGAAGCCTTCTGCGTGCCGCGATTAACATAAAACAATCCCCGTGGGCTTACTACCCTTTCTTCCTAGGCGATGCTCATGATAACACTTTCACAACACAACACGAATTAACGGCATCTTTGGCGTTGAATAAACAACAATTCCTTTGCTCTTTAACATACTACACTGTTGTAATGGAGATGGGATATAGTAAAAGCGTAGGAAATACGTTGTTGTCTAAATCATTTGCCGACGAAATTTGACAAGGACTATTTAATTTTATTGTTCCTGTTTTAGAAAATTGGTTTTAACTAAATAATTAGAGTTTCGCGGTCGGCGTATTATATATATATATATATATATATATATATATATATATATATATATATATATATATATATATATATATATATACATCACATATATAAAATGCACCCTGGACCGATTCATCGTTAACATGTTGTGGCCATTTTTAGAAAGAAACAAACCCCAAACACACAAAAACACACAAACACACACACACACACACAAACATACACACACACAAACATACACACACACAACGCATTGCGGTCGTTTTTTTCCCGTTCAACTAGCGTTTCTGGTCTTTGAGCCTAACATAAATATCATGGGTGTTCCATCTCATGACATATCATCGTAAAAAATAAGTAAATATATGGATACCGCATCCAGTGAACCTTCATCAAATTGTACACGAAAAACGTAAACCGAGCGTGGTAAGTGAGCGGTAACGTTCTGATCTCGTATTGGGGAGGATGCGGTTTCGAATTCCGATCAGGCCATCCAGATTGGGTTTTCCATCGTTTCCCCAGATCACCCCAGGCTATTTTCGGGATGGTTCCTTCAAATAGGCCATTGCCAAATTTCTTCCCGTTCCTTGACTTCATTCGTTTTCTACTTTTGAATTCTGACTAAAATGATCAAAAGAAATAGTTTAAGTGTCTGCCATGCTACTGAACATCTTCGTGAGATGTACTTTAAATGAAGAGAGAGTATTAAAAAGGCCCACACATGACATATTTTTTAAATGGAAAAATTACTAACTATATAAGACCTCAGCATATAAAACGAAGAATTAAGCCGATAAAAATTATGCACAGAACTTCTAACATACTAGAAGCATCCCATTCTTCCAATGTTTTGGAGAGGCACAGGGAGTTACTACTGGCGTAATGATGTAGGGAGTCGTCGGGTATGCTGGCGATTGAGGGAACTCTCATGGCACAACAGTACGTCACGGTCATTCTGAGTCCTCGTGCGACAGTATCGCGGTGCCATTTTTCATCATGACAATTCTCGTCCACACACGGCACGTCTGCTCAATGTTGAAGTACTCCTGTAGTCCTACAAGATCCACAGATTTGTACACTATGGAACAAATGTGGGACCAGATCGGACGTAAACTACGTCGCAGTGCCAGTATCCAGGATATCAAGAACCAACTACAACCATAGTGGGCTAGCTTGACTCAGGCGAGAGTACAACGCCTTTTGACACCATTCCCAATCGAATCAGTACATGTATCAAGGCCAGAAGGAGTGCAACGTCATACTGATAACTGGGCTCATACTGCCAAGATCTTCGTAAATTTTATTCGATTGCGTAATCACTGAAATCACATCACATACCCACGTGAAATTTTATTTTGTTTCTTTCTCCCCTTCTGGTGATTCACTTTTTTCTTACTTATGGCTTTACGCCTCGTCAACGTTGAGGGACGCCTCGTCGACGTCAAGGTCATTATAGGCGAGATGGGGCAGGGATCAAGGAAAGAGAAGGGGTTCGGCCGTGGACTTTTGAAGGAAGCGTCTCATCATTCACCTGCAGTGATTTGAGGAAACCGTGGAAAACCCAAATCTGGATGCGAGGTCACAACGCTCACCCACAACGCTCAGTTGTTGCGTCACTTCAACAGGTAATGTATGAGGTGATGTTTTATGTAGTGTAAATGGAAATGAAAGAAGGTAGAGGGAAAAGCCCAACGCCCATCGATTCAGGCCTGTTCTTCCAAGGGAAATATGGCAGCCCCCAGTTTTATTATCCCATCAAGTGGACGAATCACTTTAAATCATCCTCGATTGCAGTTTGCATTACGGAAAGCTGACCAAGCACCGAATGAAGAGAACTCCATCCAACTCCGGGAGCAAAACCAGTTATCTTCATGTGTGGTTCACAGTCGTTCACAGTCAACGAGACGATAACGTTCTTCACAGTGTAATGTCTAGCCTCCGCCGTCATTAATTTTTTGTCGCTTATCCATCTATTTACTAGACATTTCACCCAGCCGTTTGTGAGGCAGGGAAAGGTGACAAATTCCTATCTGGTGAGATGTTGTCGGCTGGGTTGCTCTGTTTGACCCAGGTAGGGATGCCGCTCCCGGAGGCCGGGGCGTGAGAGTGGAGAAGCTGTAGTGGAACTTGGGGATGAGACCCCTTATAGTACGCACGTGTGTGTGTGTGTGTGTGTGGATGCGGACTACAGAAACGTGGAGGCCGCGTTTTGCTTACGACATCATTTATCGTGGTGCTTTCTTTATGTGCCTCCACGAGTGAACCCACCTCAGTTGGTGGATGGTGTGAAAAGTGTTACTTCATCGTGAGGGAAGCCTCCTGCAGTTACGATAAGTGACAATTTCATATAAACAATTTTGACTCAGTATACACCCAAACTAAAGGAGTTTTCTTGTTCTCCCTAGCCGGAAACAATTTTGTTTATATTGTCTAAGTGTTTGTTTCCATTCATTTTATTTTGCTGGCTGAGTTCAATTTATTGTGTAATGTGAAATAAAAATGTATTCCTCTCAGTGATATATTTTATAAATTGATTATTTTACTAATTCTGCACTCGAGTTTCCGTTTTGTAATTAGAGGGTGTAATATAAATCTACACCTGTCCATGCAAACCAAAAATATTAAGAATACATTTTTAACAAATGAATCTTCCATCTCATGCACAGAGAATGTAAATGTTTAAGGTCACAAAGAACCTAGACAATTCAACCGTCAGAGGTTGTTGCTTGTGAAGGTGTTTTGCTTGAATCAGTCCGTTTATACATCTAAGAAACTTTGGAGATTGTTTACAATAATTTGCTTACGTTAGATGAGTATGTGTATAAACTATAGTTTATTTAGTCTGTGGTCAACACACGCACCCATGCACTCGATTGTGTAATCATTAGCTGAACTTTAAAAACACTGTACTCCTCTTCAGCACTGGCCACATCCCGGCATTTCGTGATGGACAGGATTCGACCTGGTATCCAAGAACCTCGCGCGTCTTAGCAGCGTGAGCCAATCACCGGCGCGGAGATCTCAGGGCAGCAGCCGTCACGATATCTCTTAATCCGTGCGCGGCAAGTTTTTGCCCCCCGCTGTGAGTCACCTGCGGTACAATAGCAAGCAGAGTGAGGCCAACATGGCGCCTGCTTCGTTCTGACATGAGGCCGGAAGGCGACGACCTCGGTAGAGAAATAAGCCACGGTCATTGGATCGGTCCGCTCCCTTCCAAGTCCTTGGGCTATCGCCCACCTTGCGCTGTCTCTATATACTCACAGCTGGGAAGAAGGGTGCCACCTTCTGGACTGCTGGTAATCCTTGAATATCAAAAACAACATCTTTGTTTTCAATAACAGAAACACTACTATTGCGCGAACCCAAACCATTCCTTAGCAATTAATTAAAGTGTGTGCGATGCCCACTATTTCGGTAGTATCTGTGAGCAGGCTTTTACTGTGTTCGATATTATTCCTCTGTAGTACTGACCTGGAGAGATGTGACTGGGTTTAGTTTCCTGTCACTTTTCACAGACGATAAGTAGGAAAACATTAATTTAATTCATTGATATCCATTACTTGTTTATTGTTTTAGCCTAATAAAGAGTTTCTGTGATTTAGAATAAGGCCACTCATTACTAAATAAGGCACTATTACACAAACACATTCAGTAATTACGAGAAATGAGAGATGAGAAAAAGGCCCACAAAACCCGCTAGGCAAAACTACGTAAGGCCTATTCAGTTACTTGAAATGCTTACAATAAGGAATCACTTTTCACCAAAGACAAATTCCGTCACTACCACACCATCGTTCTACCAGAGCGCTATATGTGAATTAACCAACAACGTCAAAGGGATCGAAAAATTCGAAAGACAAATACGGAGAAAAATATTCATTCAAAAGGTCCAAGATGACATCTGGATGCGCAACAGCTCAGAAGAACTGCATTTACTAACCGAACGATTCACATCACTCGTACGGAAAAGACATATGAAATTATACGTACATACTGTATAGCATGAATAGCCGACCCGGATCGGGCCAAGGAAATCTTTCACATTATCTATTACCCCTAAACACCAAAACAATCTGGCGTGTGGAAATCCAATAAAATGTCGCAGAAATAAACTTATTCCAACTGATATCATCACGGAAAATACATATCTGTCTCGTAGACAGGTAATAATTTCAAATAAATTTGTACCTAAAATCCCAACAGCAAGAAATCTGGAACTCAGAAATGAATGGTCACAACAGAGATGCCAAGCCCAGGGAGCTGATACTATTTACCGTTAACCTCAAATATCAGGTATCGTTATAAACTGCTGTTCAGATGAAATTTTTGACAGAGCCGGCTGGTTGCCCTTACGACACTCGGGCTTGGCATGCGGAATGACGTGGGTTCAAATCTCAGTCCAGCTACCAAGATGTCGTTTTTCCAAACTTTATCGTAATCACATCTGGTGATTGACGAGATCGTTCCAATCAAAGTTTACGAAATTATTTGTGATGGTTTAGCATGTGTACTTGCTAGGATGGTTAAAGTTATTATTTTATAACCTCTTTCATCAACGAGATTTGATAAATGAAAATTTCTGGAGCACTACGATGTCATGAATCTTTCAGTTTGCATCCGCTGCAACTTATCAGATGACAGCTCTTCATTATTTTCGTTGTTATTAATAATAGAACGGTTTTCTGCTGAATATGCCTATTGATAGCAAGAAGGTTTATTATTGTTATCTACTGAACACAAAGAATTTTAAACATGGATGTTGTGGATTGCATTCAGAAGAAAATAGTACTATTGCTTACAGTTAAAAACGGCCAGACGTAATATTTAGAACATATTATTAAAGCTAAATGATGCCATCTTTTAATCCTCACTAAATGAAAAATGCAACAAAAACGATTCGTTGGAAGGTCAAAGATATTATGGTTCGTAAACATGCGCAAGTTTCTAAGCTGAACAGCAGTGCATGTGTATACTACTTAAATATATGGAAAAAATTGGGTGCAGGTGAATGAACGCTTTTGCAATGCTAGTAGGAGAGAACAAATTTGCATATTTATGGCTGAATGCTTCATAGAGAGGGAAGAAGATACAAGCAGTAGAAGACAGTCAAGTGTTGGCACATCGTAGCATCGGGCTACGACTCCGAGCCTGAACCCAAGACTCAGACCCTGGCCGTGTTTGCTTCAGTTTCTGCCTTAGCCAAATTACATACATAAGTATTGTAATTTATTAAGTTTTAGTCTGCTTTGTGTTTTTTGTGCGACAAACCGTGTTCTTCGTACCCTCTTGATCACTTTCTATTAATGAAAGCACTGTGTGATTCCTAGTAATAGGAGAAGTTTCCTTATTACCGGTTTGAACAAACAGGTCTTGCTCTCAAATTGATCTGGATAATGATTGCACCCACACATATCTGAAGTTCCAACCACTCGGAGGTAGTGTGGTACAAATCTCTTCTTTCAATGGACTGTTATTTGAAGTTAGATTACTCTCTGTCGAAATCTTTGATGGAACAACCCACGACACACTTGTATCGTGATAATGTCTCGATAATCACACTGGTTATGTGGACCGCAACTTCCATCAGGAGGTGTTTTCAAATGAAAGAAATAGGTTTGCAGTATGGTGCATAATGTGGTGAAATGAACCATGTGTGCAGGAACACTAGTGTGTTCCATATGGTTATGTGGACCGCCAACTTCCATCAGGAGAAGGTGTCTTCAAATGAAAGAAATAGGTATGCAGTATGGTGCATAATGTGGTGAAATGAACCATGCGTGCAGGAACACTAGGGTGTTCCATATATTCACTGTTGTAAAGTGTAAACAGTGTGAGATGACTGAAACCAGCTAAGAACTGTAGCTTTCATAGTAAGGATATTGAATAGGACTACTCTCTTCTTTGAACATTTTGTGAGAAGAGGTGGAGAAGTTTGCTGGAAGAAGATCACGTATATCTGTGGTCCGCGAAGATGGTTCAGGTGGTCCGCAGGCAGAATATTATAAATTTAAATAACATATTCATCTGTATAGTGCTATAAGCGAGAACATACCGATTTTTTTAAAAGAAACAAGTATTTCAATGACCAGGCAAAAATCTGTTATCTCCAGGATGAGGATGGGACAGCATTGATCCTGCATTAGTCTATTCATTTGCAACTGGCATAAAAAAGAGCGACGTTTGTTTTAGAATAAGTTAAAGACCGTTTTCTGAGGATCTTGTTGTAGGTATGGGGGTAAAGTGGTATGGTTGGTAACATGAGCGATGAAGTAAGCAACAATATGAGGTGTCAAGTCCTATTTCTTTATTTTGTGTATGTATGTCGGTAGTAAAGTGTAGCAGCCAACCTACAGTAACAATAATATTAATTTAGCAAATAAATATTAAGTCTTTGCTCAAAATATAATTTACCTTTAATAGATCACTTCCATTTTCATAACTGTGTTTCCGTTGTTATTCAAAACATGCTTTTAGATTTATTATGTTATAATGTTACAATAAAATATGTCCCAGATGTTAGTAAAGGTAGGTTTCCATTCTGACAAGTTCCTGGCACATGTCGCGCAACTTGTGCCCGGCACATGTTGCACGTAATTGTTCAACTGTTTCCAGTTGCCTGGGACATCTGTAACATTTGTAGAGAGGTCTCGAATGCAAGACTACAGATTTGTGACAGGGAATCAGACACAGTGTTTTCCAGTTTCTTGAGTGGAATGATTTGTTGGTTCAAATATTTGTTGTTTTGGCAGGCAAAAGCAACCGAGATGATGGATTAGAATTTTTTTATTTATAATTATTATTATTTTTAAATACTGCCATTTAGGTTCAGAAACATCCTAAACACCAGCGCCACTTTTCTTGCTCTTTTCAATTTTTTTCCCTTAAATATTGGGAACTCAGTGATTTTTTCTAATTCTTCAATACTGCATTCCAGAATATCAGCAATTTGTTGCATGGCGTCATTTGTATTGTTAGACTTCTTGTGGTTCGCATCAATTATGTTCCACAGCATTGTATCCTGTTCACAGAATTCTAAAAGCTTTGTTACATTAATCATCGACCACTCCATCTTCATACAAACACTACAGAAGCTTTAAATAAAGTACGATTACCACAGACAGAAAACATGCGCTGCTCACAGAAGTATGCTGCACATGCGCGTGATAGAGCATGTCCCTGGGACATGTCAGTCTGTTTCCATGGGCTGTGGCACAAGTTGCGGCGCAGTCGCTTGGCACATTTCAGTCCCCGGCACTTGTACCGCTACATGTTGTATACCGTTTCCATTTCAACAAATTTGTGCCACATGTGCTGGCACTTGTGCCACAACATGTTGCGCTACAAATTTGTAGTAATTGAAACGTACCTTAAGTACATAAGTAAAAAATTAGGACTGTATAAGTTAGTAGTCAACAGCATTATTTTTAGCAATTTACTAGTCCTCGGATTGAACAAGGATGAGAAAAGCTGACTTGAGTGAACAGCTGGATGGGTCAAGCAAACTGGACTCCTCCTCATGGCAATCTGCATAGCTTCCTGGGTGGCAGTGCTTGCTCAATACAATGCAGTCACAGCACTAGAAATGAGTAAACCGACTAATGAGTTTCCGAACTAGCAGCGCACACAGTCAAACTTCTATTCAATACAAATGAGTGCGGAGCTTTGTGTGTTCTCCAGATCCTGTCTGCGATGTGGGCGGTTGTGACAGCAACGCCGAGGCTGCAGCTAATTCCGCACTAATTGATTTGGCCGGCAGGTTGCGTTTTGGACGAGTCAGATCGAGGCCGTGATAAACACTGCTCGCTCTCTTTTTTTTTCGTTACGTTTCCAATACACAAAGTCGCATTCATCTTGTACTGACAGATTTCTCACTCGAATTCTCCAACGTACTGCATTAATTACTGTCCCGGCTTTTATCAGTCCTTAATTAGTTGTTTAACATACCAGACATCATTTTTGCTGTCATACGCACGCTGGGGGAACCGTGTTCCATTTCATATCGGATAATCTTACTCCGAGATTAAAATAACGTTAAACGAACACGTCATCACCGAATAAATTTTGAAGGTCCGTGTTCATTTCTGTTCTTCGTATTTGTACCTAGCTACATTTCATTTTTCAGGTTAGTTATGAATAGAAGGTAGTCTGTAATTGTTTCACAGTGTTGTATATTTTATAAAATATAATCGATTGTAAAGATACGTATCATTGAGTAGAAAATATCTGGATTTTTGGGAATTATCTTATGACAACATTAGTTTCTAAACCTGTCAAAAATCATGGGTTTAACGCAATGTTCTGGAAAATTATTTCTTCACAATCACTTAGCTAAATTGTTATTGTTTTGTGGTAATGTTGTACATATTTCTTTAAACGTTGACTAGATAACCCGTACAAAAATTACGCAAATAAAATGCGATAAATAACAAGGACGGTACTTTGTGGTAGGTTGAGAGAAAAACTGGTATATTTGAAGCAATATGTTTCTGATGTATGCTATCCTGCAGCGCTCTCCTTTAAACGTAAACACGTGAAGCAATGCCTTCCCGAAAAACGAACTGTGATATATGTCATAAACCTCACCGGAATACAGATAAGATGAAAAAAACACACGCATTATAACGATATCTCTTCGATATGTGGTGCTGCTATCTAATGGTAATGGGATCTTAGCCTGTGCAAAAATTTACGTAAGAATTGTATAGCACAACACAAATATTTACTTAACAAACAAATATACGAAACGCTACTTATCGTACAAAAAACTCACTGTTTATTGCTATGTCCGTCGTATTTCTAGTTGTTATATCTGTGATATGGGCGGCTGCTATCTAGAGTAACATGATCAGTCCTTTATTGATATCTCTGTGTGGCTGTCTACCACTAACGCGATCAATCCTTAGCGACGCCAGTATAATAGATTGGTTCCGAACTGTCTAATACGAGTGACCTTCATAGCTAATACATTTGCCATTTAAGGGTCGTATTCCGAAAAATTTTATTGTTAATTTATAATGGTATTTGGTTAGGTATGAAGGGAGATAAAAAATGAGCAAAAAACAAATATTAGAAAGAAAAATACTTTTCTCATTCAGGGATGAATTCCGAAATATTCCTTTTTTAAAAGGTAATTCGCTCATAACGTAAACGTTATTCTTTAAAATGATACCTCATTCATCGGTTTCGGTTGGGTATCAAGGGAGATAGTGGGATTGTGACATAAAAGAACTTTGAGAAATAATGATACTTTTGCCCTTTAATGATCGAATTCCGAAAAATTCCTTTCTTAATCTATAATCTGACCTCAGTGAGGAACCTATTCTTTAAAATGCTATTTAAGTTGTTATTTAAGTTCTGCACTTGTTGGAGAGAGTGATGAGGGGATGTACGAGAGAAGTCAAGGAATTGGGTTACAAAACTTTGGTTAGACCATTGCTAGAATATGGTAGTGTAGTATGGGACCCTCACTTTACGTACAAAATACAGGAGTTGGAGAGGGTGCAAAAAAGGGCTGCTAGATTTATTTCTGGAAATTATCGCAGAATGCAATCAGTGACGGATATGATAAAGGAGCTGGAATGGGATTCATTGCAAGACAGGAGGAGAATGAGGAGGGTCATGGGAGTGTACAGGCCATATACTGGCGATGAGGAATGGAAAGATATTGCAATAGGTATGAAAAGTAGTGCATGGAAGGGAAAAGTTGACCATGACCACAAGCTGGCACTCGATTTCAGGCACAAGGGTGTGGGAAGATTCTCTTTTTTAGGAAAGGGTGTCAGGGATTGGAATGAGTTACCAAGAGAAATGATGAATAATTTACCGAAAACTTTGAAAGAATTTAAAGATAAAATTTGTAGAGGGCAAATGTAGGTAGGTGCAGGATAGGGGGAAGTTGGGTGTGTAGGGAAATTGCCACCGGAGCCTGTGCTACATTGCAATTAAATTAAATTAAATTAAATCTATTTTGGTTATGTATCAAGGAAGATAAATGGCTCGTCGCAAAAAAGCACATTTTATAAAAATAATACTTTTACACTTTACGAGCTGAGTTTCGAAAAATTATGTTGTTAATATATGATGTGATCATAGCGGAGACCATAATATTTAAAATGATATCTTATTTATACATTTCGGTTAGGTATGAAGGGAGATAATGGCTTGTAACAACAACCAAAAAAAAAAACATGTTCTAGAAATAATATATATATATGACTGAATATGAATAAAAAAGCGACTAATCTATATCTATAAAACGAAAACCGGACATATTGGTCGTATAAAAACTCGGAAACTACGGGGCAGATTTCGATGGAGTTTTCACCGTTTTAAAGCTTAGAATCTTAATTCACTTGTGTGGTATGTTTTATGTTTCATCGTTAAATAATGTAGGAGCATTAAATGAAATTCTGAACGTATGGTGAGAAATTCCACAGGAGGAATCACTAGATGCCGCATACTCCGCACTAAACACACAACACAATGTCTCTGACCATAGCCTTTAATTAAAGCAATAAGATAACTTATAGTAATAACTATTTTGCACACTAAACAAAACTTTAAGTATTCTTTCTTTTAATTCGATATATTCAATCTTTAAAAACCAAAGCCTGAAGTATTCTTTCCTTTAATTCGGGATATCAGTTTTTAAACGACATAGATAGCCGTAAAAACAACAGAGATTTTCTCTGGACAATATCTCTGGCATTCAGCATTAGTCTTCTGTTTACGATAGTATTATTCCGGATTCACTTTTGATCTTTTATCTGCAGAGTTAAAGGATCTGGCGTTTCGAGCCACAAGTATATCCATTCAATTCGCAATTGAATCAAACGTGCGTTTTTAACATAATCTAGGGTTGTTCAGTAATGTAATAATGAAATTTCTTAACCAAATTATCGAAGCTTGATATACATGAATATTTTCGGACGAATGACAATAGTATACGTGCAAATAAACTTCAGCCCACCAGTTTCTTGGCAGGGTGCGGGTGAATGTAAGTTTGCTTTAATTCCGAAAAAGTTGGCGCGTATTTTATGAAACTTTGTACAAATGTTTTGCGGGAATAACAAATAGCGTACGGTTAAATCTACGCCAACTATACCGGGCAACGCCGGGAACTCCGCTAGTAATTAATAAATGGATTGAAACGAAATACCTACTTTTCTGTACGGTTGTATTGGAATTTAAAAAAACAATGTACCATTATAGAAACATAATAGCCTGCTATATTAGTGACATATAAGAAGATAGAAGGAAAACATCTTTGGCCGCTGCAAATCCGCCATCGAAGGTCGAGCGTGTGACGTCACAGCGTGTCAAACATTGTGACTACTCTTTCCCTTTATTAGAAGTAATGTTACTAATTTAGGTTAACGTTCCTGGAAACAATCCTCCACGCTCTGATGCACCGAAATCGGAGACAATAGGCTGATCAAGAAATGTTTATACTTCTTATGAAAATGACAGAACATAATGTTGAAAGTTTTATTTACTAACTGCTATCCATGAGTGGACATTTCAAGTTTGTTGGATTGTATGAAGGTATGGAATTCTTTTGCCGCTACATATGCATTATAAAGACCTGGTGACAGATTTTCTCACCAGCTATGCAATGTGTCACTATCGTAGCCATCTAACCTAACCTGCCAATCCTACCAGATATAGAGGACCTACAGTTTAATGTGGTATCCGAACCACGGATCGTCCTTTTATCATCACATTAACAAAGCAAAGCTTTGCTAGAGGTGAAGTTCAGTTTTAAGGCCCGTAAAATTTAGAGCCGTTACCTGGATTTGAACCAGGGGCTTTCCTTGCTCCAATCACGATCTTGAACCAACTAAAGCTTTATGAAAACAAATTTTCATATCAATACTCTATCATGAACGCAAGAAACACAAACAATTCCGTTCTTGAAGAGACTTTGCAACAAAAAGTGTTAAAACTCTATTCTGAGCAGTTTTATATGAATCGGCTGTTAAAATGCAAAATTCTAATTGAAATATTAATCAAGTTGAGTGTTGAAAGAAAAATAAACGATTTACCATCTGACATTGGTACTAATAAACATTTAATTCTGTAATTACTCATATTCACAAGGGGGACAATAAATGTCATCAAAACCGTTAAGTATACATTAAATTATTCAAAAAAGAATCTAATAGTTACTGTCACCAATAAATCTATAAAAGCTTTCCACTGTCATTCTACTGGAAATTGCATTTACTATTAAAGCCTGTAAAACATATTTTCTTCTTCTTCTATGAATGTCTTGCCAGTGTCCGAAAGTGGGCTGTTCCCATTTGGAAAGTTGGGGTGGGAGGCTGAGGGGGTGGGGGTTATCTAGCTCCCCATGTGGACATCTGGCAAGATGAACTGGTATCGTTTTCCGTTGTCTTCCCCTGCGTGACAGTGTTCATATGTGAAAATTTAAGTGTGGCTGAATGTTTCAGCGTGTGTGTTTTGTGTAGAAAGTTGTGTACGAGTATGTTGTGGAAGAGAGGTGGCAGAATAGAGAGGGTAAACACAGTACCAGCCCACTCAGATCTATTCCTCGGAAATACATAAAGAGGCCCACCAGGTTTAACATACTTGTCCAATAGATCTTCAACAGTGTCGTCTGCCATTACTCAATACTCACTGTGGAGAGGTTTTCAATTTAACAAATGACTTTATTGCACAATCTGGTGATTATGAATTGTGCACCACCACCTCTAGTACCTTACCGGCCAAAAACTAATGATGAAAATTTCTTCCACCATAATGCCTCGAACCGGCTAACCCCGTGTCTGCGCCGGACACCATTGCTGTGCCGCAGCCAACTGAAACAACGGAGTAAGACGTACCTCGTTCCCAATTACCATGGTACTAGTTACGTTTCAGCAGAAATATTGCACAAACGGGAAGAAAATGTTAAAATGGAAAATACTAAAATTTCACAACTTGCTAGTCTTATCAGAAATTTGGTTAGTGCCTAAGATTAAAACTAAGTAATAGCATTTACGAATAAATATCACAAAGTACAGAAATGAATAAAAAACAGTCGATACTGCTTTAGATAATCCAAAACTGTAACCACGCTTTGAAAGGACAAAAATGAAATTTTATTCTGCTGTAGTATTTTACTTGTAATGTGGTGTATGACAAAAGTGAAGAACAGCATTAATAATACGTTGCAAATGCATGAATACTGGATTCAGGTATACTATAATTTATGCCTATTGTTAGTTAGCTTTCTGAATATTTGGAAATGGGTGAAAGGAAATATTTTTATTGAATGATTTCATTTGTGGGGTTGTTTTTTTATTCCCTTCTTTCCACTCTCCTATAACAAACCCGTCACATAACCCAGATCTCATCCCCAGAACTACAAAAAATTGAGGTTTCTTGTTTATACGATAGGGTAAAAATCCTCGTAATAAAATTGTTGGAGTTACTGAATCTTTTTTCAAGTCAATTACGTTGGATGCACCCGTTCAACACAACACGTATAACTATGATCAAGATGGTTGGTTGGCTTCCTTGCCATAGTGTTAATTGTTTTAGGTAGTGGAGAGTACTAAGTAGATAATGCACCTTTTTTTTAAAAAAAAATACACCGCATGTGATAAAACGTGTGATTATATTATTATTATTTCATCAGACCTTGTCAATGATGAGGTTTCTCAGGGTCATAAATTTCTGAGGATGTAAAGCGTAATCACCATTCATAAACCTCCAGTTTGTTAGAAGGAACGGAGCTCAAGTGCAGCCATCTGTCTGAGAAGACCAAAAAATTGTGATTCGTATGTTTGATAAGTGTATTTTTGTTTGTAAAAATCGCCTAAAACCATAATACGGACGGCCGATACGCGGGGTCCAGCACTCGAACAGTTCGAGTTGGTATTGGAAGGAATCGATGTTCTGCATGTACTAGAGATGAGGTTGTACAGTGGAAGTAAAGGAATTCCTTTGATTGAATATAGTGGTGTGGTATGGGACCGACAGCGCGGGTATCAGCCATATTTGCAAGCGGTGCAATGAAGAGAAACTAGATTCATCTATGGAAATCATGTTAGAGCACCTCAGTAACTGATATGATGGTGTAGCTAGATTAAGAATCACTAGAAGACAAGAGGTTAATAAACAGATTAGTTCGTATGTATAAGTCGTAAAGTGGCAAGGAGGAGGGGGTGGATATTGGACAAAAATAAGTAGTAGTAAATGAAAAGTAAGAAAGGGATCATAACCATGAATTAAAACTTGGTGTAGGTGTAACTGCATGGGAAAAATGTTTTTGGCGCTTAAGAGAACCAGGCGAACGGAGTAAGTTATCGAGAAATGTTATAAATAATATACCTGACACAGTAAAGTAATTCAAAACAAAAATTTTCTCCACGGAAGATCTTGGAACCAAATAAGGTGTTTAGGAGAGAACTTAATTTCCGTTTGAGATCGAATCAAAAATTATATAATAAGTTTGAAAATGTCTCAATCACAATTTAAAAAAAGGAGTTGATCTTTCTCCAGACAAAGAGAATTAAAGTTTGAAGAATGTTAAAGAAAACCTTCAGTTTTCAAGAGAACAGAAAAATTCAAATTCCGTTGGTGAAAGAAGTTCATCACGATCTTAAAAGGTGCGGAATCAATCCATAATACATTATAGACAGGGAAATATTTAGAAAAAAAATGCTGAGGCAAAAGATCTGTCCGAGGAAAAGCAAGGAGGATATTCTCAGAAAAAGCAATAGTGACACATAGAATGAAGGAGAACTAGCGACTTGGAGAGAGGAAGCTCAGAAGAGGAAATGAAGTCACGTAATTTAAGGATGTTTTTTTTTCGTTTACTTTTTAATTATAGCTTTGCGACTTGTCGAGGAGATTAGAGGAGAGCAAGGAACAGGAAGGAATCCGGTCATGGCCTTTTGAAGCAACCATACTGGTATTCGCTTGGAATGATTTAGGAAAACCTTGGAAAACCGAAATCTGGTTGGCTGGACGGGGATTCGAACTCACGTCTTGCCAAATGCCAGGCCAGAGAGTTACCGCGGAATGAAATAATGAAAAGAGTGTTTAAAGGAGAGAGTAAATTAACTAAAAACACGGCTGCTCCAATGAAATAGGTCTAATTCGTTAGTGAGTAATGTGAAACATTTGACAAGAATCTAGATGAACGTAAATCGATGAATCAGCCATACGCAATACACATTTCGAGATTAATGGAGTGGAAACGAGGTGGCGGCAGTCTATGGTCACGAGCGATTCGCTCCGAGCGAGCGATATTAGGCTCTGCGCGGCCCTCACGTACAGTGCTCTACAGCACGTGCGATCCAGAAGCCGCCGACCGCCTCGACTGCGATGGATCGAAACTGCGGCGATGTAATCGATAGCTGCCACTAGAAGTACATGATCTTGTTTTTTAATCTGAAGCAGTGGGTAAAAATAGAGCGAACCAAAACAATAAAAGAAGAATAATGTACAGTCTTATCAATTAATTTGATGGCAGTTTTTGATGATATACTGACTGCAATAGTTGAAAATTCATACACATTTTGTGATTAGAATGGTATACTTAGGTTCTGTGATTGTTGACGCCTCCATCTACGATAATTGAAGGAAAAATATGCTCGCTGATCGATTATAAAATTTAGTAGATCTTTAGTTTATTACTGCAGTTAGTATGAAACGTTTGAGTCTCTTTCTCCGTAGATATTCCGAATATACATAAGTAACAGTAGTAAGTTTGCTAAAAATTGGCCGAACGGGGTATTGCTGATGAGGCATGTAAGGATATTGGTGGAAGAATTAAGACTGCGGCATGGAACACCTTCTTCCATGAACTTAATTGTGAACTGCAGAAGGCATGGGATAGGCGTCGAGATGCAGTAGAGTGCAACGCCTGGTGTTGGTTGGCCGTGTCTGGCCGGCGTCTGCGTATCCGGTTGGTGGCGGGCCTCGGATAAAGCCGTCTGCGGCTGTGGCAGGAGATAGGTGACAAGTCGTTAGCCCGGGTCAGCCCGCAAATTGCCGGTGAGCACGCGATCCCAATTGTGACACTGTCGGCGGCTGTGCCCGCAGCCTTCGGTGTGTTTATGCTTGCCTCTGACCTTTCGTTTCAACTCTCTACTCGTGCTTTACGGTTTGTAAAATAGGATGTGACTTTTTATTCACTAGTTTCTCGAACACAATGATACAATCCCTCAACTCTTCATATCCTTTTATCATATCTCTACTTCTGCATAAACGGAAGCAACTTCCATTTCCGATTATCAGTTTCATATACTCTAATCTTTGTCTCCCTGCATTTATTTCATCCATCTGTATCTTTTGTTAATTTAATAACCATTCTCTACGATTCTGAAAGTTACCCAAAACATTTCTCCCTCTATAATCATTTCTTCAAAAGCGCAGATTGTTTGAACAATAGAACAGGAAGTAAGATATTCACATTCAGCCAAAGCAACCAGTATTGGAAAAGTATTAAACAAATAAATTACCAGTTCTGTAATTTTAATTTCACTAATCGTATATTACAACTGCATGTACATAAATACTTTCTCTTCAACCATTTGCGTGTCCAACTATTAATTTATCATTTTTACTGATAAGTTTTAAAGAATTTTGTGCTTAGATTCACTTTTGAGAAGAGGTAACTGATTATGATGAATGTCTGGTAAGTTCGATGTACCTGAAATAAATTATTATTTCATTTTCATGGCAAATTTCAAGGCACTCAACATTTATCATTTTTCTCCTTAGAGCTGCACATTTCGTCGACGCCGTGTTCATTAGATACGGGAGAAGGCTGGAATGAGGACTGAAATTATTCAAACATGAACTTGTTAAGGATCGATCCCGGGATTCACCTGGAGTGTCTTAGGTAAACCATAACAACCCGAAAACTGAATGGGGATATGAACCCCTGTCCTTCCGGATGCTAGACTAAAGTGTTACCGCTCAACAATCGGCTTCGGTGCATTTTAAAGATGTTATAGCAGCAAATATTACAAGTACCGAAATGACATATCTGAATGTAATATGCCCGATGTGGGAGTAACGATGTAATCTTCATCAATACTGTTTTAAAATTCAAAACGGCATTCTGTAGCTGGTTGCCCGGTGCAGGAGTTTATCTTTCCCTTTATCACGGTATCCGCTATAAGGTTCATCCCAGAATTAAAAGTTTGGAGGATGCTATAACCATTTCCCTGTAATCAATGATTAACTCGATTAGAAACTCCTCTTTTTTATTCAAGCTGATAGTTGTGAGTTCCAAGGTAATTATCCAACCTTCCAAAATAATTTTGTAAAATTCTTCGAATCATCTCAAAAAATCCACAAGAACATAAAATATTAATCATTAAATAGAATTTGAGTCTATTTCTTCCGAAACGAAATTATACCACGTAACTGTTAGGTTTTCCGGCTGATATTTCCCTTTTCCCTATCCTAGATCCAAGGTACTTACAGGAAAATCGTTCCTTTAAGAAAACGTTTTCTTCTGTATTGATAACGAAGAAAAAATTGACAATTTTAACTGAAATATTCGTAGGAGATCTTCTTAGAGTTCGTTGACACCGAAGATTAAAAAAGTTGATATTGATAAAAAAAGCATATAAATTTGCTCCTTGTCCGGCATATTGCAAAACACCAAACCATATTCTACTGAAAACAGCTACGATCGAACTTTGTAAAGTATGATGCCGGATGCCTTTCATAGCAAAAAAATTATCACATTCTTCCATTTCATCTCAATCATTTTGTTCACTCTTACAATCAGCAACACGGCGTTACAGATCATAATTATCATTTTTTGTCTCTGAACTGTTTCCTACTTCATTTTTCAATTTGTAAAAAAAATGGAGATATACGTCAAAATTTACAATCATGGCAACACTTTCAACTCCTTCCTTCTCTAAGAGACACAGTTATAAACGCAATGCAAAGTAATAAAAACCACTTCAAGTTCATAATTTATTCATAGATTCATGGTTGCATACAAATAGATTTCCTATAAAATTCAGTAAACTCGCCATCTGCTATTTGACTATGATGGGTCTAATTAGAAAGGAATAAACAGTTCAATTCTTCACGAAAAATAAAATTAAAAATAATTTTTTATATAATTACGATTATGGATTATCGATAAAAGAAGCCACATTTTAAGCAGATATTAGCACACGATACATTAATAATTCTAACAAATCTTTGATTGTTTCGTAGTGTTTCTAATGTGCTTCACAAGGTGAAATTAAGATTAGGTAGAGTTCCGGCAATTCTGACAACAGTTTATATATGTTTTTGAGAAATTAGTAGGCAAAGGAGTCTCCACAGGTGGCCTTAAGAATCGGTTTCACATTAATACGATGCTTAATATCGGAAAATTGAGGTGTAGCTATTAATGAATATTATATTTCTTTCCATTTGTCATTAAAAATTGAATATATTGAAGTGCGATTACTTTTGGTGAAAACCATCAACTTCAGATCACAGCAGACATGTAGATGTAGACAATAAAATTTACTCTGTTCATATATAGATGTTGATACAGTGCATTAGGACAGAACGAATATAAGTCCAATAGCATTTATCCACTGCTTCACTAGCTCGGATCCTGTTGTGTGTAGAAATGCTGTATCATATTTATTCTAGTACGTTATATTAAAGTACAGAAGCAAAAAATGTAAATGTCATATAAAATCTTTCCCTTTTTCTGGTTATTTATTTAGATTCGGTTTTCATACTGATGTCCGAAAGTAGATTTTTTTCACTTACGTTTTGACGCAGAATAATATATGAAATACCTATAAGAAATTAAAGATATGTGAAAAATTATCCATATTAACATGTAGATATCAATATTGTATATTACACAAACCCACGAAGAAGTATAGAATTACATCACTAAGCATCAACTTTTGTTAGAATTTCATCTGTGGTAATAACGAAAAAAAATCATGTCCATAACAGTTCACTAAAAATCGCATTACATTTTATTAAGGTATTCATTTTATTTTAATGTACTACATTTCAGAAAACTGAAGAAATAAATAACCGAAATCCAAAAATAAAACATTATCAAAAGAGTAGTAGCGAGTTTTTTTTTGACTGTTATAAGCACTCAATATTTCAAAACGCCATCCATATTGCTGCAGAGTTTTTTCTGCAATGTCATTTCAAACCCTCAGACACACGCATCTTCCTTACAGATTTATAATGGTATTGATAACTCTTTACATAGCATTAAACGTCAGGTAAAAGGGACAAAATAATTTTTTATTGCAGCCCCAGTAACACTGTCGAATTACATAAATTTGTATCTTGTATACTCTATAAGAAATATGTTTGTTACTAAGCGAACCTCGTAATCATGTAAGAGCTATGAGAGGAAAGAGGAATCACTAGTATTCGGATATTTATGACAAAAAAGTATAGAAATATGCATGCAAAAATGACCTTAAAAACGGGTAAATATAATCTAAAAGAAAAAGACCAAACATTTAAATTAAAATTTACTGTACATCAAAACATTCTCAATCACTCATTTTATTTAGCAGTGTCGCTTTCATGGAGACGGCATAATATGCTTCCGTGAACTCACTGCACCATTGGAAAATTAAATTTTAAATCGTTTCGTAGAAGTCGCTTTAATTTCAGATAATTTATAGAAAAGAACTCTTTCGTCTGTACCAAAATACTCTTCTCCAAATTCTTTTACATAATTCCATAACTTCTCACTTTCAGAAAATATTGTCTTCGGCATCTCGGTACTCACTGATCCATTGCAAATTTAACGCGATGATTGAGCATTATTTTCAAAAGTATTTGCGACAGTGATACATTGATTGCTCCGGATCGCCACAAGCGTGCTGCAGTTGCATTCTCGAAAATAAAAGGAGGGCGGAATCTTGACGTTTAGGGAGTGACAGTATTACTGCACAACTTTAATTCGTGACTGGTCAATTCGGTGACAGTTAGTTTTGTTTATTTCTCCAATGTACCTGTATAATATGAGTAAATTTCTGTGAATAATTTTCTTAATTGCATCTCATGTTGTAGATTCATGCTACTCCTAAAATATTTAAAGATTTCCCTCAAAATATGACAGCAAATACACAGTCCAGTCACATTAATGTGACCACCACCTTCTTTCGACGTCAACGTGAGATAACCAATCACAGAAGGCAGGTGGCAGCACAAAACAGTGGAGTGTATATAATGGATGTCCTAGGGCATCGGAAAGCATTTCAATCGTTGGCGTAATGCAGAAACGTAGCGATTTATCCGACGTCCAAAAAGGACATGATTATTGGCTTTAGGACCAAGGGTGGAATCATTTCGGAAACGGCTAATTTTGTGAACTGTTCACGTGTCGCCGTGGTAAAAGTATACCGTGCATGGCAAAATGGCACTATTCAAAATCAGCGGCGTGGAATATGTGGTGCACCACGGGCGATAGATGACAGAGCCGAACGAAGGCTACGGAGATGCGTTCCGGTAAATAGACCTTCAACTGTTGAGCAACTGACCGCCCAGATGAACCAAGGGATTACCAAGAGTGTATCCTCAACAACGGTTCAGCGAACGTTGCTGTGCATGGGCCTCCACAGCAGACGCCTAGTTAATGCACCTACGCTAACTGTTGTTCATCGGCGACGAAGGCTGGAATTTGTACGCCAGTACAGCAACTGGACGTCCAAAGAATGGCGACAGGTGGCTTTTACCGATGAATCACGTTTTATGCTCCATCGGACAGATGGACGTTGGCACATACGGCATGAAACGTCTGAAGGCAAACACCCAGGGTGGAGGAGAGAGCATTATGGTCTGGGGAATGTTTTCCTGGCATTCACTGGGTGAACTCATCATTGTGGAAGGCACGATGGATCAGCACAAGTACATATCTGTCCTTGCGGACCATATCCACCCCTACATGAGAATAATTTTTCCTCAGAATGATGGCATCTACCAGCAGGACAATGCGAGGTGTCATGCAGCTCGCAGTGTATGTAAGTGGTTTAAAGAGCACCAGGATGAGTTTACCTTACTCCCCTGGCCAGCAAACTCACCGGATTTAAACCCAATCGAGAATCTGTGGGACCACCTCGATTGGGTTGTTCGCGCCATGGATCCTCAACCGCGCAATCTAGTGCAGCTGGCCCCGGCACTGGAGTCGGCATGGCTCAACATCCCAGTGAACACCTTCAGAAACCTAATTGACTCTGTTCCTGCACGCCTCGCAGCGATCCGTTCTGCCAAAGGTTGTTATTCTGGTTTTTGAGAGGTGGTCACATTAATGTGACTGGACTGTGTATTATCATAACATAATAAAAACTAGAAAATGGCCTTAATATGCATTTATATAACATGCATTTAAATACAATCAGCGTTTAATTCAGCCTTAAAACTCAAAAAGAAGGCAGGAAAAATATGACTTTTCATAAAGATCCGAACCCCAGTAAAGACCGAATAAAGTGCTGTATAATTCTGTTGGCATATGAATTTTTACTTAGAAAATAATGCCGCATATCTCGACGGTGTTGGTATCAAATTCCAGAAAAGTAATATTCCTACATATACTTTCCCTTCATTTTTAATTTATACGCCTAGTGAAATATTATTTTACAGTTTTATACATTTGATGGAAATGTAACTTAATATGTATCTAGCATTCTCTTAAGGAATCGTATTACTGAGGACCCATTCTTTTCTAGTGTAACAACTCAAGGAAATGTTGACATTCCAAACTATGATGCTGAGTATAGACCAACGGTCATTCCACTGCCATAGCTGAAAGGTCAAAAACTTTCACGCTGTCATAACCGCAAGCAGCGTTCAGCAACTTCCCTTCATGACAACACTTCTTGCAGTCACAGCGTTTCAAATCGCGTTATTTCTGCCAATGGCGATGACATCGAGTCGTCTTTGTAGTTTAGGAAGTACGTCTTGTATTTCTACCGTGCATGGTGGTGTAACGGATAGCGTTCTGGCCTCGCATTCGGGAGGACGGCGGTTCGAATCCCCAGCCGGGCATCCAGATTTTGGGTTTTCCATGGTTTCCCAAATCACTCCAGGCAAATGCCGGGATGCTTCCTTAAAAAGGCCATGGCCGAATTCCTTCCCATTCCTTGCTCCCATCCTTTCCCGTCTCTAAAGTCCTCGCTGTTGAGAGACGTAAACCAGTTTAAAAAAAATCTTGTATTTCTACAGCTTTGATTATTACCTAACATACGATTTTTCTTATCTTTATTAATATGTTACGAAATTGAACTTTATGGTATTCTTCATGAAATATAACGGTATACAGATTTCTGTGGAACGTCCTTCCACGATTTTGGTTGGGAAAATACGGTTTCCTAACATGCCAGCTGCACCGGTTTCTTGGAATATTGTTTATACATACCCAATTTAGTATGCGCAATAACAAAGACAACCTATCGGTTTTTGGAACGACTGTTTATAGTACTTTCAAACCATTTTTATAAATATCTCTTCCTTATAATACTTTTCTTTTTTCTTTTTCGATTCGACTATGTGATCATGACTTGCCACCGGACCCCTTTTATACACAGGTAGCCAGTGTGAATCATGAGATGGGTGCAAAAACTTGTGTCCTGCCCGAATCCTAACAAGGTTTGTTAGATCCGACGTACTAAACCTGTTGTAGGAGTGTCTGTGTTCCTATCCTTCTGCGAACAAGCAACAGTTTGTTCTCTATAACAAGTGTATTTTCGATTTTGAAATGTGTAGTTTATCAGACAAAGATTGAGGATCGTCCCAGCATTAGCCTAAATGATTGCTGGGAACCACCTAAAAACAGCAAACAGGACGACTGAAGAGACCAGGACTCAAACCTGGTCCCGATTTAACTCCACGATTCAGTGTGCAGCGTCTGAACTAATTGAGAAACACTGTCGGGATTATAAAGCCGCGTAATTTAATAAATTATAAGATATTTCGCAGTACACTTTGTTTGACATAATATATTTTATATAAACTTCCAAACGATACTGGTAACGGTAAATTTTTGAAGTATTAACTACAGACTTTCAGAGAGTGGTGGATGAGTGACATCGCACTGGCTTTGCATTCGGGAGGACTCGTGCTCAAATCCTCTCAGGCCATCCAGATTTGAATTTTCCATGGTTTCTCCAAATCACTCCAGGCGATTACCAGGATGGAACCTTCAAAAGACCATAGCCGAATATCTTTCCGTTCCTCGTCCCCTAGTCATTTACCGCCTCTAATGAACACGACGTCAACGAGGCATAAAGTTATAAGCAAAAAAATAATAATAATAATAAAAAATAAAAAAAGAAGAAGAAGAAGAAAGAAAGAAAACATCATGCCAAAATCATATTAGTGCTATGGAAAGGCGAAATATATTAGCGACAGAAACAGACACCGACCATACCTATGGAGCCGTAGCACTTTATGGAAGCTAAATTTGGAATCACGGAAAATCAGATGGAAATAAAATTGGAGTATTCGAAATATGGTTCTTTAAAAGGCTGTGGAACATCAAGGGTATGATGTCGCCAAGGCGTGAAGACATAAGCAAAAAAGGTGGGGTTTTGAGTTTCAAATCGTTTTTTACTCCGTCTTTGTAACAGCCGGAACTACAGTATCCGGTGAAACATGAACGGATATTCATAGCGTATTTCCTGTTTATAATAAAAAGCTCCATGCTGGAACTGGTCACCTCATACAAAATCAAAAAGTACCTGTTTTTGATGTACTTGTTTGGCTCTTCAGTTTTATATCCCTAGCGAATATTATTTTCCAATGTATTATTTTCGCAATGATCTAAGCCAGTCCTCCCAATCTTTTCCAACGGTGGACCAGTTAGAGATTATCAAAGGACTCGTTAATAATATTGGTAATAATAATAATAATTTGAAATTGGTTATTCTAGAACAGTCATTTGATGACTCGTATTTCACACATTATGGGCAGAGCTTATGCACCCTAACGCATGTATTTACGTTTTCGTAATGATTAATTTTATTTTGTTCACAGATCCCTTAGGTTAGATTCGTGGACAACCGTGGTTCCGCGGAATATAGATTGGGAAACCCTGATCTAAGCTATAACGGCTGCTATCTAAGCTGACACGTCTTTACTGCTGGCAGCGACCCCTTTGTTCTCTGCCGACGCAACCCGCCGCGCGCCCGCCCCACTCACGCTGACCAGGGCGGGGTCGAGCCCACTTTCCCGCACCGCTGCGACACTACTAGGCGCCTGTAGTACTCCCTACCGAACACGCTCGCGCCGGTTTCTCCGCGCCGCCTGCTAGAGAAACTTTCGCTCGCTTGCTTGTGCGCGGTTGCCACACGCTACCGGATGATGGCAATCACAGGCGAGGGCAATTTTTCGTGGTGTTATCGTATCGAGGTGCGCTGATCAATAGGTCGGGCATTAATCAGTTTGGTCGGTTGGTCCACGCCTCCCGAGTGCGGACGCCCGGAGCACAGTGGCACCTGGGCGCCATCTTGCCACCGCGCCGAAACACTCCGCTGGTTTCGCCGCCCGCTCGCTTGCCATTGGTCGAGTCGCACTTACCCACTCTCTTTCACTGTCTCGTCACCTAGTTAGCTGCAATCTGGTTTTGACAGACACACCTGTCTGGTTGCTTACAGCCATGCTGTTTCTCCATGCTTAGAAAGACTTGCCTCAGACATTTAAGACATTAATTCTTTCTCGTAAATAATTTTTTTTTTTTTAACTGCTTAACGTCTCCTTTAACAACAAGGTCTTTAGAGACGGGAAAGGATGGGGGGCAAGGAATGGGAAGGAATTCGACCATGGCCTTTTGAAGGAAGCATCCCGGTATTCACCTGGAGTGATTTGGGGAAACCATGGAAAACCCAAATCTGGATGCCCGGACGGGGATTCGAACCGCCGTCCTCCCGAATGCGAGGCCAGAACGCTAGCCATTACACCACCACGCTCGGTCGTAAATAAACAGTAGGAGTAATGGTAATATCTACGAAAGGTACTTTAAGTTAGCAATTCAGGTTGAGGAAATTAAAAAGTTACTTAATGTCATCAACAAAATACAGAAGGAGTCATTTGGACTAAACATAAACCAAGTCAAAGCAAAAGAAATGAAGTGCAACAGAAATGACACTAATAATAGTAGAGTGAATATAAGAACAGGATGGGATGCGATACAAGAAGTAAGTGGATTCTGCTACTTGTAAAATTACAATTGATGGTCAAAGCAGGAATGATGTTAAAAGTAGATTAGTACTAGCAAAAAGATGATTTTTGATCAAGAAAAACATTTTCTTCTTCTTTCTTCTTCTTCTTCTTCCTGTCTAGTGTTAGTCCTGGTGGCCTGTTACTGTCTCAATCCATCTTCTTGGTGGTCTTCCTACATCTCTCCTTTCTCTGGGATGGTATTTGAGAATTTTCCAAGAAAAATATTTTAGTTTTAAATTTTGATCTAAGTCTTAGAAAGAACTTTTTAAAACTCAATGTGTGGAGCACAGCATTTTATGGTAGTGAAGCAAGGACTTTAGGAATACCAGAATGAAAGACAATTGAAGCAATTGAAATGTGATGCTGTAGAAGAATTATGAAAGTTAAATAGACAGATAAAGTACGAAATGAACGAGTTTTGGAAATGATGGATTAGGAAAGAAGTTTGTGAAAGAGTTTTACACCAAGAAGAGACGGGATGGTACGTCATATTTTGAGACATACAGGATTGGTTAAACTGGTTAGTGGGGGGAACAATCGAGTGTAATAACTGTAGTGGAACACAGAAATTAGAATAGATGAAGCAGATAATTGAGGTCGAGGCTTGTAAGGGGTATGTAGAGATGAAGAGGTACCAAGATTGGACGTTATTTATTTCTTCGAAGTTCTGGCCTTGCATTCGGGAGGACGCGGGTTCGAATTCCGAGCATCCAGATTTGGGTTTTAAATGGTTTGCCCAAATCACTCCAGGCGAATGCCGGGATGCTCCTTTCCAAAAGGCCACGACAGAATTCCTTCCCGTTCCTTAGCCGTCGATGAGGCGTAAACAATAAGTTATAAGAAAAACTTTCTTCCAATAAAGACAGTAAATTCTCTTCCACCTACCCAAAACTTGCCTCCTATTCCTTCAACTAATAATGGAATAGCTGACTCTATATCGTAAACAAAAATATTAGTGGTGACATAATCATTTACATGCCACGAGTTGTATCATGTGTTTGTAGCAAAAAATATAAACATTCTTCTGTTACACTGTATCATCCGTTTGCGTATACGAAGAATTCACTGAATGTTTTTGTTTTATCTATCGATTGATTTTTTGATAGAAAAAAAATAGTAATACAACCAATGATTTATCAAATATTATGATTTCAATTTGTTTTTATTTTAATCTACGTTGCGCTGACATATGCAATGGTAGATCATATTTTCCGTTTTGTTGATGGATTTTATCTATTTACTACCTAGGTACCAAAATAGAAGTTTTAGATCATTAAGACTCATAGAGACGGAGGTAGATAAATGAGAATACATTTAAACTGCTAACTGATTAATTTTGTAGTAAAATTTGTGCAAAAGTAATTTCGTGTGGTCGTAATGACTTGGTGACAGGGTTTCTTATCGGCTGCGCACCGTAGCCGCCTGCAATACTCCGGTAATCCTACCGGATGTAGTGGGCCTATAGTTTAACGTGGAATCCGAACCACGGAAATTTATCCAAGAAAGCAATCTTTGTTACACGTTAAAGTTAGGAAAAATCATGTATCATTACAGAATGTACAGTAAGCAAAAACTTCGTCCACTTAACTTCAAAGCAATGAAAAAGATGGTTCTAAGGAGAAAATATGTGGGTATGATATCTGAAAAAAACGTCTATTCACACAGTACGCACAGTATCTGTTAAACGTAAAAGAACAAGGCTGGTAGGAAGCATGAAGAGTTATTTCTGCATCGCGCTATTACCCCTCACTTTAATTTTATTATCTTCATTTAATCATTATCAAAGGTTGAGTGTATATATTTTCGTGTTCATTAGGGACTAAAAAGAACAATCACCAACTGAAAATAACTTCAGGTACTATCATGGTTATTAATATATAACTTATCCCAATTGTCTGATACTGTCCCTGCCAGTATCCAACTTAAACAAAGCAAGGTATTAAATTACACTTTCCTCTATTTACTCCGCTGTTCTTGATTTATTAGAACGTAAGCTGGTTTCCAGTTTCGCCTCCTCATGGTAACCTGTACATCAATCCCCTTCTCCTCCGTTTAAAATACAAATGCCCACTTGAACTCCACTGTTTCTCACTTACACTGGATACAGATTACAGTTTACTTTTACAACTAGACTTTATTTTTACTTTCCAATCATCCATCAGTTTTCACAAACATAAAATAAGGCTTCCACACTTTCCGATTTACCTTGTACTTTTTTTAGGATATCCCTTCCCTCTTTTGCTTTCTTATTACATTTTTCACTTCTCCGTGGCAGTTACACCCACCACAGATTTTATATACTTAATACTGATCAGTACAATCCCTTTAATTAACGCATCATTAATTAAATTTATATTCCTTTTTTAATATAAATACAACACGTAAGGCTATACGGTTCCCTTGCAAGCAGAATGTTGAAATGAGATTTCGTGGGGTAATTTTTATGAATACAGACTTTAAAATACAATATGAAAATTAGCTACTCCTCTACTCTACTCTTAAAAACTTCATTCCAGTTCTATTTTATAAGCAACTAGCTTTTCCCGACATGAGTTTCAATGCCTCTTTTTCTTTCTTAAGTCAGCAAGCTTATACAAAACAGACACATTTACGTGTACAAATTAAATGAGAGACAATGATTTTTAAGCATTAAATTAAAAATGAAAAAGCTTATTTTAGTGCTTTGGGATTTGCAATATGTTTGGTCTTTCGTCTTCTGTATAACAGAGTTCCCAGCGTTGCACGGCGGGTTGAGATGAAAGTTCTAATGTATCCCTTTTGATTTGCAAATTTCCCTACCGATTCAAAAAATGGGAAAGTTGCTTGTGTAGATCAGTTTTAAGATGGACGAAGGGTAGAGCGGGTGCAGTTTTATAAACTAAATGTGCCCATCATTTTAAAGCATATTTACACAAAGTTCCTTCACTAAACTGTAGATTTTTAAATTTCAAGTTCAAATTTCTTTGTAAGCAACTGTCCTACCAGAATCGCTCCAACGTCGTTTGGCAGGAGATGTTATGAGCTCTCAGAATATCACTATCCTTTTTGGCTAATTTTTCCTACCGTTTTCAAAATATATGCAAAAAAAAATCTGACATTTTTAAGTGTGAATTTTGGTCAAGGCAGAGTGATGGGTTTTTGTAAACCAAATTTAGATGATATTTTTCTCTTTTAACGTATATGTATGCAAAGTTCCATCGCGGATACAATATGTGGGTTTATGTAAAGAATGTTAATAAAAATTAAGGGAGCAGATGGGGAGGGCGATGGGCTGGATTTTTTCAGACCTAATTTAGACACTACTTTCCACTTTGTTTTAAAGTAAAATAAAATTAAGTGAGTCCACAACACGGTGGTTGGTAGGATCCATCCGAAGGGTACATACTAAGCCATTAATCGTATACAATTCTTAAAAAAATTTGCTTCCATCGGAATTTGGACACGGTACCGGATTAAGAAAATGAGAGAATGAACCACTGAGCATACGTGTGCTAACTACTAACAAAATTGGATAAAACCTGTGAGTTTGTTTTAAGAACGTTGGCAAAAATTAAGGGGGTAAAGGGGGAGAGGTGTTAGATTTTTGTAAACCAAACGAAAATGATATTTTTCTATTTATTTTAAACTATACACATAAAGAAGGAACAAACCAACAAATAAACAGTCATTTTTATGTATTAGAAGATGATTCTGAACCATACATCGACATTCGAATAGGTCCAGCAAATATTTCCATTAGAGTTTTAATGTTAATGATCTGCAGCCCAGAACAGGTTTGCATCCATCACGACGCAGCAAGCATTGTGGAGATGATGATATACAGAAATGATTGCGGTGGGAAGAACGATAGTTTGCGTCGTCTTCATGCTGAAAACTTCCCAACTATTTCCGGAAATAGTTCGGATACCTATAATCTAGGATAATAGTTAAAAATCTTAAATGTTTAATACATTAATAATTTAACATGTTTGTGTTAACATTATTCTGGCTGTATGGTCTTGTTGAATACAATGTCGCCTGTTTCATTCCCGTAGATGTTGACCTGGCTCAGTCTTATTTCCTTTATTGACTTGGAAAGAATTTCCTAAATGTTGTACATATATATCCTGCAGCAGAACTATTAGAGATTTTTCTGATACGGTTGTTAAAATCGATTGAACAATCATTATACGGTCTTTTAATTTAACCCTTTACATGTTTTCTGTTGAGCACAGCCACCTTCGGCTGCTTAAAAAGAATATATAGATATATAAATACAAATCGAGTGCGAAAACTTAAATACCTGGTGAGATCATCATAAAAAAATGGACTGCACAAAGAAGCTATTCGGGAAATGATATACAAACTGGAAATAGCCTACCAAATTTCGTGAGAGATATTCAACAAAATATGTGTTTCACAAAATACTAAGATACGTCATTATGAAACAGTTCTAAAACCAGTAGTTTTGTATGCAGCCTAAACCTTTTTTCTGAAGGCCGATAAAGGACTCTTGAAAGAATTGGAGACAAAAGAGCGAAAAATTAATAGAAGAATTCTGGAATTCCAAGAATGGCATCCATCAAAAGAGATCAAACACAGAAAACTAAAGGAAAATAAAGAAAGTCACGGAAACAATCCGCAAAAGACGGGCATAATTCTATGGCCACCTCAAAATAATGGAAACAAACTGGATAACTTAAAATGAATCTTTAATTTATTTGATTCAAAACCAAAAACTGTAAATCCCCGGTTTATAAATACTGAAGAAGACCTTCATTTGATGGGAATAAAACCAGTAGATTCTTTCGATAGAGATCTTTTTTTGTAAGATATTAATGACAAGTGGGACAGACCGAGTCCAAAATTCAAAAGAAGACGTGGTCCATTTGGACAGGAGAGCGCAAACAGGCCCATTCAAAAGGTTCCAAAAGAAATCGAAACTAACTGTCAATTACAAGAAGGCTTAACGTGGTCCTAGTTGGCGTCAAAGAATATATATATATAAATCTCTTTTGTGCTACAATTACCAATTCTTATCTTGTGAGAACTTTTAATTATTGTTCTGTTTTGACCACAGTTGTCATCAAATTCATTGCTGTGCAGTTTAGAGTAAAATCAGTTTACTCGTGCGAAAAAACACAATTTGGCACGAGGCACTTTTACACGTCCCCGTAATTAGCGCATTTATAATCGCAGGGTGATTGTTATTAAACTTTAATGTAGACTTTTCTGAAAGGTGCCTGGCCTTGACACGAAACGTAAATCCATGCCCGTATTCGAACCATTCTCCAATGGTAATAGGAAACGAGGCAGTGATCTCTGACGAGGGCCGCAATTATCATTACAAAACACATTCCTCTGAGCGGATAATGGAGAGCCCTTGTTACTTAAGACTGTTCGATACGGTCGGTGTGGTAATTGGTCCCGGGTACGACTGCCACTCACCTTGCGCTGTTTGCAGGTGCTGCGCCTCAAATTGCTACCTCCAGGCCGGATTTAATGACACATGCTGCATTAGCGCGGCACACATTTCGAGTATTGAGAAGAAAGAAAAAACCATGGGTCAACAAGATGGGAGAACATGAGCAGTTTGTATTGCATTACTGTTCCAAGTGAGTATATAAATCAGTTAGTTATGTAAATGGGGAAAGTAGTAAACAGGTATGCCTGTAACAAAAAATTCGAATTGTTTGTATTATTTAAGCACTTATACAGTAGTGGTGTTCTGTTTTCATACTTAAATTATTAGAGTGGAAAGAGCTGAGGAACAATTCGTTCGGGAAATAAATCTATGAAAGAACTTTCCAGAAAGCATATTTTACTTCATTATATTTTAACTTTAGTTTCAGACCCCAAACAATTTAGTATGTGAATACTAATTTATTGAAATTATTCAAAAGTATAATTTTATTACCAATTCGCAGACACTGGTACCATCTTAGTGATGCTATGCATTGCTCATCTCAAGTTGTACTATTAGAAACACACTTAGGTTAAGTGTTGCTTCTGTAGGACCAGTGGAAAGAAGCAGACTTATGAATTCCTTAGTTCATAACTAAGAAGGAGCGTGTTTTATAACAGTCTGTGTGAGTTCTGGTGCATTCTCTTTCAGTCCCATTTTTCGGAAAGACATAAGGGTGTCCCCCTATTTTTATAACGTATGTCGTCACTCCATACCCATTGGAATTTAACGAATAACTTTGGAACACAATCTGTTTGTTGGTCAAGTACCGATGAAGAAAATTAGCTAGTACAGTGTTAGGCATTCGACCATATTATGATGTCGCAACGACTTGAGACAATGGGGTGGATTTGAAGGGTACCTGACAAGTTATCAAGAGGCTGTGATCAGAAATGAATTTTCCTGGATCCGTTTTAAGCTACAGTGCAAACCAAGTCATATCATTTATTTCAGCACACAGTAGCAGAAAACTCTCCACTACAGACATGATATCAGAAGCAATAAACTATTAAAAGACGTCTGGTGATAGTGCCAGTGTCAGAAAAAAAAATGCAAATGGCCTGCATTGCAAGAGAATTTAACTGACCCCCGTTTCTACCTTTAATACATGTAATTCGTTATCAGAAAAGTTTTATTTTTTGAAAAAATGCTTCATTTTAATATCTGTAATATTTTGTTTTTCGAAATAGTTACTAAGCTTGCTATAGAGTGTCTGTGTACTAATTTGAGTAAACTTTGAATTATATATTCATACGAAATATACGTAAAAGAAACTTAAGTTGTGGTTTACTCGCGCACTATTGACTCTTCAATATCTTATGATGTTTACAGTCAACATCGCGAATTTGAATTTCATCTGTTTATGATGGCATGTTGTGCTTAGATATGTGCTTTAAACACATCGGAAGAGGGAGAGAAAAAAAAAAAGAGATGACCAGCGGATGAAGGTTCTGGGTTCCCGTTAGTACAAGACGCCTGTTTGGGAATGGTGGACATTGGTTGAGGGTGATATGGTGGTGTGTGTTTATAACGGAAGGAGGAATGAACTGTTGTTGTTAATTTTATCGATTGAGTATTATTATGTAAATTGTCACTGTTTTATGCTGGTTTTCATGTGTATGTTTTAATAAAGTTTCGTTATATTTAAAAAAAAAAAAACAGCTCGGTCGTTAACTAATTATAATAGATAAATGGTAGAGGTAATATATTAGAATTTTGTTGAAGATTATAATTTCAGATATTTCTTACAATCCAATCGGAGTGAAACTGCACGATTTTAACACAAAAAAGATGGGATACCACGCCAAAATTTTTGACATCAAGATTTTGCAGATTGCAAAACTCGCTTAGGATGTATTTGTTTAAACACTAAGAATTCTGAGCTGTGTGTTTCTTGTTATTAATTTTGCTTATTATTCGAAATTATTGGCGCATATAGTAAGTTATCTATATTATTATCCCGTGAACCGTCCATTGCATTCTTAACAAACTCACTAATTTTTTTCCACTCCTCTGCAATTTCTGAAGTTATTCATATACACAATTTCACGGATTTTTTCACTCACTCACTCACTGATGACTATTAAAACTCAAAGCACTTCCTGTAATTGTGTTAAGCTAAAATTTGTCACTCGGATTAAGTTTTAGCCCCATGTTATAAGAAAAGTTTTAAACGGGTAAATTTAGGTGTATCTACCATAAACGTGAAATCGCTTTCTACTCTGATATCTTTATATACCTCTGGTTTTTATTGTAAACAGAACTTAGTAAGCTTAAATAATGTGTTGAATTTTACTTCATTGCTCTCCTTACTTTGGAAGCTAGTGAAATTCAATTTTTTTAACTGGTTGCGATACTACGTCATCATAATGCCAAACTACTTCCGGTCATCCTAGAAACAGGCAATTTGGTACACGTATATCTTTTCTCACCCAAATCACCAGAAGAGTCGAGTATTATTGATTCTCCTTGTATTTATCTAATGGAAACCCCAAAGGTGAAATGTGTTGGTGCGTATTTATACTTTAATTGATTAGCTCTAGATTATGGTATATGGCTGAAATTTTTGTTATGCATAGAGACCAGAAAGCTTGATTAACAAATTAAATTTTACCTTCTTCCTTCGCTTGATTCGGAAGTTATTGATACAACGTCTACTCGGATGATATAATAGTGTGCACATCGTCGCTCACCCAGACAAAATGGACGCAAACTTAAAAACTGAGACACCAGACTGCTCTAGTAAAAAGAAATGAATTTCAACAAAATCTTCTCCAAAGCCGCGAAATGACGCTACCGGCGACATACAACTTCTGGCATACCTGGCGTTGACTTAGGCTGCCTCTAATCAGCCCATTGTCATCCATATGTGTTCTCTGTGTCATCCTGATTCCATATGACTCGTATACGGTGTGACAAATGCACACAACACGCAACTAGAACCGCTGCACCAAAGATCTCTGCCACACGGACTGTTTCCAGCGCTTTAAACAGTCTGATACTGAGCTGCAAAGATAAGCTCTTAACATGTTTGTATATTACGCAGCTACAGTTTGATTCCTCCAGTACCGCAATGACGCAATAATTTCGCCAAATTCTCCTTAACCTATAGAGACGAGTGTGAACATTTTATCTTAGTTTTACTAAACGTGATAAATCTCTGTATCTTTATAAAAGCAAATAAAGGTTGGTTCATTGAAGTGAAACGCTCATGTTTACTTTACACTGTTAAATTCGCTTAATACACAGTGACTTGTACACTGGGTATAGTCAAACGTTCTCCAGGGAGCGTTCATAAACCACGTAGCTCCGTTTTGGCCTCTTGTGAAACCCCCTCTCCCCCTCACGTAAACCGACGTGGTTTTTGGCTCTACCCCCCCGCCCCCATTTCCGCGTAGCTTTTTTCCCTATTGATTCCAGAAGACATTTTGTACTGTTTTCTCTTGTCACACTATCATAAATTACATTCGAAGATAAATGACGGAAATAAATATTTACATGCTGTTGTGTGTTCTGTGGTTCACTTTAACTGGAGTAAATCATATGAATGAAAAGCTACGTGGCTTGTCTCGGAACCCCCCCCCCTCCACATAGTTCATCGTAGCTCTCCAGCTAACCACTCCCCCCCCCCTTTTTTGACCGAACCACGTAGTTTATGGACGCTCCCCGACTGATCGTGAAAGAAGCGGCTAGCATCAGAGGCGACTCTGTGTGCTATATCTGGTCGGTCTAACTCCAGCCGGGTCCACACAGCTAGTTTATGGCGTCCACTTTCGGTGCTACGAGTTTATGTCTACATCCCACCGCGGAAAACCTTCACGGGTTAATTTCGTTAAATGGGCCGTGAGCGGGCGAGTTTCGCCCCGCGATGACAGATATAGGGTGAGCTTTCACAACAGGAAGAAAAAGAACAAGAGTCTGTGTTGAGTTAGTACGGCAGCCGGGGGCCGAGGCACAAATCAGAAGCCAGATTAAGAAAGCGATGTTAATCAGCGATATCCAGTATGTAAATCAGCGTTAATTAAAATATACTAGCAGTGATGGTTTTATTAATTCTCTGGACACAAATTTGTTGAAATATTCTTGTCATACACTTCGCATATCAAGCACGACGTATCACGTGAGTCATAAGCACTTTTTCGGGGATAACGTATCGAGATGAAAATGATAAGACAGTGGAAGCTGTTTCTGTTTTGAATAAACCTGTTTATCGAGTTCTATCAATAAGTATTATTTCAGTTGTTATCTCCTCAATTACATTCAAAACTTTATTTATAAATAATCATATTATTCAGAATATCTTACTTCCAAAATGAATACTAAATTCTATTCTGGCCTCGCATTCGGGAGGACGGCGGCTCGAATCCCCGTCCGGGCATCCAGATTTGGGTTTTCCATGGTTTCCCAAATCACTCCAGGCAAATGCCGGGATGCTTCCTTCAAAAGGCAATGGCTGAATTCCTTCCCATTCCTTGCCCCCCGTCCTTTCCCGTCTCTAAAGACCCCGCTGTTAGAGAGACGTTAAGCAGATTAAAAAAAAAACTAAATTCTAGAATCGTACATGCAAATGAACCGTAACTACTCGTACACATCTCATTAACTAACATTACTTTGTGACCGATCTTCACTCGGCATGTTTCGATTTCTGTTCAGTATGCAATATTTCATCAAAATCGTTAAAGGAACTAGTGAGAAATTAATTTTACCTATATGAAGAGTTGCTCATATAATAGTATTAGATTTGATAGATTAGATTACAGTTTGTATTATAAAAACCTAACTTAGTCCACAACCCGACGGTTTGTTGGCTCCTCTAGAAGGAGGCATATTAAGCCATTGTATCAGAGGTTGGACGGCCAGTTCCTTTCTTATGGCACCTACTGTTTAACGTGAATATGAACCACGGAAGTCCTGTGATCACATACAACTCTTAAAAATTCTCGGCCCCATCGGGATTTGAACCCGGGATGGTGGCCAGAATTTTTGAGACCCAGCGCATTTAACACTATTTTTTCCACTAACCAAACATATTTTAGCTGACAGACCGCTTTATATTTCAAACCTACCATCCTCAGGACTGCAGTCGGTTAAATAAAATTTATGAATGCACATAATTCAACGTTGTATTTTAAATAAACAGCTATATTATTGTTTTATTCATTTCACTTTTCGGTTATCTATAAAGATTAGCGGTACCTCAAACCTCTACGAGATGACGTATTGAAATAACATTAGAAAAAATACTGAATATTCCTTTGTAAAATCGTGTTTTTTCAGGGAAGGTGCCTATTTAGGCAAAACGTTATCTACTGTATATATGAAATTTCTTCCAAATCATTAGAGCTGTTTCGAAGATACCGAATATATACAAGAACTGGTGCGCAGTCCCTACCTCTAACCAAAGAGAAACTAACTAACCTCAGTATGCTTACTGGAACCTCAAACTTCTACAAGATGACATTAGAGCCGTACCCGAGATTCCATATATATATATATATATATATATATATATATATATATATATATATATATATATATATATATATATATATATATATATATATATATATATATATGGCATAATTTTATTTTAGTAAAAGTGTCACCATTTCAGAAATATTGATCTTTTTTTTCGAAACGTGTTACTTTGTTCAGTTTATTCCATGTCATTCCTACAAATGAAGACTTTTCGAACCCAGTATTTTTTTAATTTACTCAAGGATGTTTGAGTCATCTGAAACTATGTTCTTTTTTCCACAAAATGTTTAAAAAAGCCTTTAAAAATCTTATGTAAAAAGTGTATACAAAATTGTTCAAACAGCTGACTCTTACAGCCTGTGGTAAAAAAAAAATCAATAAAAATGTACTAAGCGGCAAGTCCAATTCGATAGACTTTTATTTTTATAAAGTCCAAAATCCAACCATCGTGCTTTAGAAATAGCATAAAACCATAATTTTAAAAAGAATGTTAAACAATTATACCATTTTAAAATTGGCAACAACGAAGCAATTTTTTAATATAATTAGCACTATCCGCTTAGTACTTTTTTTTTTTTAACATCTGCCAGTTCGGAGTGAACATAGTATTCAAATGATAAATGCGCTGGATTTCGCTTGGTTCGTTTGATTCGAAAATAGGAGGTGAGTGAAGAGAATGTGGGTGTGAATAATATGGAAATAGTGTTTAAAAGGATAACGGGTGAAAAATTATTGGAAGCATATTGACTAACCGTCTATTAGCATTTGCCCTACATCTGCGATGATGTATATTTATATAGGATCAAGTGTAGCACTTATAGATTTCTCTAATTATTCTTTGAATTTTAAATTCATTCTTTCATTTAATATTAGATGGTAATCTGTTCTAGAAGAAATCAGTATTTTTAGGAGACAATCTTTTTTTTTTGCTTATGGCTTTACGCCTCTTCTAAGTTCAAGTTATTAGAGGCGGAAAATAACTGGAAGCAAGGAACGGGAAGGAATTTGGCTTTGGCCTTTTGAGGGAACCATTCTTGCATTCGCCTCTAGTGATTTGGTTAAACCAAGGAAAACCCAACTCTGGTTAACCAGTAGGGGATTCGAACCGGTGTCCTGCGGAATGCGAGAATGTCATGTGGTGTGATTTGGAAGCAATTCTATCGGCTGAAAGACTGTGTAGCCTTGCTTAGATGCGAGTGTAACCTTTTTCTTATAATTTGATTATTAGGTGTGCATGTTCTGAGTAAGATTGCAACCTTTAGTCTCCAATCAATATATATATATATATTTATTATATCTTGGTATTAAATAATGATTAATAATTAAAAATGTAAATACTATGAAATTGTAAATATAACGAGTTCCACAGACGCTTTTAATATTGTACTGGGGTAGTTGTAAGCTCTTAGGTTTAGGTAGGATTAGTATTGTCTTTGGAGAGTCAGTGAGAAACAAATACGTGCAGAAGCACGCACAAATGTCTTGCTGCGGCTGTGGTGTAATTTTAGGAACGAAATGTATTAAGTGGTGATGTTTGTAATACGGTGTTAAAATTGTGATATTAAAGTGAAGCATACAAATGTACTATCGCTCTTCATTTAGTCGTTGCCAGACCTATAAAAGTTATTAAAACCGTTGCGCATAACATTACGGGCCGGGTTTCCAAGAAAAGATATTCTTGGAGCCGAATTGTTACTTTACTAATTAATATTTTGGAGCTAATCCTCCCAGTACGCCCTTCTGAGCGTATAAAACTGGATATAACCTCCCAAATGCATTAGCCTCACACAGTAATTAGTTTTACTGTTATGTGAGAAGGGGAGGTTACAAGATTTCAGTTAAGATAGTACAGTTAGTTTAGTATCGTTATTGTGTAGGGACAGTGTTTCATTATTCAAGTTATAACCTAAGATCCGGCTGTATGTTTTCTACGGCCATCGGTTATTTGACTGAAATACAATTTTTATGTTCAATTATTAGTAGCAGAATACGACTCTGCCGGGAAGCATATCAAAATATAGCCGCAAGAGTTTTTAATTAAATTTTAAAAAAATATGTAAAAAAAATATATATATATTTTTCAAAAAAAAAAAAATTATTTACGAAACTAGTTTTTAAGATGAATTATAATATATTTAAAGAGAAACATGTAAAGAACATAAAAAGTTTCGGCTGCATATGTAAAAGTAGCCGCAAGTAGAGATTGATAGCTGTTAAAGATACCCATGTAAGAGCGGGACCGTCTGTCAGATATAATTTTTAATATTTTAGTTCACATTGCATTTTCTTTTAGTTTTAGATTTTTATTAAGTAGGTATGGGACTTTTAATGCAATTGGGCTCTTGGTATAACTGTAAATTAAGTTTAAAACATTTTAATGTGCGTTCAAACGTACCGATAACGTGAGTTGCTCTAAGATAAAAGGGATATGTTCTATCAAAAGATAGCGTTGAAATAAATTGATATATATTAATCCTTTATTCCACCAACACATTCTTATTTTCGTGGTAAATGAAACACAAAGAGAAAGAACGCAACGAAATGAAAGTACGGTAGAAAGAAATAGAAAGAAACAGAATATCAACAATTTTATGATTGTCTGGGACAAAATCGTTGTCCCTTGATTTCGAACACGACGGCGCATAGCCCTACACTGTGGTTAAAACCCGAACACAGGCAAGATACTGTTCTCTTTTGGCAAGACTGCCGTAAATCTAATTTCAGTCTAATGGCTTTATTTACCTTGGTTCTTGTTCCTATTATTGATATAACCTATAATCGATTGGGACTCAAGTTTCGTAAATAAATCTAATCTTATTTCAGGCCATAAGATTTTCTTTACAACATTCATGGGTATAAGGAAGAATAAAACCTACGTATAAAAACATTCTTAACAAAATAGATAACAGATTGCTTTTTTTTTCAAATCATTGTTATAAATTCTAATATGTATAAGAACAGTGACCTCTCAATAATATTTTTAAGAAAAAATATGGAGCAGAAACTCGAATTCGAAGTCTTTTATGCAGTATTCTGTTTTAGTGAAATACTTTAAAATTGTACTTCAATGTGGTGGATCAGAAGTATAGTATTATAATTTATTCAGCTTCCCTGCATTTCATCATCACAATGAGAAACAGGTTAGTAGATTGTCTTTTTACCTTATAGGCAGCAAGAATAGCTTCATTTCTTCGTTGCTGTGTTTTTGAAAGTCTGGCATTAATAGATTAAAAAATCAAATAGAGTGACGAAAAATTCACTTCAGAGCTTATATTCACTTAAGAAAAGTTAACAATGACACAATAAGCTGTATTTTAGCACAAAATTAAAGATTTCAGATGCTATGATAAAACCACAGATGCTACTTTACAAGGGTATTTATTCTCAGCTTTACTGTGGAAGCAACACACTTTTCCTTATTGTGTGGCAACGCACTTAACGAAAGCTGCCTTGGCTGTATGTGACCGACATTGTACTCGTGCAGAGCAGCTGAAAAGCGTAACGCGAATAGCATTCACACGGCCTGCGGCCAAAAGGCGACAAGAAACAGTGTGGTGCAGGCATTGACACGGCACGTTGTGTTTGAACGACAAAAAAGCCTTTATGTGAACAGAGCGATCGGTAACGCATGTATTGGATATACAGTCTACCTGCGCCCACCGTATAGTGGGTCGGACGTGAGCATACAAAATTGGCTAAGGTGTCACAAGCGTGTAATACTGAATACTAATCGACACTACAATTGTTTATGCTTGAATTAATGAGGATAATTAGGTGGGAGATTGTATGGTGACCACTATATTCGGGGTGCTTCCATCAGCGTACAGATCTGAAGAGGAAACCGCATTCCAAATCATTGATCAGATGTTGTTTTTTTTTTTATTTTATTTTTCAAAACTAGTTTTCTTTTGCCCAAGGTTCTACGGCTCGTTGTAATTGGCGGGCGGTTTGGTGCCTTAATATATGAATTTAATTTCTATTATCTCAGGCTGGATTTTTTTAATTATTTTATTGAAATGAAAAGTTTTTTAAATTAATTGCCATAACATATAATATATTAATATATCGCCTGCTTTAAGCTTAAAATAATGTGTTAGCTCTAAAATAGGTTTCTCTTGTGTTAAAGAATATTTTTATCTAGCAGTGTGAATAAAAGATCTAACGTTAAAATTTCTTGCTTTATAAAAACAGGGAATATTTTAAATGATGTCTGATCGGCGAAAAGAACCCCTCCAGAGACGACGGACTGGTCTGCATTAGTATAATTTTCAACTGTAATAATCAGCAGTTCTTCGCGTACCCGACTTCAAAGGTCTAGTCTGTCGACTAAGTACAGGAGTCAAAGGGAATTCTGAGCCAGGTCACTGAGTGGTGACTGTGATGCCCACAGGCTGTTGGGCTGCTGCGGAAGCCGCGGCTGGCACTCATCTGGCAGGTAACTGCCTGGCGCTTCTGTTCTGCGACCGGACATGCAAATGCGGCTGCCAGAATCCACGGGCGTAGCCTGTTACCTGCCCGGCAGGTCGGTTTTTAATTGGCCGTCTAGCCGAGCTCGTCGGTATCGCGTGCGTAATTACACGGCGGTCGGTCAGCACGATGGGCGGGTAGCGCCTTACTGGACATCGACCGTGCGTCACGAACACAGAGCCGGCGGGCAAACAGCAAGTGTTAGGCAAACACTGGCCGGGTAGGTACACGGAAGGTGAAACTCGAGTATCTCAGCACATTTAGGTTAATCAATGATCTCTCCAATGTGACTTGTCAAATAATGATTTATTGTGTCTTCCTGTAGAGTTGCTCTTGATTTAGTTTGAAACTGTATTTGTGTAATACGAACATGTTTGAAGTTCTATGGTACCTCCGTGGACTGTATAGCAGCCCTCAGACACACTTAAGAATTATGTATTGCCAGACGGGAGTTGATTAATTGTGGATTTGTTCATGATTAATAGACTTTCGCGGAATGCCGCGTTGTTTATTTCATAATCAGAGTTTTCGGTTGCCATCCGACAGCCTTCGTCAGAGAATTTTTATACAGTATCTCTGACGAAGGCTGTATACAGTATCACTGACGAAGGCTGTAGGATGGCAGCCAAAAGCTTAGCTTATGAAAAATACGACGTGGCATACCACGAAAATCTATTAATAATGAACAAAGACGGCTGCAGAAACCTTAGGAATCATTTAATTGTGAAGTTGTATACTTTTCGTGTAATTAGTTGTGAATTTGTGTAACTGAACATTATTTATGCAGAAAAACTATATAATACGTCCAAGGAAAGTATTATGTGTGAAATATTAATTGAAAGTTTGTAATTAGGAATCTTGATGTAAGCCACGGTGTTTAAAGGACAATTCTCAACTGTTTGGTGTGGCGTATGTTGATAATTTTGTGTGTCAATACCTGAAAATATTGTTCTTACTATTTCCGTGCGTTTCATGATTATTTTGAATGATTTTGTAATAGTTCCGATTGTTTTAATGTGGTTTTAATTATTGCCTGTATTGTCGTTGTTCGAAAAACAGCCATCGGCACTCTTTGCGGCTTTCTAAATGTTTCTGCGTTGCTTATTTAAACGCGCGGAGATGGCGAGTTAGTTGTAAGTCAGTTTTTTTCTTAAGTGTTACAGTCGGTTGTGAGTTCAATCGCTGGAATATTTGTATGTTTATGCTTTAATAACTTTGGAGAAGTCTGGTGCCTTATGTTATCTTACGGCTCTCGGAGAAATAAATATGAATTGAAAAGCGATTCGGCAATGTTGTCGTTTGGTAGAACTATTGGATTCAGTCAAGAACAGTGGTAATCAGTCATCTTTGGGGAAAGGTAATACCCCCTGGCAACCACCGACATTTGGAAGACGAAGTTAAATCGTCATAATTTTATGACCGGACGATTTAGTTAACTAACGAAGAATGTGCAGTGACCTACAACAGCAAATGTAATTTGACGAGTAGAGTTACGTCACAAATTATTCTGAAATTTGAAAGATAATCTATTTTTAGCAACAAGAACTGTTGTGAATGAAGTATGAATTCTCGTATGTTGACTGATATATGGTTTGAAACGTGGCTCATGGAACGAAAATGTAGGAATATTTAATTGCTTGGTAGTTGCTTGCCCAGTGACATTGCTTTAGCTGCTTACTGCCCTATTTCTTATCCCAACTTCACCGGCCAGCTTCCAGTGATTAAAGTTTTAAGTCAGACGAAATGGCAAAAGCTTTAATAGTTTAAACTGCTGTAAGAAATAGTGTAATTTACGAAAGAGATTATAATACTAGGAGTACACTTTGGTGATAAAAGAATAGTAGAAATCACGAACCGTAGTATGGAACATTTTTATGTAGTTGAATTGTTAGCATATAACCTCCGATGTAACTGCTTTTTATGCTTTACTGTCGTACGCGTTTGACCTCTTTTTGTGGTATCAGCAGCAACGTATTATTTATATTGGTTTTGGTAGGATTTACAACCGCACATTTCGGCTTTTCCCTCAAAGCATGACACATCCGTCAGACTCATATCGCTTTTATGCAATACAGTTGTACTAGAGGTTATCTCCCAAAAATTCAAATAAGTAAGAAACTGCAGAAAAATGGCCCTCAACAATATTTAATAAATTTTTATGAAGACTGCTAACATTTCTTAAACTGTTTGTAGTGTAGTGAAATGGGTGCACGTGTCTGATGGCGGGAGAGAGCGAGGCTGATGTAGCCTAAGTTCATTACGATACCACACTGTCGAATTTCGAATTAACCAACGCCACGGGAGCTGGTATTATCCAGTCTCATTTCGCTGGCGACCAATCATTTCACATGGCTAGTACCCAATTATTCTCAGTTGCAACCGTCTCATACAGTTTCGTAAATCGATGATTAAGGACCATTCCGTCTTGCCTGCATCTCGTATGCACAAGCTAACGGTGAAAAAGGTAATTGACTAAATGCGTTTTCCACTTTTTTAAATTTATTTAGGGCTTCACCGCTTATTAATGATGAGGTCATCTAAGTGGAGAGAGGATTGTGCTCTAGGAATTGGAAGAAAATTGGCCATGGCTGATATGAAGGAATCATACTGGCATCCGCCTGGAGTGATTAAAAGTTTAAAAACATAAAATGCAAAGAATTGTCATACGGGATTTTGAATCCGTGTCATTCCAAATGCCAGATCGAATATTACCGTTGTAGTGATCTAGGCGATCACTTGCCTAAAAGCTTCAAATTAATTTTCAAGTCAGTATCCAGGCGGGCGAGCATGGAAAAAGTTAAGCAATAGAGCTATGACCTGAGAAGTAGCACGCATATCAGCAAGCCAGTTGCCAAGCGCCTGTCATTACTGCAAGCTGGTAAAATGACTTAATACATCAGGTTAGCGAGGAGTATTGCCCTCTCCACACAGTGATGATAGGAAGGGGGAATATCTATTTAAACTCTGGGAGCAGGGGTCTGTCGGTCTCTCTACGAAAGTCTGTCAACGTACCACATCGATGCCGAGAGCGCCGGGGAGGCGTCGGCGCCGCCGGGGTGGCGGTTGCAGAGAAGAAGATGTCGGTCGTCTACCACTAAAGTGGGCTCTGCCGCGATAGCTGGTTGTGGATAGTCAGAGGGGCATATTCATGTGGACAGTAAAGAATCATTTGGTCATATGGGCATAATCTAGTAGAGTTCTTATCATTATTCCAGTTAGTTTGGGCTGCGAGGTGCCCATAAGTTACATGCTCGCCCAGTCCTTGACCCTTACTATAATGTTTTGTTTCAAAGCCAATGCAACATTGTAAATATTCACCAGTCATCGCTCATGTGAATAACTATGTAAATAGGTCATTGCCGTTTCCAGTAATTTCATTCCTATATTAAAATTTGAAGGTACTGAGCCATAAAACCTGTCAGGTGTTGCAGTAGGGACCTATGACGAATATCAGAACTATGGTCGATCTCCTTTGGTCGACCCTTATCCACGGCTCCAGTGGAAGTTACCCTGTCTGGTCTTATCAATAAGCTGGCAGTGATACTACACCGTTCAAGTACTAGGGTTGGTATGTTTCATTGGTACACATGGTTAGAATAATACTACTTGCATGCTAATTTAATGACAGAAGTTAGTTTCATTTGGAACTGCTCGACAATGGCTTTCGTATTTCAGAAAGATAAATCGCCATTAATTGCATGCATCTACAAAGTTTTTGTATTAATTATTTCTGGAAGATGAACGCTATCATACGACAACATGTTCCGCCCGCGAGCGAAAGAGGCAAATCATCCATTGTTATGAAATGATCAGGGACACCAAAAAGTAGTTTTGTCTACAAGAAATCTCTTTGATTTTCAACAAGAGGTCTTCACAATGGTGACGACGTTAAAACTATAATTTTATAGTGGTGGACCGTAATCTAACACAGTGGTTCCGAAATGGTGGTCCGAGGAACCCTGGGGTTCCGTGGAAGGGTCACAAGGGTTCCGTGTTCCGTCCGAGAATTAAAGAAAATGTTCGTTGAAAAGAGTCATAACCGCGCCGTGAGAAAGCTACCATAGTTCTGCTTCCGTTTGGGACGACTCACCGATGCGAGACTGTTTTTTCTGCTTACGCTTATAAAAATGGGGATCCGCCAAAAAATGTATGATCAACTGGGGTTCCATGGCCAAAAGGAAATCGGAAACCGCTGATCTAGCAGACCGTTTGGCGTGGCTGAACGGTAATGCTCTGGCGTAGCATTCGGGAGTACGCAGGTTCGAATCTCCATGCTGACATCCAGATTTCTGTTTTCAAGGGTTTCCCGGAATCAATCCAGGCGAATGCAGGTTGGTCCCAATTCTTTCCCATTTCTTACCCCCATTCCTTCCCTGCTTTTAATGATAACGCTTTTTTCCCCCTCTTCATCTGAAGTATTTGGGAAAACATTTAGTCTATATTGGCAAATTGATAGAGGAAATTCAGAATGCGTTACTTCGCGTCAAACTTCACCGAATCTATCTTGATGTCATCATCCTGTCTTCAACTAATTAGCTTAAAGTACACACTATTTCGTAATGAGGTATAAAAAGTATTTTAAATTATTGAATATCTCCGGATCCATCCACTGTTTTTCGGAATTATACTGTTTCCGTTTGATTTGATGTCTGGATGGTGGATTTGAAAGCGAGGTACATTAAAACGCTACGACAGTTTTAATTCTGCATTAAAATGTGGGTTCCTTTTCGACGATTGAAATAATGGTTTAAATCAAGGGTTTCCAAACAATGGCTGGCGATCACCATCAATTCGGACCAACACTTTTAATTTTAATTCCAATGTACAATTTAGAAAATAAGTAAACCATACTGAAAAATAATCAGTTGTTTTTATTCAAGGACTAATTAAAAATCACAATAACTAACAAACGGTACCTCATGAAACTGAATGTTTTAACTGTAATTAATTGTATGAAATTTATCCATGCATCTGTAATTCAAATAACACAATTAAACACTATAATTATTATTACTGAGATTTATGTAGCTGTAACTTTCCATTATAAATTGTTGCAGTTATGAATCAAGAATACTTGTGGAATTATTAGGAGTGACTTCAAATACTCATCAGTCAATTTGGATCTTTAAAATAATTTTGTGGATTTCAGTTTGGGGAATATTTTTTCACACAGATAAGCAGTGCCAAAAGTGGAAAAAAGCCACGAGAAAATTTATCCAAATAATTAAGCAATGTGAGTTGAAGACTAATAAAATACCAGCAATTATTAGTCTAAATATTTAAAAAAAAATATTGCCACAGTGCAAATCAATCATTTTTGTTTGAAGTTCTTGGGAAACGGTTTCTATATTGGTTTAGAAAGGATTTTTTAAAATCTTGATATCGTTTGCAATCAAAATCTAGAAAACAAGACCAGAAATTTATTTTTAATACACGCAAAGCTTTATTTTTTAAAAATTATCGGAAATTGAGTATCAGTTTACAGATTAAATATCAGTCATATATTAAAATGCGTGAAATATTTTGTTCAATTGAGATTGAAATAAAAGAAATTTTGCTAAAGAACTTGCTACGAGTGTTTATATCAGGTAGAAGGTAGTTTTCTCGTCGTAATTTTAAATTAATGACATTCATATGCCTAGTTAATTCTGTATAAAATGATAACTTCCATAACCTTTTATTGTTTCGTAACTGAGACAGAGGACTTTTCATTTCACTTATGAAAATTACTGTCATTGCTGGGAGTTCAAAACGTCGCATTAGAACTTTTCCGCAGCCAGGTCAGCGTACTGCAGCGTAGATATGGTAAGCCATTTTCTCCAGAGTCTTCTGTAAATTCGCGGAATCAACGAAAATTTTAGCGCATGTGATCTAATATAATTAAAAGCTGACATAATTAGCTTTAAAACTTATAAGTTATCCAAGTATTTTAGTAATAAAGACTGTTGATGATCGATGAAATGTACGATTCATGGCTGTTACCCGACGTCTTTTTCTACGACGTTTGATGCGAAAACAACACCTTTATTTTTTCCACGCATGTTTTTGCCACCACCTGTAGTGATACTCTTCAATTTTCTTCAGTTGTTATTCCGTATTGGTATGAACGCCAAGAAGCTCTCCATACTTCATAATTTTTATTTATCCCTCGAATAAAAAGCAATATTTGAGTAGTACCAAACATCTGGTGGCTCATCCAGGGCCAAAGAGAACCACTCCAAGTGTCGATTTTTACCAGACAATTGAATTATTTAATTTTCTGCAATATAATCTACCCTTCGACCCACGGTATTTGCTGACAAACTGATGTTTCTAACTACCGAATTCATGCAATACTTAATTAATTGGCGTTCAGTAAGTGATTTTTGTGGTGACTAGTACGAGCTGCTGCTTCTGTTTCAGCATTTCCTTTCTTAAACAATTGCTGAGATTTCAACCCGCGTTTCAAAGATTATTATTTTTTTAATCGTAGACATACTGCAAATTCCAAGTAATTATGAATATAGTTAGTGCCATAATGATGTTTGAGTATTTATATTGTTTCATTGTATATTATATACGCCGCCTTATTACTCAACTCAATTACGAAATTTGAAAACTGGCATCTCACTGAGTATGAAAATATGTGGATAATTTTTTTTATCCTGTGAATTGTATTAAAGTTTTCGATAAACCATAAACAAAAATCTAATTTCGCCCTCTATTTCCGAAATCACTAATCAGAAATTCTTTCACAATTTTGGTTTTGCAAAAGCTTTAAATGATTTTATTAGTAAATTTGATTCTACAGTAGAATTTTCGCCAGTATATATATATATAAGTTAGTGAATTGAATAATTACTAAATGGTAATTTTTTTTCACGGAATCAGGAAGCCACATCGCAACAGAACTATTTATCTAACTTCTAACTGTTTACTACCGTTGACCGTGTCTTAAGCGATTCAAAATTACGCTACTTCTAAGTACACCAAATTACCTTTTCGCTTAAGGTCCAATTGTTTCCATAACTTTAACAGCTTCCTTCTAGCTGCTTCCGTATTATTTAGCCATCTTATTGAAGCCATTAATTATTATGTGCATCGTATTCTCCTTGGTTTTGAGTCTGCTGCTCTCGGACTATACTTTGCTGCCAAAGATGTTCCCCAAAAAACGCGATTAGTATATGATATTCACAAATTATAATAGCCCTATACATAATCTACCACATTTCTACATTCATTCATCTATAGGCTAGCGTGACTTACCAAGTTCAATTTTATACACAGTATCAGAACGGAAAACCAGTGCACGAGAGTAGCTTGCCAATCTCTGGTTTTTATTTCGAGAGCTTCTTTAATCCAGAAAAAATCTTGTTTCAATATCCGTGAAGTTAGTCTAACTTCATCGTGGTGTGAAACACTGAGAAGTAATTTCATTGAATTTCTCTGACATTTGGCCCAATCAGGTGTTGTCTACAAGTGTAGGACATTGGGTTATAAATAAATATCGGTTTATGGCTTGTGAATAATGCCACATAAAGGGAAAATGCAAAGTAAAATCCTACTTCCAGTGAATGGAAAAGACGCTACCTGGTGGAAGAGAAAAATTAAGATCTATTATAAATGCATGCAGAAAAAATTACAGGTACAATCTACGAGACAAATCAGAAATTGTATGGACACCTTATGAAAATGAGTGAGGGTAGGTTGATGATAAAAATTTTCAATTACATCACTAAATTAAAAGTCACAACATAATCGGTTGAGGATTCGAGAAAAGTTGTGTAATAAGTTGAGATATATCTACATAAAATAGAGAATCGAAAAATGTTTTAAATAAAATTGATAAAATCAAGGAGTTCCGGGAATAATGCACAAAGTTCAAGCATAACAGGTCTGAAGAAAGAAGGAGGAACCTAAGTGATGGAAAGAATAAACTGTGGTAGGAAAAAAGACGGCGAAATGCCAGTTGTTTCAAATAGCCCAAAGAAGGTCAAAATCTAAAGATGGGACCCACCGGATCTCAGCAAATCTCATCAAGGGGGGGAGGATGGGTCCAAATTTAAGAAGAAGATGAGAAAATACCTCGCCTAACTGACGGACGCCTCCTAAAGTAGATTATTATTATTTTTAAATTAAAAAAAGTGATTGGGGACTACCGACATAAGTGAAAACTTAAAGCTAAGAATATCATTCACACGTCATACTTATAGCTACAGATGTACCAATAATAATAATTCCATGTAGTCCTAATGAATTGATGACAAGGTTTCTATGGGCTGCGCATTCGACCCCTGTCTAAGTCTCCTTAAACTATCCCGGTAGCCCTACCGGTTACAGGGGACCTACAGTTTAAAGTCGAATCCGAACCACGGAATCGTTCTGGCGTACTTCACACTACATAACAAACTGTGACAGAGGTGAACATTGGGTTAATGTTCTATGGAAATCCCCGCCGACACAGGGATTCGAACCGGAGACCATTCGCTTCCCAGTCAGACACCTTAACCAGAGCGCTACAGAAACACTGTTAACACTAGCATGTCGGTGACGCGAACTAATAAGGTTTTACCCATTCAAAAATCGCCCAACGCACCTAAAGAAGTTTTCACTCCAAGAAATAAAAATCTAACTTGGTACATAACCCGAAGGATGGTCGAATTTTTCCGAAGGAGATGTAGCAAACAGTTGTGTTAGGGGCAGGAAGGCCAATTCCTTTCCACAGGGGCCTACAGTTTAACGTGGAATCAGAACTAATGAAGGTCTCGGCGTAGCTCGTATAATCAACTTCTAAAAATTCCTGCCCACCACGGGACTTGAAGCCACGACCGGAGAGAGAAATATTTGTAAGTAAGCGCCTAAACCGCTGTGCTACCAGACCGCCTCGTTTCAAAATAAACGTGTATCAAAATTGGATTAAAAACCATGAGTTTGCATGAGCAACGTTGACAGAAATTAATGTGAGGGGGCATTGAGCAGAGGGTTTAGGTTATTGTAAATCAAACGTTTTAAAGTATACCTATGCAAAGTTCCATCAAAATCGGATATAAACGTCCAATGCACATATCATACGCGCAATACGTAATAAAATGTCGGTGCTGCGAGTTCATAGATTTATCCCCAGTCTACAGCGCACCTATAGAAGTTTTTACTTCAATATAACATCAGTTATTCTCCTTACTGCCCGAGCAACTTGCCGCTGTGTACGAGCTGACCAGCGTAATGCGGATGCACTGAAGTCACGCCCCGCCCTCTTGGCGCCTGCCAACCGTTCGTTACGTCGCATTAAAGTCCCCTTATACGACCGCTCGCGTTACTTTTACAGATATCGCCAGCGCATAAACAATTTGCCCATAAAATAGTTCGTTTTATGGCAACGGGAGCTGTTCTGCTGCGGTTTACCTATGCGCAATTCATTTATACGGCTTACTACCGGCCTTGAAAAGCCTCACCGCTGACGGTGAGGACATAGGAATGGAAGAGCGGCAAGGTCTATGTTTACCATTTTCGTCTGGTTTTGATGAACCGCACTGGGATACTTAGTAGGGGACAGTACAGCAAAATCTGAACAGAGAAAGGCAGCTGGCACAGTAACGATGTCGTAGAAACGCACGTGCGGGCGACTTGAGTTTCACGCCTACTTTACGATAGTGGCTGAAACGGAGCAGCAAAAAGACCTGACACCTTTGTTGCGCACTAAATTCGCTGCAGATACTAAAAGTCGCTTGGCAATGTTTCAACCTTACAGGTGTTGCTATGTCTCTACTGAAACAGGCATACAGATCGCTGTGACGACGTTACTCTGGGAGACCGATACTACCAGTTACATTTACGTCACTGACAGCTAGCAACCTTTCAGCCAAATATGGTTGAGAGTCAGCTTATTAGATACACAGATAAAAGATTAAGGGTTGATTATGATTACAAGGTGGGGAAAGAATTGTTTGTGAAGATTTGAAATGCAAAGTTCTTGGCGTAACATCTGATAGCATTCTCAACTGGGCAGCACACATTGAACTGGTAATAGGAAGAGATTTCAAAATCCTTCACTTGTTGGATAGAGCGATGAGGGAATGTACTAGAGAAATAATGGAATTGGGTTACAAAACTTTGGTCAGAACATTGCTTGAATATGGTGGTGGAGTATGGGACCCACATTTTGGGTATCAGATACAGGAGTAGAAGGAGGTCCAAAGAAAGGCTGCTAGATTTGTCTCTAGAAATTAACGTAGAACACAATCGGTAACCGATATGATAAATGAGCTGGAATCGGATTCATTGGAAGACAGTAGGAGGGTGAAGAGAGTCATGGGAGTGTACAAGGAGTATGATGGTGATGAGGCGTGAAAAGATATTGATATAAGAATTAAAAGTAATGCATGGAAGGGAAGAGATGACCATGAGAACAAGCGGGCGCTTGATTTCGGGCACAAGCCTGTAGGAAGATTTTCTTTCGTACATAAGGGGTTTGGGACTGGAATAAGTTACTAAGAGAATTGATTAACAATTTACCGAAAATGGTAAAACAAATTAAATCTGAACTTTGTTGAAGGTAAAAGTGGGTGGGTACAGGAACGGGGGGAAAATGGGTGTGTAGGTAAATTGCCACCGGAGCGTGCGCTCAATTGCAATTAAATTAAAAACTTTTTCTTAGATAGCTTGTTTAGATGGATTATGGCTTAAAATTCATACCTCAGAGTTACTATCAACGTTTTGAGCCAGTAATCATTTCATATATTTAAAAAATAAAAAAAGGTTTAAAAGAAATTTATGAAACTATCAGTACATTAATTTTTTACAGAATTTACAAAAAACAGAATCAACATAGTAAGATTTTTTTTCTTATTCCTAATAAACATATTCTTTTATAAAGATTGTGTACCTTCTGACTCAAGGATTTGTTCTAAAACCATTGAACACTTTAAGATTTGAAACACGTCGAATTAATTGTAGATTAGCTAACATGAGCTGAAATGTATTATCTCTCGTTAATGTGAAGTTACGTTTTGTTCGGACGTAGTTTGATCTGAAAAATTGTTGGTTCTTATGATGATGCTGTTGTAAGTTTGATGTGGAAGCCGCCAGTTTCTAAAATAATGGTCCCATTTACAACAGTTGATATCATTTTAATAATATTCATATAATCAGTTGTTTTAATTGCTGATGATAATATACATGTTAATTTACAAGCATTTTCGTAGTTGTTGTGTTTCAAAATTTTTGCTGCAAAGTGCATATATTTTTTATTTGTACATATTTCTATTTGTTAGTCAGTTACTTTGTATCAGTTTTCAATTGAGATCTATGATTGTTAAATTCAACGAGTTATGCGATAGAGAGCCAGTAGTGCATTCAGAGATCGTTCAAATAATCTCATTGACTAGTTACTTTGAAACAGATCACTCCGCTTGGGCCAGGTCAACTACGAGAGTAGAAACAGTCGGTCTGTAATATGTGTCCTCAAAGCTTACAGGTAATGCAATTCAGTTAGGCCATAAGAAGTAATTGGAAGACAGGAGGTGACTGAAGAAAATACTAGGAATGTATTAGCTGTATGTTGATGATGAGGGAAATGTTGATAATGGCGACAAGTTAATTTCATAAGTAAGATAATGGGATTTTTTTTCGATATGGGAGTCAGGGGTTAGAATAAATTACGAAGGGAAGGGATAAACAAATTCTTAAACCGGAAAAGTTTGCGGGTGGGAAAATTTCACTCAACGAATTTCAGATGAAAAAAATAAGAAATGGGAAAATAGGTGTGTAAGGAAATTACTAACAGAGTTTATGCTCAATCGAAACTGAATTAAATTAAATAGTATGTCTGTAACAAGTCTTGATTACATTACAAAGCTAAATAGATTAAGCAGACAGCAAGAAATAAATCAATAATTATTCGTCAAGATGCCAGTTCACAGTTTACTAGTAGACGCAGTATCTGCCCTTGTACAGGATGTCATATATAGCAGATAATGTCCTTAAACTAGACCACGTTAGTATTTCAGGTGTCAGCCTTCAAGATGTCTTACAGTTAGCAACGTGAAGAAGAAATCTTAGCCTATTGGTACTGTACAAAAATGAATTTCTTAATTTTTTAAAACGTAGTTAATAATAGAACATAACTATGACATTATTGTATTGTGATCCGTATTTAACACATGTGAAGAATTTTAAACACTTCAGACTTCTGAAAATGTGTGATAACCGAATTAAAAGAGTCCGTTACATTTATACAAGTCAGGCTAATATAAAGTATGTAACACACAAGACCTAATAGATGTGGCTTATTGCACTACCACAGTTGAAATGTAATCTCAGTCATACGCTAAGTAAATTAATAAATAATTGCATGGCCACTGTCCCCTTCAAATGTAGTGGTTACAGCACTGTGAAAGGGTTTCAATTCTTCGCTGTGCCGATCACAGTTTGAGCAGACAGCAGACGGGCAACGTCCTACAGGTTGGCTCTACCGTACTATGTTGGATGATTGGATGGCAAATTACTCTGAAGGCATTTCGACCTAACGATCCTACTAAGAATATCTCAACCTTATCTCAGATCCACCCCCGAGCTCGATACGTACCCAGTTTCTCTGTGTAACTGATCTTGTCACTCTTCCCCCGTTCGGCAATACAGTGACCTAATAACAAAAGTGGATTGTAGGCAGCGTTAGCTTGTCCTGTGTAGTTCTTCCAAATTCATCTGCGCAGCACGCGGCTCATCGGAATCTGACGTCGTTTCGCCTTTCCACTAGTTCATAGTATTATCATGTATCTTATGGATAGTTAATAGGCCATGGTTAGTTGACGACTCTCTGGCATTCAGGAGGACGAGGGCTCGATTCTTGGTCTGACCATCTTGAATTCGGTTTCGCATGGTTTATGGAAACCTCTCCAGACTAACGTCGCATAGTTATTTCAAAATGCCACGGCCGGATTCCCTTTCGTTCTATGACCACAATACCCTAATTGAATTGACATCGATGAGCCATTATTTGAAATGTGATTTTCTATGGCTTCATAGACTTTATATTCGTAAATGAACTTTATTTTCTCTCTTTAGCTGATCTGCCCTCACCAGCTAGCTATTGTAGACAATTTTAAGTTTTGTTTCTAATACGTGGCTTGGTCTAGAGGGGGAGGGGGTGGCTAGAAAACTGAACTACGTAGGAGGGTGGGAAATTTCCGAGCCAAGCCACGTAGTTTTCCATTCTTATCATTTTTCACAATTTAATTGAGGTACAGAACACACAACAGCATGTGAATATTTATTTCCTTCATTTAATTATCTCCATATATAATTTAATATAGTCTGACAATAGAAAACAGTACAAAATGTCTTCTGGAATCAAAAGGGAATAAAGCTAAGTGTAAAATGAGGGGGAGGTAAAAGCCACGTCGGGGTACGTGTTGGGGGAGGGGGGTTCACAGGAGACCAAAATGGAGCTACGTGGTTTATGGACGCTCCATTTTCGACCATTCCAATTTGTCTTTGGTAACACGCCAATACGTCGGAACCTACAAAAATTGTCATATCGGTCATTGGTTTAGTACATACATTCCTTAGGCGATAATATTTGATTTAAAGTGTATAACGTAAGTTTCGAATACATGAAAATGAGGAAAAATCACTTAAAATGTGGGTAGATGCACACATGTTATCAAGCAAGAAATACACGTTATTACATGACGCTATGTTTTCTGTGTGTTTCTTACTCTTAATTCTTGGTCCAGGCTGCATTTCAATCTAACCACAACAGCTATTAGCAAAAAATAAAACCAACTTAAATGCCGTGTATCAAACATTCGTTACGATAGACGCCATGTTTTTCCCTGTAAGGTAGGTTGCCATGCAATATATCTTACCACTGAAAAACAATATGTCAGCCCGCACAGAGTAATCGTAAATGTTACATGATTTTCTACTTATTACGTATCTGCAATCTGCATGTGGAAAGCAGTTTTTATTCAATAATAAAGGCTTAAAAACACGTGGAATAAATGTCAACAGCTGTTAACGTGTATTTCTTAGGTAATAACATGTATGCATCTACCAACATTTCGAGTGATTTTTCCTCATTTCTACATATTCGAAGCTTACGTTATACACTTTATCAAATATTATCGCCTGAGGAATGTGTGTATCAAATTTCAGACCGACAGGACTATATTTGTAGGTTCCGACGTATTGCAGTGGAGCCTTGTCTTTAATTACGATATTTTGGACATTACAGAGAGGACAGCACAAGACGAACACAACACTTCATTAAAACCACCCATGCTCGAAACCGAACTCGAACCGGAGGCCCTTGCAATGCGAGGCCAGCGTGCTAGGTTCGACCCTCCCCCCCTCCCTCTCCATTGCCGGCCCGTAACACAAGCTTTTTTTTTACTATTTCATTCCTCCCAGCTGAAGGCTGGGAGGTGGGCTGCTGGAGAGTCACTAAGACTCTTTTCAGCCAATCTACTCTACGGGGAGGGAAGGGGGATGGAAGGTGTCATCGGCTTCTTGAAATAATTCACGTTCTATCCGCTAGATGTCTCTGACCAGCAGCTGTAGTCTCTGCATTGTTGCGTCTCGAGTCTGTTTCCTGGTATCAGTAAGGCTTTAGGCAAGATGGAGCCCCCATGGCCAGCAAGGCGCAGGCGACCTCTGACGAGGGTGTTGATGGCGCTACGTCATTTTAACGACCGTCGCGGCGTCTACTTAAAACGGATTGTGCAACACATCAACACTCAGCAGCTCGATAACGGAGAGGTAACCAATCAGCTGCCTGCAACTCATGTAGCAGTTCAACTCAATACTAACGCTGGATCGATAAATTCAATTACATTAAACAAGTCCTATGACATAATTTTACAATTATCTATTCAGGATTCATTGCCAATACGCGATAAACACTTCATAAATATATTTCCTGCCTTCTAGGTTCCAGTGCCTTGCAATCCATATAGATTGTTGTTTGGTGCAAAAGGTTATAAACTGATATGATAAAGAAGCTTGATTGCTGGGCATTGGAAGATAGGAGGCAGTGAATATAGTAATGAAGTGTGTAACGCGTATTGGCGATGAGTCCTGAATAGATACTGGTAAAATTATTAAAGGTAATACGTGTGAATGAAGAAATTACCATGACCACAAAATAAAACTACATTTGAAGCATAATTCAATTACTTCTTTTTGTAGATAGAAGTCAGGGATTGGAATAAATTACTGAGAAATGTGCTGGTAAACAACTTAACTCAAGCACTAAAGGAATTCAAATTGTAAAATCGTATAAAGCAAAAATACAGAAATTTTCACAGCAGCAGGTGCTCCAGTGAAATTGAAATAATATAACGAGTAAGAAAAAAAGGGAGGGGGGGGGCAACTGCACAACTTTCTCGACCTACTAGAAACTGGTGCTAACCTGTTAAAATTTACATCAGTCGCTTCGTTAACATGTCCTCTCCACGTTTTGCGATCATACATTGCGGAAAAGTCACCAGAAATTTAATTAAAGCGACTGATGTAAATTTCAACAGATTAGCACCAGTTTCTAGTAGGTCGAGAAAGTGGTGCAGTTCCGCCCCCCCCCCCCAAAAAAAGAGAAACACTGAAGGAAAAAAGTAAAATTCAATTGGATCCATACACTTTTCCAGTAGCTATTACTTTGTTAGTACTAATTATTAGACACACAAATCAAATCGGAAGAAAAGTTTTTTCACCTTGCCATTTTGAAATATGGTACCTTCATATAATATGCTCTTTATGTAAGCAGGCTCTTAATTACTATTAGTAATTGAAAGAGTTATTAATATAACATAATATAATATGACAGCTCTTCTGTACCTGAGTCTTGAGCAAGCCTCTAGGAAGTGAGGATGAAATAAATTTCATCTAGATGACTATGAAATATAGTATAAAGACTCTGAAGATACTTTTAGTCTGCACTTTTACATGCAAAAATAAAAACATTTTCCTTTAATTGGCCATTGCTCTTTACTTTCTCATCATCATCCATTAAATTATAAAGTAAATTCGTATGGTCTTCCGACTTGTCGACAGTTTCGAAAACTCTGCTGGCGTATGCCATACAATCAAGCACCTCTCTTAGAAAATCCTGTTTATACGATGATTTGAATCGGCAGCCCTGAAATTAGACAAGCGCCTTAAACAACGATCTTCCAGACCCATCCACTGTCCGGGTCTGCTTTGAGTACAACCTCCTCCATTTTTATTCTCTTTCTGCCACCTACGTCCAACCATATCCCCTTTTCCGTACACACTCCTTCTTTCAGTCATTTATCCCTTGAGCTTCCTCTTGCCCAATTCCCAAAGAGACGAGATGGGGGGGGGGAGGCTGGAGCCTGGTGGTTGAGTAGTTAATACTTGGGAGGAAGCGTGTTCGATTACTGTGTACCTTTATTTCGCAAATCCGTATTAAATACTATCTTCCCCTTCCTCTTGAATTGTCCACGCCATTTTAGTCTTGCCTTTATCATCCTAGTAACAAAGGTTCGTCTTTCACTGTGCTGTTAAACTTCTCATTTCTTATCCAGTCCATTATTGTTTCTGAAAATAATCACTTCATTTATTCATGTCTAGTAAATGCCACTTTTATTTACTGGACAAGTTTTGGCACCATAAATGAGGAACATTTTAAGCCCGATCAGTCTTTAAGGCTTATTAAAAAAGTTTCCCATCCACATTTCGTTTTCTGCAGTTTCTCTAAATCACTTCAGAATATCGAAATGGTTCCGTCAAATGGTCAGTTTCTTGTTACCAATCCTACCCGCTTCTAATGACGGTGACGGGACGAAAATCAAAAAAATAAAATAAAATAAAACGTTTCCGCTTGCAACCCTTTTTTGCTTGTATTTTCTTCATAACATCGACTTTGCTGCTCATCATTTTTAACTTGTAAATAACGAATAAAAGTTATTAGTCTTATTGTATTGTTTCAATTTTATAATTTAATCTGTTATTAATTCCATAATTTCTGCTGCTATTCGCAATATTTAGTCCCAGTAAAAGAAATTGATTATATCACTTACGTATTTACATATTTAGAGCAGGTTGAAATTATTTGGAGTGCTAAACTTCAGTTGACGCTTGTTGGTAGAGATTCGACAGAAAGACGGTGAAGCTGGCTGTTCAGAAAGGGATGCGTAGAGGAGTAATCGAGAAAGTTGGTGACAAGCTCCGTCTACCCAAAAGGCGCCGTAAGACGTTAATCCAACGGTTTAATAAGAGGTGAGTGCAGACTCTGATTGTGCCAATATATAGTCGCTCCTTCCATTAAGATAAGATCTGACGAGGGTGCGGTGCAAAGAGATCTGAATTATTTCTCTGTGCATTCTCTAGAAGCTATATCGAAAGTCAATTGCATTTCCACAGTAACACTATCTGATAATCGAAATCTTGAACAAAGTATTTTACGCACATCGTAAGTTTTTCTAAAACTACAATATTAAAAACTATTACAACGCACCGACCGTTCTGATAGCTCAGTGGTTCATTCCGCTGTTAGTGGCCACCGAATGCGGACGTGTTTGAAACTGCGTAGAGCTCAACCTCAAGACAGAAGAATACAACAGTAATTGGAACAGTAATTACGAATATCAACTTTCAAATTCCCGTTTGAACATGGGCACTCTCGTCCAAAGTCTTTTGAGTTCAACAGATATTTGTATCATGATATCGGCATGCAAATAGATTTAATCGCGAACACATTATTTGTTAAAATGAACGACGAACAGAGGAGTAACTAGACCTTGTAGGAGACGGGAGGAGAGAATAGATTCACCCACAACAACGACGCGGTTAGTACTGTTTGCGTCACACATACGGTCCTCGGCAAACGTCATGTGGGGGTTAGGGATTGCAGTCCAGCAATCAGCAGTCATTAGACAGTCTGGTGGATCTCGCACAAAATTAAGCGGATCCGCAATCCGCAAAATCCGGCAGAAACGTGTGTCAGTCTGCGTGACTCGCTGCCCCACTCGGTCTCTGTAGGATATTTTGCACTGTTCGCCTGTACCCTTGCAGTTGGCATTTGACTCATGTGAACAAGCGTTTGTTTTTGTCAACCTTCGTCATTCGTAAGTGAATAAATACACTTTTACGTATTCATCAAAACTTATGTTTGTTTCGAGTACACATTTCTGTAATTTGAGTTATGTTGCGTATTTTGTACGATTTTCTAACCATATAATTATTTTTTAAGTGTCGCACACGTTATCTGAACTACACGGTTACAGCTTCTAATTCACGGTTTCATTATTCCCATTTTCTGTATTTGCAGATAAAGTAATTGTGACAATTTCCTAATTTGCGGCTGAAAATTTGATTATTCGTTGATATGAAACTAATGTTATCGTAATTTTAACGATCGCGTACCTATTTATTTAACAGCTAACAAAAGGAAATTGTATATCTTTTGACTTATTGTTGTTGTGGCCGCTTCCTCAATGCGTTTCTTTGACGAAAGCCACCTGCTTACATGCGCCGCTCAGACTTTCGATTAATCCCTCTTGTTATTATTTCGACTAAAGGTAGAAAAAGTTATAATGAAATTTTCACTGATGTATCGACGAGTTGTGTTGTAGGAACACCATACTTCCACGGCTGCCTCCGCCGTCTTCCTCGCGTTTGATATTTCGGGTGTTTGCTGTGAAATCCGGAGATACAACCTATGAGGACTTCACTGCAATCATTCGCCGAGAAAGTCTCCTTTCTTACTACAAAATAATAATTTCCACTCTAAAAACGTCATTACGCCACATAAGTAAATCTGAAATACTTGACAGTTTCCGTGTTGGTGAGTAGTTTATTTTAATAACATTGAATCAACTGTAATATCGATCAAGGAATCAGGATATATAAGAATTAATCACGCAAAAAAAGGCAAGTCTCGTGCTTGTGCAGTGACAAAAAGTTATGAGATCTTGTTCTGAGCCAAGTCTACATTTTACAGAGTATATTCACTTCACTTTGTGAAATGGAATGCTTTTCTCGGTGTTATGGAACGTTTATTTAGAACTTCAAAAAAAAAAAAAAAAAAAAAAAAAAAAAAAAAAACCTGGTAACTTGGCCATTAAGAAAACCATATTTTTAAACTTATGTGATGTATTGTAAGGCACATAATATGACCTAAGACTAAATATTTTCCATTTTTATTATTTATTTAAAAATTGGTTTAGATTAAAAAACAAAAATGTAAAACCTCGAAATACACTTAAGACACGCTAAAAAGTTTTAATGTCATTTTGCCAATCAAAATATTGTTAACTGTTAATTTTTATCATTTAACATTAAAAATTATTTATTAATATAATTATTATTTAATTTATTAATGATTTAAGTAACTATGTTTTAAATATATGCGTTAAAAAACTGTTTGTACCAATCCCGCACGGATCCCGCGGGATTGAAAACACTGCGGGATTGCAATCCTTAGTGGGGGTGCACAATTTACCATTCGAAGTGTCCCCGAAATCATACGGAAGGCCTTGGATAGTTTTGGTATAGTGATGAATATAACATCTGACAAACTAACTGAGAGCAAGACACAATTGTAGCTGAAAACTGTAAGCGTGGATCTGAAACGCTACATCTCGTCGTATGTCAACATTGGCGAATATAATGCATTCACAATTTACGATGGCCAACCGCGAACCTGCGTAGTTTGTAAAGCGAATGACCGACCATCTTAAGGTCCAGTGAATAAGGAAGTCACCTAGCACCGAACCCAGCCTTCAACGAAGCGGTGTTGCCAACAACCTACGAAAATGTTATGAATGTCGTAAACAGAAACACAACCAACATCTCAACAAGACAATAGACGAAACAGGCAAAACTATGAATGGACTATTGCAAAAGATAGATATACCCATGTAAATGGAATTAGAGAGTCAGACATTTGAAGAAGAAAAACCACAAACGTAGACACAAACCAAGAGCTCACAACTACCGAACAGAATGATCAAAGATGCAACGAAAGAAGAAATAAACCAACTGTTGAGAGCGAGAAGCCAAAATATCAGACTCAGTCACTACTGTAACAATCAAAGAAAAGAGAATCGAACCGGCAAATAAAAACCTGAACCAGAACTCTGATGGAAGAAAGCGTGAGACATCAACAACAAAGAAAAGAAAGAAGATATTGAGAATAGAAACAGACCCCAAAAACAAAGAAAAGCTAGGAAAATATCTGCCATTTTAAACGAGTAAGATGTAACTGATAAAACAAACTCGACCACGCGTTGAGGGACACATGGTGCAGAAGTGGAAGGAGAGAGACAAAAGAGGAAACGGTAAGACAAGACAATGAAAAGGAGGGAAGGAATGTGTTATGGTGTGATGAGGCAGGTTGATTGCTTCGTGTAGTACAAGGCAAAGTTCCCAATTCACCCGCCGTCTGGAAAGGCAGATCCAGTGACACAAGATGCAAATCCGTACAGTTGCGACTATCAACATCGACAAAACATACAGTGGTCAAAGGATGCAGTGAGCCGAAAAGAAACAAAGTTAAATTATGGGCACAGACGTATGGCATCTTCGCCTCCAGCCACATAGATTCAGTTATGGTTCGAATAATTTTTAGACACTTCGTGAAATTTCTCTTACAGCTGCGATGTACTGGCAGCTGATTTCGATCACATGAGATATGTTTGATTAGCCAACATTCTGAGGGATGTCCGAGAAAGTGGAAAAATAAATGATGATACTCGTAAAACCAAAGGATAAACTAAGTAAATTCCTGTGTTCTTGCGACATGGAGACAGAATTTAGATTTTCCAAGCATTCCACTTCTTTCGTGGCTGGACCTACAATTTAAGATGGTATCAGAACCACGGAATGTTCTGGAGTAACTCATTTAATCAAATACACCTTTTTAAAAATTCCTGGTTCCACCATAATTGGAACCCCGACCGAACCCCGAAGTTTTAAAATCATGCGCTTTGACTATTTTTCTTTCTTTTTGTGTGTATTTTTTTAAAAATATTTTAACGGTCTACTCCTTTCCTTTTGGCCAATCATTTTCCTCTCTGGCTTTCCTTCTTTCGTTCTAGTTTCTTCCCAAACTCCAGGTGTTATGATGTAAGTAAAACTAATTAAAAAGAAAGAAGTACACTTTATTATTCTTCGTTATGAAAAGAAAAAAAATTATAAATCTTCCTTTTTTCTGACGAATGATTCGGATAATGATGTAGGCAAAACTAAAAGAAAATAAGAGAAGGATGTTTGATGATTGTTATCAGTCTAAACTCCGATCTGCAGACTGAAGTGTTAAGATACTGTTCTATATTTCAACTATATTTCAAATCCTCAAAATCGCTATTTGTTTTTTGTAGGGCATTATGACAGTCAAAGTGGTCCCTGTATTCTTCCATTTGATTATTTTGTTGCGTTCATTGGTTATGTTACACCAGTAATCTTTTTCACTCATAATGGGCGTTGTTAGCCAAATGCCAAAAATGGGATTTTCTTTTAATAGTGGGATACATTGCCACGTCTGGAGTATCCTCTGTTGCGAACTTTTGTAGAATATTTCTGCTTAGTGTGGGTAATTTACTTTTGTGCAAAGTCATTATATTTGTATTGTGCAAGGTGAATACAATGGAGAAGGGTAGAGATGCAGTGCGAATAGCTTTTCGTTAGAGTATATCCTAGAACTCTGAGTCATGTGGAACATGCTTTACTACTCATATATTTGTTGTAAACATACTCTCACATATGTTCCCAGTCATCTCTCTCATATGTAGTCTCTAATATGCTTATCGGTTCTGTTTTCTGCATGTCGTATAAATTTGAGTTAGTGGGAAACGTTCTATTCCTGCTATTTTTATATAGCTAGTTACTATGTAAAAAATGTGAAAGTGCCTTAGGTTTGAGTTTACATGTCTAATATCGATTGGTGATGTGTTTCCTTCTACTTCTATTTCATTTACACTAATTCATGTAAGGCTTCTTTTTGTGGTTCTTCATTGTTTATACATTTTTGTTTTGTAGATGGAGTTACATTTTGCTCGTACATCAACAAGCTTTAACCTATCTTTTTCGTACGACACCTTCAGAACTTTTAGCTGGATATTTATAATCTGTCCACTCTGTATCAACCAACTAATTTTCAATTCATTTTTTTCTTCAGCTATTTCGGTTGGTATTGGAAAAATGTGTGCCAGATAGCATTATTTTTGGAGCCTTATATTGTTTGTCTGCTGTACTTTTTGGATTGTATTTAATTCTTTATACGAGAAATCAAACATTTTGTTCCTAATTGCTGCTAACAAAGTTCTCTAGTATGCCGGTGATGCTTTTTGTGGTATAATGTTGAAATCAGTGCCTTTTTTGTCTCCTGTTTTTATCCAGCTTGTGTTGTCCAGTTTTACATCTGAGCCTGTATTAAACGATGCAGATTTATTTACATGTAGTATTGTATTAGACGCTTTGCGTATAAACTTACGAAGTGTATTGTTTTCTGCAGATATCCTAGCTTGGTGATGTTGACATTCATGTCATCAGCATATACACACATGGCAATTTTATCCTATTGATATTTCAGGCTGGGAAGATTGTTGTGAACTGCAAGGTTCAACTGCAAGTTTGAAAGTTAATATTAATTGTCGCGGGCGCTAATTTTAGTATAGATTTAAGCAGTAAGAAAGGCAGCTTGTTTCCGAGCCAGCGCAACGGTATGAGACTACACCGCTTCTATATGACGCCGGCAGCAAGGCTGCTGGTCTTGCAGTCCATACTGTGAGAAAGTCAACCAGCACGGCTGGTACACGAGGAACACATCCTATAAACACGTGAAGTACAGGCCTGTACGGCATGACATACAGCCAATGAGAAGAGAGTTTCCCTTACTTTCAGGGCCGGGGATGTTTCACGGCGCGCACATTGCTAAGCATCCGTGATGCGAAATTTTGTAGGGTAGACCTGTTACCATCCCAATAGACCATTTTAGGCATTTTTCTATCGTTCTCCCTCCGCTGGCTCGAAATACATCTGCATTAATCTTTGGATCCTATGATCCACCATTCTAATATCGATTCTATGTACCTTTACCATCCAACACTTTTCAGCAATAAATCAAGTAAGCAAAACTCTTGATATCATTTCAAGGAGCACCTACTGCAACCTCCTCACCTATTTTAAATCGTTTTGCAACTTTTACATTACTTGTGAGTCAGTTGGATCCTTTTTTCGTACGCTAGTTATATGTACTCACAGGATGAACGCCAACGGTGAAATATCTGCCCTCGATTAGTATGCTTTACTCAGAATTCCACACACTACAAAGAGGAAAGGCGTGTTCTTTGAGACCTAGCCCTGAAAAACAGTCTCGTAACACATAGATGCCAGCAGATATTTCATACAACCAAACGCACAGCCATTGCGTGCTGGCGAGAATATATAATATCATTGCTGAGTCAATAACGTGCTAATTTCTTATTTTTAGAAATTAGTACACGACACGAATATGCGTTATTACGACCTTTAATCGCATATGAAGTTCATTGCAACAGTAATTAATACAACATGCACATTCACATTTCATATAACAATACTCTCTTTACTAAAACTCACAGAGAAAACTAAAAAAAAAAAAAAAAACAAAGATGCTAATAATAATACTTAAATTAAGATATTAATATTACCCCAGTGACATACAATATACCGTCTGTGGAAACTCGATATATTCAATTTTACAACAATATATACAAAATTTGTTAGTTGTCTGTACAATAATTAATCCACTTATGGAAAACAATCAATTCTTAATTTTTACTTATAAAAGTGGTGCATCAGGGAGTGACCATATGTCACACTACGTCCTGCTTTTAAGTAAATTAAGTCTCTATGAGTGTGTTTTTATCCTAGCCAGAAGCTTACAGATGCCGACTGGAAACCAAGAAAACCTCAGCCGACAGTAGGTGGTTGCTAGGACAGACCCACAGTGGGTAATTGTCGCCACTCGCTCGGTTCACACGCGACATAATGACGTACAGTGCATCCTTGTCGAATGGATCTAGTGATTATTATTGGATTAGGTATTGATCCGTTTATATATATATATATATATATGCCATATAAATGCCATTTAATATATATATATATATATATATATATATATATATATATATATATATATATTAAATGGCATTTGGCTTCCTTAGGCCATACAGCCAGCTCAAGTTTGTGTTTATTTTCATCCACTGTATACAGTATATATCTTTCAAGTAATTGTAGACACACCACAGGCCGGACACGACAAGCACACTAACACACAACACTTAAACACCCATGCCCTAGGCCGGACTCGAACCGGCGACCTTCGGTACGTGGGGCCAGTACTCTAGCCCCTACGCTACCGAGGCCGGCATAGATATTCTTAATAATATCACTTGATATAGTTGCGCTGGGATGGCAAACCTTAATTGATATATGTGCCGTTTTTCCTAAAGAAATGTTGAATGAAACAATGACGTACCATAAAACAGTCATGACGTAATGATTAATGAGAAAAGAAATAAAACTAAATACTATCACCTTAACAACATCAACAATTTTGTGTTTACTTAAGTAGATGAAACTAGAGCTACTTTCTTGTTGCAAATAAGATGCCAAGTAACTTATATCAGGTTCATACTGTGTTATGTTTAGCTGAATGCAAGCTGAAGTGGAGTCATCTGACAAACAGTGTAGAAGTATGTGTTTAATGTTTTTCATTTTTGAAAATAATGACTCACAGCCATAGGTAGATGAAATATTGTTGAGATAGCAAAAACCACTACTTAAATGTATCTGGAATTGAATTCCAAGTTTCCATAATTATGGTTTTGACATTGCCTGATAGTCTTGCTAATTCGTCCAATTTCAACTCCTTTCACCTTTCATTGAATTTTTTAGTCCATCTTGAACTATACGGGTACTCAGACAGATGCATTCCTTTTTTTCAATTTCTAACCAATCAAATTTAGTTCAGTTTATCAGGATACATAATTAGCTTGAGTGTTTCCGATTGTTCTTTTAACTGAGAAAATTTCATTGAAAATTCTTCTATTGAAGAATTAATTACTCAAGATAAATCTTTAATGAGTTTTAATTGGTCTGGTTTTTCGTGTTCATCCAAATCTCTAGTGATTTTTTTTTCAAATTTGGGAAATAGCTGCAATCATTGGAAATTATGTCTTCACAAAAAGCTTGGTCTCAAAATCACGAATGGCATCTAACATAAAGATAACTGTTTTGTTTGCAAAGATATTTGTGATTTGTTTCATAGTCCAGTTTTACAGAAAACTAGCTCGTACCCGCGACTTCGTACGCGTAGATTAAGATGTTTTTTCCAGAATTAAATATATAATGTTGTTGGTAACGAAGGATTGGTCCCAAATAATATCGAGTCGGAATAATATGACAGGAAAGCTATCACTATATAATTGTACCTTCGAACCTTTCTCTTGAAGAGAATCAATTTCCAACATATTTCTGTCACCATTCGATAAGGATCTCAAAATTTCGTGACTACAACTGTTAATCATACTGGAAAAAAATATCCTGCGCCCTTCATACAGAATTTCTTATCAAATTCCATTACTATCGATATAGCCATTTAGTCGGCAAAACGTAACAAAAAGACAGAGACTTACTTCCGTATTTATAAATAATATTACTGTGGTTCACACTTCACACACTGACTGCGAACAACACCTGAGGAATCATTATAACGTAAAAAAGTGTACACCTACAACATTGCAAGACTACCTATGATTTGCATCGCATTGCACCCCTAACTTTCTAATATCTACAGTTTAACATTCAATCCGAATAACCAACGGCCCAGGCCTGACTCCTACGATCAAAAACAATTTTTAAAAATCTTATCCTCCACGGAGATTTGCACCGGAGACGACGACGTTCGTAAGCAAGCTCTTTAACCACTGAACTGCCAGTCCACTAAACGGAAACACTGGTACGGAGACATCCATATCCAACGTGTCTGTCTATCGCCGTATTTCGAAGTTATGAGACAACATGTGTTATTTATACAGATAATTTTTCAACCAAATGTAGACTATTTTTCTCCTTGTTTCAAAGGATAAGTGTGGAAAGTTTCATCGAGATCGGATGAAAACTGTGGATTTGTATGAAGAACAAAAATACATTCATCTTTATATATAAAGATGTTCTACATTGCACTGTTCCAGAATATAAGCCACACACCGCTTTATCACCTTTATTAATCATGCCATATTTCTCAGTCCACCAAGGTTGAAATTCACTATTACACTTATCTTGCTTTTTTTTTTTTTTTTCTTTTTTTTGCCAAACTAGCAATGTTGAATAGTTGTAAATATAACTCAAATTTAAACGAGCAACTGTGTTAACGAAATCAGTTTAAAAACCGCAAGAACTATGAGTAATTGTTGAAAGCTGTCAACTCAACGTCGTCAACAAAAATAAACAAGTGAGTAAGTTAGCTTAATGTCACTCCCGCCGCCGCCGCCGCCTCCTGCGTTTTCTCACTCAGTCCGATCGGTAAGAAAATTCGCCCAAAATCCACATCTTTTTCACAATCTGCTGTCGTTTCGGCGCAGGTAGTTTCTTTCACGATGAACTCTGTTACTACGTTCTTAAATTATGTAGAAAATAAAATAAATTACTTATGTCGATTAAGTACCTGCTAAATCAACGCCGTGCCCAAATTACGTATATGGCCAGCGTGCCATCATCGGCACTCGTATCATTGGTTAGTCATCCCTGTAGTAGCGTATAGCCAAAACTGCATGTTCTCTGACTGAAACTCATTTTTTCTATTGTCAATTTTAGATATTACTGTTAATTTTGTTGAAGGCTTTGTTAAAATCTCAGGTTAATAGGCACACTTATGCGTTTGTCGACTTTGAAAGTGTAATTATTTGTTAGTGTTTGTATTATTGTTCATCCATTTCCAATAAAAGTCTGATATTCCCAAATTATTTTTTTAAGGTACTTTCCTAATTCTTGTCGCGATAATTCGTCCGAATATTTTGTAATCTGAGATGAGCATGGTTAAGGGTGTAAAATTGTTCACGTCTTTCATATCCAATTTTTTAGTGCTTAATATGATTAACTATTCTAACATTTCGTTGGCGATGAGCGCATAGTTAGTATCGTACTGTGCATTCCTGCAAAGAAATGTTTTAGCAGATCCCAGTATGCTATGCAGAACTTTACTGGCAGGGTGACATTATTCTTGGGCTTCTTTTCATTGCATTTGTTATTTATTCTTTGTTTTATTTGATCGTTGATCAATTCGTTCTCTCGTTCAGTTGTTACCAGATTTATGTATTGCAGTAGGTTGTTAACTTCTTCATCAATTTTCTTTTCTGTACACAGTTTGGAGAAATATTTTTTATCTCCCTGTCTCTCTTTCTTTCTGACAATTAAGCGTATCTTCCTTCTGTTATTATCTGGGTCGCAAAGTTTCTGTTTGCATAATTTTTGCTTTTACTAGATACAACTTGAAATCACCCCAATGTTGAATGGAACCACATTTTGCTCTCATTTGATAATCTAGTATGTTTTTCCTAGTAATGTTATAATGCCCGGCTTTGATTGGCCTTTTTTCTTGGGGTGTTCTGGGTCATATCTATCTCAGAACCATGATGAGGAATTCCTTTGTACTGATTTGTTATTGCTTCAAAGATGTGGCGAAGTTTGTCAATGTATTCCTGATGATTTTATTGTAGTTGTTCTTTTGATTTGAATCCTTGTATTACTAATCATTTTGCCTAGCTCTTTATCATTTAAGATAGAGACATTTAATTTCCATTGGGCCTTACTTCTAAAGGTTTTTTGGCGTTGCAGTTTTATTTTGCAGTGATATGCACTATTGTCTGAAAATGCTACTCGATAGATCTCCACTGATCTAGGTTTGCTGGATATTGTTAGATGAGAACATATTCATTCTAATCTACTTGCCCTTACTCTCAGTTATAAATGTAAGCCCATGAATTTGCCTATTTTTTGGATATAAAACACCGGTGTATCCTTCAAGTATGAGACAAATGTAGTTTTTTTTTTTAAGAATTGTGTTATCTCTATTCTAGAAATGTGTTTTATACTTTCTCTACTCTGATTTCTTGAAAGAGCGTATCTGTTTATTATACGTGTTCGCGCTGTTTTACAGGTTAACATTTTAATTTTGTAAAATTTCCAAGTATTTGATTTCAATGAAATCAATCCCTGGGCTGTGACCAAAGGCACTTTAATGCGTTACAACCTGCGACATTTAATGCGCATTCTCCTACTTCCAGTATGAGCACTATATCTATAAACGCCGTGCATAGATATTTTGGAAACTTGTCTGGATTTTTTCGCCAATTATTCCGCTATTCAATCTACTATTTTTGAAAGAAGTCTCGGTATTTTGGTGTTGGGTTTCTTTCCATGATTCAGTTCTTCCGTAGGAATAGTTCATTTTTTCTCAGTTGTTTCCTTGTACTGTTAAACATATTTTTCCCTTACTACACTTCTTGAGATCTCTCCGTATCCTTTGTTTCCATGGGGATGTTTGAATGGTCATCGATTTTAATGCTGAGTACTGGCTCAACATTTCTGGTTTTATTGCTGGCGGACTTACTATTTGTCGCGTTAGCATATTTTGCTTTTAAGGCTTCCTCACTGAAAGCTAAGTCAAGGGCCAAAACCTCCGATGGTAGTTGTGATGGTACCATTTTATTGCATTCAGCCTCGATGTGCTCGTTTGAATTGCATATAACGCACGTTAATGGTTGACCATTTAAATAAAATGTGCTTTGAACCTGACAATATTTACACAGAATGATATGTGACATTTGAGATCTATTTTCACGCTTTTAATTCCATTATCAACAACAGATTTTTTTGATGTAATGTTCTCTGGTGATTATCCGAGTTAACGATATTTCTGCGATCGAAAACTCTGTCGCCATATTCGAGTGAAGTTTCGGATGCGGCGGAAGGCTGGAATCTTTATTATCGACGAAATGGCCGAGTGTGTACAGTTCGATTGCCGAAATATCGTGTGTAAACATCTCGTTAACTCGGCTATTCACCCGAGAACATTACATTAATTCTCAGCTCCAAGAAAAACTTCGTTCTTACGTAGAAAATCTTATGCTACCTCATCCTATATCAGACGCTACTCTTATGAATGTACCAAATTTATCCAAGCTTTTCCGAAGACTGTTTTTATGATTTCAGTGGGCACATTGTGTACTTTTACATGTCTGATTACAAGATCTGCATGTGCTATGGAAACATTACTTGCATTGGCATTCCGGTATACGAAGATTGTTAAGCCACAGATATAGCTGGTAATTGTTAGGGCGCTAATGACTCCGCTGTCGACGCTCCCTAAAGCAACAAAAACAACAATAACGAAGATTGATCTTCCGGTGGTTTCATTCAGGATTCGGAGACATTCTTCTTCCTCTTAGCTTGAAATATATAACGTTAGCAAGGTGGTCAATCTAGATTCCGTGTACACCTCCTTCTCATAGTCCGATTGAATTACATAACCACTCATCTATTTCGACTGCTTTTGGACCAATATATCCAGACGCAAAGGAGAATTTCAATGTGATTTTTCGAACGAACTGATTTGTTTCCATGACTGCTTAGTTTGTGGCGGAGTCTAACAGCCTTTACCCCATTTGTAACAAAAATTGTATGTATCTAACAAAAGCGCAATCCGGTATTTCGGAACGGCTTTAAACTCATCTCATAGGATTCAGGTACCAGAAAGCCTACTGACGTCAGTTAAGTTTCTCTTCGGCAGGAACTATGCTCTTAAAAATTGCCTAGGAAGCCTTCAACAAAATCGTTTAACTTTAATCAAACTTTACTCAAATTCTTGCATAAAGAACAGAAATCGAAAGATGTTGAGCGAAGATCAGTCACCCAGGTCTTATATATTATACAAGAATTGCTCGTTTAAAGATATAAGATACAATGAAGCTGAAACCAGAAGATGGTATGTACGTTATAGTTTGTTTTTAAATGAGTTTGGTGCACTTTTGATAACATATAAAAAAACAACTGAAATAATTAAAGGAACACTAACAAATACGACGTCCAAAGTAAAATTATGGGAAAATTTCCGAGCCGTTTGAAATTAATTCAGGTGTGAGACAGGGAGATGGTCTGTCTCCACTACTTTTCAACTGTGCATTAGAAAAAGTAGTGAGGGAATGGAGGAAAGCCATCAACACAAAGGGTGTTCAGCTGGGAAGAAATCCAAATAAAATCACCATAGATTGTCTAGCTTTTGCAGATGACATGGCGGTAATTACTGATTCACTGGATAGTGCAAAAGAACAAATCGAAGAACTGGAGAAACAGGCAGCCAAAGTAGGATTACATATATCTTATGAAAAAACACAGTTCATGACAAACATCAATGATGCTCCTCAAAATCTTAAACTTCGCAATGGAACAATAGCTAAAACAAATTGTTTTAAATATTTAGGAGAATGGATAACGAGTGACACAAAAGAAAAGACTGCAATAGAAACTAGAATACATAAAATGGAAAGAGCATTTCATATGACAAAGAACATATATAACAAAAAATCCTTATCATGGAACACAAAACTAAGGCACTATCAAGCAGTGGTTAGACCAGAAACGCTGTATTCGGCAGAAACGCTTAAGCTAACAAGATATGGGGATCTTGAAAAACTGGAAAAAGTAGAAAGAAGAATCTTGAAAAATACTGGGACCCAAACCTAATAGTAATGCTGAATACAAATTAAGACCAAACCGAGAACTATATTCGAAAATAGAAAAATTAACAGTTATAATGAGGAAAAGAAGACTGAAATTTTACGGGCACATATACAGAATGGATAGTAATAGACTAACAAAACAGATCTTCACCTTACTGAACAAATACAAATCCAAACCCACATGGTTCACTGAAACTGAAAAGGACATGAAAAATGCTGGAGTGAAAGCAGATATAATAGACAACAGAACACTTTTTAGAGAAGTAATTCACAAGGCAGGTTTTCAGGAGAGACAGAAATACATCAAGGGAAGGAAATGGACCCAGGAACAAAAGGAACAACACTCTCAAAGAATGAAGGAAGTTTGGAAGCAAAGAAAATTAAATACAAAGAAACATAGCCAAAGTTGATTTATCGTACCCTCCAAAAGGGTTATTCGGAATAATAATATAATAATAATAAGAAACTTTTTAAAATTTGTATCTTTCTTTTTCTGTGTCCCTCTGTCTATTTGGATCAACGGAATTCACACAAAAATCACTGGTGGATTGTGCTAGGGTTTTAATACTACACAACCCATAGTCCCGAGGATAAAACAGGATATGTTTCATTTGGATGTGAAATTGGAAAGATGATAAATTTAAGATAAAAGTGTGCAAAAATTAGTATTCATTTAAAGTTACTTCTCGCAGTAGAATTCAATTACAGTTATTTTCTCTCTGGCGATGTGTTAACTGCGACATAATCGGCTTAACAGTACGTGAATGAAGTTGCGGCAACAGCTAGTTGATAATAAGAAACCTTACTCTGGAATTTTTTTTCCTAAAAGCATTCGGTAGTTAATGAAATGAACAAAGGAGGTCAAATTGATAGTGTAGCACTAGATCTTTCAAAGGCTTTAGACAGAGTGAGCCATAAAATGGTAGTAAATAAGGTAAAATCTATTGGAGTGGATCAGAAAGTGATTTGCTAGATAGAGAAATTTTTGATAGGTAGAAAACAGAAAGTTATGGTAGGAAATGCGGTATCAAGAAAATTGGAGTTAAAAATGGAAGTGTCACATGGTAGCGTATTGGGACCATTGCTATTTATAATTCTAATGAATAATTGTGTTGATTGTTTATTACCAGAAATTAGATTATTTGCAGATGACATAATGCTATATGAAAGGATCAAAACGGTTGAGGATTGTAAACAGTTGCAGGGTGATCTGGACAGGATATCTAGTTGGGTTGGTAAACATGGGATGAAGATAAATGCAAAGAAGAGTCAGCTTCATAGAAAGGTTTATTATGATTATAAGGTGGGGAAAGAATTGCTTATTGAAGACTTGAAAGGTAAATATCTTGGCATTACATTTGATAACAAGCTTAACTGAGCAGGACACATTGGACAGGTAGTAGGAGGAAGTTTCAAAATTCTATATTTGTTGCAGAGGGTGATGAGGGGATGTACGAAAGAAGTAAAGGAATTGGATTACAAAACTTTGGTCAGGCCATTGCTTGAATATAGTAGTGTATTATGGGACCCACATTTTGAGTATCAAATACAGGAGTTGGAGAAGGTGCAAAGAAGGGCTGATAGATTTGTTTCTGGATATTATCGCAGAACGCAATCAGTAACTGATACGATAAAAAAAAAACGGGAATAGGACTCATTGGAAGACGGAAGAGAGTCATGGAAGTGTACAAGGCGTATATTGGTGATGAGGCAAGGAAAAATATTGGTGTAAGAATTGAAAGTAATGCAATGCATGGAGGGGAAAAGATGACCATGACCACAAGCTTTCACTCGATTTCAGGCACAAGAGTGTAGGAAAATTCTCTTTTTTAGGGAAGGGTGTCAGGGATTGGAATAAGCTACCAAGAGAAATTATGAATAATTTGCCAAAAACGTTGAAAGAATTTAAAGTTAAAATTTGTAAAGGGCAAATGTAGGTAGATGCAGAAAAGGGGGAAGATGGGTGTTTAGGGAAATTGCCACCGGAGCATGCGCTCCAAGGCAATTTAATTTAATAACATATAGTAGTACATATTTATATGCAGTTGCCCATTTTCCTTCAATACGTTTATGTTATGGGCCTTATTTTTACCGTCCATTTCTTCCAAAATAACGGTGAACAAACAAATGACTACTGAAAAAGGAGAAGCTAGCTGTTTTGCATTTTTTTAAATAATTCTTGGGTTCAACATGGTCATGTAATTAGAATATTTTCTAATTACAACGCGCTGTACCAGTTAGACTTTCGAGTGAGGTAAGAGAATCATTTCTTGAACCACACTTCATTCGTGACATTGAATTATTTCGAAGTTTTTACTCTGTTCTGATACTAATATTACGGTGAACTCTGCCGCTTCGCAACAGTGTTGCCACCTTACGAAAACAAAAGTCGCTAGATCTGGTCTCAAAACTCAATAGATTGAGGAATATATAGAACTAAAGGATTCGCTATCAATCGCTGAGTAAAATAAAGGAAAATGGTAAGGTAAGTAATACAAAAATAATTTTTAATTTAATTTAATTTAATTGCAATGGAGCACACGCTCCGGTGGCAATTTCCCTACACACCCAACTTCCCCCTATCTTGCACCCACCTATATTTGCCCTCTACAAATTTTAACTTTAAATTCTTTTAACGTTTTCGGTAAGTTGTTCATCATTCCCCTTGGTAACTCATTCCACTCCCTGACACCCTTACCTAACAAAGAGAATCTTCCCCCACCCTTGTGCCTGAAATCGAGTGCCAGCTTGTGATCATGGTCATCTTTTCCCTTCCATGAACTATTTTTCATACCTACTACAATATCTTTCCATGCCTCTACATCTACATCTACATACTCTGAAAATCACAAACATTGTGGGTGGCAGAGGGTGCTAAGCACCAATCCTAAACCCACCCATTCCAATCCCGAATAGTGCGAGGAAAGAAGGAATACATATAAGCATCAGTATGGCATCTTATTTCTCTAATCTTATCCCTCTGGTCATTGCGACCTAAATAGGTTGGCGGAAGAAGTATTTCATTGCACTCGAAATTTAAATTTTTCGCATATTCTCCAATAAATTCGAACGCAAGCTACGTCGTCTGTTTTCCAAACTATCCCAGCCCAATCTATGTATCAATTCTGTGACGCTTTCATAAGGGCTATAACGAATCTAGCGGCTCTCCTCTGCACCCTCTCAACTGAGTCAATCAGAACCTTGCGATGCGGATCTCAAACACCACAACAGTAATCCAGATGCGGACGCACTAGTGTTTTATACGCTATCTCCTCCTTTGTATGAGCATTACAATTCCTCAAAATACGACCTAGGAATCGTAATTTAGAATTAGCCTTGCCTACGACGGAAGTTATGTGCATGTCTCATTTCATGTTGCTTTGTACTATCACCCCCAGATACTTCACGGAATCAACCGTGTCAACAGCTGAATTGTTTATTTTGTACCCGTGAACAAACTGATTCTTCTTCTCACTTATCCGCATTGCCTTGCACTTTTTTACAATTAAGAGTAAGCTGCCATTTACGGCATCAATCGAAAATAGCATCCAAATCGCGCGCTGAATTTCTAACCAATCGTCGGAGCACCTTATTTCCCTACCGAGCGGGGCGATGTAACAGTTAGCGTTCTCGCCTCGCATTCGGGAGGACGGCGGTTCGAATCCCCGTCCGGGCATCCAGATTTGGGTTTTTGATGGTTTCCCCAAATCACTCCAAGCAAATGCCGGGATGCTTCCTTCAAAAGGCCATGGCCGAATTCCTTTCCATTCCTTGCCCCCATCCTTGCCCCCCATTCTTTCCGGTCTCTAAAGACCTCGATGTTAATAAGAGACGTAAAGCAGTTAAAAAAAATAAAATATTTCCCTATAGATAACCGCATTGTCGGCCAACAATCGCAACCAGCATTTGACGTTGTCACCTAGATTGTTTATAAATATTAAGAAAAGAAGTGGACCTATTACACTTCCTTGAGGAAACGGCCGAAGTAACATTTATCATAGAAGAGGCTTCCCCGTCAACAACGACATACTGTGATCCACTCGCAAATCTGAGCCGAAATACCATAAGCTCAAATCTTCGCCAAAAGTCGGTTGTGTGGCACAGAATCAAAAGCTATCTGAAAATCCAAAAAAAATT
>JARYHS010009186.1:79561693-79630928 GCA_031002005.1 Vandiemenella viatica
AGTTACTTAATGTCATCAACAAAATACAGAAGGAGTCATTTGGACTAAACATAAACCAAGTCAAAGCAAAAGAAATGAAGTGGAACATAAATGACACTAATAATAGTAGAGTGAATATCAGAATAGGATGGGATGCGATACAAGAAGTAAGTGGATTCTGCTACTTGTAAAATTGCAACTGATGGTCGAAGCAGGAATGATGTTAAAAGCAGATTAGCACTAGCAAAAAGGTGATTTTTGATCAAGAAAAACATTTTCTTCTTCTTCCTGTCTAGTATTAGTCCTGGTGGCCTGTTACGGTCTCAATCCATCTTCTTGGTGGTCTTCCTATATCTCTCCTTTCTCTGGGATGGTATTTGAGAATTTTCCAAGAAAAATATTTTAGTTTCAAATTTTGATCTAAGTCTTAGAAAGAACTTTTTAAAATTCAATGTGTGGAGCACAGCATTTTATGGTAGTGAAGCAAGGACTTTAGGAATACCAGAATGAAAGACAATTGAAGCAATTGAAATGTGATGCTGTAGAAGAATTATCAAAGTTAAATAGACAGATAAAGTACGAAATGAACGAGTTTTGAAAATGATGGATTATGAAAGCAGTATGTTAAAGAGTTTTACACAAAGAAAAGACGGGATTGTACGTCATATTTTGAGACATACAGGATTCGTTAAATTGGTTAGTGGAGGGAACAATCGAAGGTAAGAACTGTAGCGGAACACAGAAATTAGAATAGATGAAGCACGTAATTGAGGTCGAGGCTTGTAAGGGGTATGTTGAGATGAAGAGGTACCAAGGTTGGACGTAATTTCTTTCTTCGAAGTTCTGGCCTTGCATTCGGGAGGACGCGGGTTCGAATTCTCGTCCGAGCATTCAGATTTGGGTTTTACATGGTTTGCCCAAATCACTCCAGGCGAATGCCGGGATGCTCCTTTCAAAAAGGCCACGGCAGAATTCCTTCCCGTTCCTTGTTCCCAGTCCAATCTCGCCTCTAATGACCTTAGCCGTCGATGAGGCGTAAAGCAATAAGTTAAAAGAAAAACTTTCTTCCAATAAAGACAGTAAATTCTCTTCCACCTACCAAAAACTTGTCTTTCTATTCCTTCAGCTAATAATGGAATAGCTGACTCTATATCGTAAACAAAAATATTAGTGGTGACATAATCATTTACATGCCACGTGACTTCATTTCATACATAGTTCTATCATGTGGTTGTAGCATAAAATATAAACATTCTTCTGTTTACACTGTATCATGCGTTTGCGTATGTTTTATCTATCGATTGATTTTTGGATAGAAAAAAATAGTAATACAACCAATGATTTATCAAATATTATGATTTCAATTGTTTTTATTTTAATCTACGTTGCGCTGACATATGCAATGGTAGATCATATTTTCCGTTTTGTTGATGGATTTTATCTATTTACTACCTAGGTACCAAAATAGAAGTGTTAGATCATTAAAACTCATAGAGACGGAGGTAGATAAATGAGAATACATTTAAACTGCTAACTGATTAATTTTGTAGTAAAATTTTGTGCAAAAGTAATTTCGTGTGGTCGTAATGACCGGATGCAGCGGGCCTATAGTTTAACGTGGAATCCGAACCACGGAAATTTATCCAAGAAAGCAATCTTTGTTACACGTTACAGTTAGGAAAAAAATCACGCATCATTACAGAATACACAGTAAGCAAAAACTTCGTGCACTTAACTTCAAAGCAATGAAAAAGATGGTTCTAAGGAGAAAATATGTAGGTATGATATCTGAAGAAAAACCGTCTATTCACACAGTACACACAATATCTGTTAAACGTAAAAGAACAGGGCTGGTAGGAAGCATGAAGAGTTATTTATGCATCGCGCAATTATAATTTTATTATCTTTAATCATTTTCAAAGGTTCAGTGTATTATTTTCGTGTTCATTAGGGACTGAAAAGACAATTAACAACTGAAAATAACTTCAGGTACTATCACGGTTATTAATATATAACTTATCCCAATTGTCTGATACTTTCCCTGCCAGTATCCAATTTAAACAAAGCAAGGTATTAAATTACACTTTCCTCTATTTACTCCGCTGTTCTTGATTTATTAGAACGTAAGCTGCTTTCCCGTTTCGCCTGAAACGGCCAAAAATAGCTCTTACGCTTCCTCATGGCAACTTTTTTTTTTTTAATGACTTTCGGCATCTTAGGCCACACAGCCAGCCTGATGAATTTTTCCAGATAATTAGACACACCACAGGACGGACATGACATTCACAGACACAACACTTAAACACCCATGCCCGCGGCCATACTCGAACCGGCGACGCGGAGCTAACACTCTAGCCCCTACGCTACCGAGGCCGGCCTCATGGTAACTTGTACATCAATCCCCTTCTCCTCCGTTTAAAATACAGCTGCCCACTTGAACTCCGTTGTTTCTCACTTACACTGGATACAGATTACAGTTTACTTTTACAACTAGACTTTATTTTTACTTTCCAATCATCCATCAGTTTTCACAAACATAAAATAAGGCTTCCACACTTTCCGATTTACCTTGTACTTTTTTTAGGATATCCCTTCCCTCTTTTGCTTTCTTATTACATTTTTCACTTCTCCGTGGCAGTTACCCACAACAGATTTTATATACTTTGTACTGATCAGTACAATCCCTTTAATTAACGCATCATTAATTAAATTTATATTCCTTTTTTAATATAAATACAACACGTAAGGCTATACGGTTCCCTTGCAAGCAGAATGTTGAAATTAGATTTCGTGGGGTAATTATTATGAATACAGACTTTAAAATACAATATGAAAATTAGCTGCTCCTCTACTCTTCATTCCAGCTTCTTTTTATAACCAACTAGCTTTTCCCGACATGAGTTTCAATGCCTCTTTTTCTTTCTTAAGTCAGTAAGCTTATACAAAACAGACACATTTACGTGTACAAATTAAATGAGAGACAATGATTTTTAAGCATTAAATTAAAAATGAAAAAGCTTATTCTAGTGCTTTGGGATATGCATTATGTTTGGTCTTTCGTCTTCTGTATAACAGAGTTCCCAGCGTTGCACGGCGGGTTGATATGAAAGTTCTAATTTATCCCTTTTGATTTGCAAATTTCCCTAACGATTCAAAAAATGGGAATGTTGCTTGTGTTGATCAGTTTTAAGAGGGACGAAGGGTACAGCGGGTGCAGTTTTATAAACTAAATGTACACATCATTTTAAAGCATATGTACACAAAGTTCCTTCGATAAACAGTAGATTTTTAAATTTCAAGTTCAAATTTCTTTGTCAGCAACTGTCCTACCGGAATCGCTCCAACGTCGTTGGGCAGGAGATGTTATGAGCTCTCAGAATATCACTATCCTTTTTGGCTAATTTTTCCTACCGTTTTCAAAATATATTAAAAAAAAAACTGACATTTTTAAGTGTGAATTTTGGTCAAGGCAGAGTAATGGGTTTTTGTAAACCAAATTTAGACGATATTTTTCTCTTTTAACGTATATGTATGCAAAGTTCCATTGCGGATACAATATGTGGGTTTATGTAAAGAATGTCGATAAAAATTAAGGGGGCAGATGGGGAGGGCGAAGGGCTGGATTTTTTCAGACCTAATTTAGACAGTATTCTCCACTTTGTTTTAAAGTAAAATTAAGTGAGTCCACAACACGGTGGCTGGTTGGATCCTTCCGAAGGGGACATACTAAGCCATTAATCATATAGAATTCTTAAAATTCTTGCTTCCATCGGAATTTCAAAACGGTACCGGATTAATAAAACGAAAGAATGAACCACTGAGCTACCAGATAGGTCCGTTTAGAGCATACGTGTGCTAAGTCCTGTGAAAATTGAATAAAAACTGTTTGTTTTAAAAACGTTGGCAAAAATTAAGAGGGTAAAGGTGGAGGAGTGTTAGGTTTTTGTAAACCAAACGCAAAGGATATTTTTCTATTAATTTTAAAGTATACATATAAAGAAGGAACAAACCAACAAATAAACAGTATTAGAAGATGATTCTGAACCATACATCAAGATTAGAATAGGTCCAGCAAATATTTCCATTACATTTTTAATGTTCTGCAGCTCAGAACAGGTTTGCATCCATCACGACGCAGCAAGCATTGTGGAGATGGTGATATACAGAAATGATTGCGGTGGGAAGAACGATAGTCTGCGTCGTCTTCATGCTGAAGACTTCCCAACTATTTCCGGAAATAGTTCGGATACCTATAATCTAGGATAATAGTTAAAAATCTTAAATGTTTAATACATTAATAATTTAACATGTTTGTGTTAACATTATTCTGGCTGTATGGTCTTGTTGAATACAATGTAGCCTGTTTCATTCCCGTAGATGTTGACCTGGCTCAATCTTATTTCCTTAATTGACTTGGAAATAATTTCCAAAATGAGTACATAGACCTATATATCCTGCAGCAGAACAATTAGTGATTTTTCTGATAAGGTTTTGATCGAACAATCATTCCACGGTCTTTTAATTTAACCCTTTACATGTTTTCTGTTGAGCACCTTCGGCTGCTTAAAAAGAATATATAGATATATAAATACAAATCGAGTGTGAAAACTTAAATACCTGGTGAGATCATCATAAAAATGGACTGCACAAAGAAGCTATTCGGGAAAGGATATACAAACTGGAAATAGCCTACCAAATTTCGTGAGAGATATACAACAAAATATGTGTTTCACAAAATACTAAGATACGTCATTATGAAACAGTTCTAAAACCAGTAGTTTTACATGCAGCCTAAACCTTTTTTCTGAAGGCCGATAAAGGACTTGGAGACAAAAGAGCGAAAAATTAATAGAAGAATTCTGGGTTTCAATTCCAAGAATGGCATCCATCAAAAGAGATCAAACAAAGAAGTCTAAAGGAAAATAAAGAAAATTACGCAAACAATCCGCAAAAGACGGGCACAATTCTATGGCCTCTTCAAAATAATCGAAGCAGATAGGATAACTAAAAAAATCTTTAATTTATTTGATTCAAAACCAAAAACTGTAAATCCCTGGTTTATAAATACTGAAGGAGACCATCATTTGATGGGAATGAAACCTGAAGATTTTTCCGATTGAGATCTTTTTTTTTTTTTTGTAAGAAGTTAATGACAAGTGGGACAGACCGAGTCCAAAATTCAAAAGAAGACGAGGTTCATTTGGACAGGAGAGCGCAAACAGGCCCATTCAAAACAAATGAAGGACTTCTGGGTTCAAAAGAAAACCAAACTGCCAATTACAAGAAGGCTTAACGTGGTCCTAGTTGGAGTCACAGAATATACGATATATATATATATATATATATAATACTCTCTTGTGCTACGATTACCAATTCTTATCTTGTGAGATCTTTTAATTGTTGCTCTGTTTTCACCACAGTTGTCATCAAAATCATTGCTGTTCAGTTCAGAGTAAAATCAGTTTACCCGTGCAAAAAAAAAAACACAATTTGGCACTTTTACACATCCCCGTAATTTTGTGCAATTATAATCGCTGGGTGATTATTATTAAACGTTAATGTAGACTTTTATGAAAGGTGCCTGGCCTTGACACGAAACGTAAATCCATGCCCGTATTCGAACCATTCTCCAATGGTAATAGGAAACGAGGCAGTGATCTCTGACGAGGGCCGCAATTATCATTACAAAACACATTCCTCTGAGCGGATAATGGAGAGCCCTTGTTACTTAAGACTGTTCGATACGGTCGGTGTGGTAATTGGTCCCGGGTACGACTGCCACTCACCTTGCGCTGTTTGCAGGTGCTGCGCCTCAAATTGCTACCTCCAGGCCGGATTTAATGACACATGCTGCATTAGCGTGGCACACATTTCGAGTATTGAGAAGAAAGAAAAAAACTGTGGGTCAACAAGATGGGAGAACATGAGCAGTTTGTATTGGATTACTATTCCAAGTGGGTATATAAATCAGTTAGTTATGTAAATGGGGAAAGTAGTGAACAGGTATGCATGTAACAAAAAAATTGAGTTGTTTGTGTTATTTAAGCACTTATACAGTAGTGGTTTTCTGATTTCACACTTAAATTATTAGAGTGAAAAGAGCTGAGGAACAAGTCGTTCGGGAAATAAATCTATGAAAGAACTTTTCAGAAAGCATATTTTACTTCATTACATTTTAACTTTAGTTTCAGACCCCAAACAATTTAGTATGTATCCACTACTGAATACTAACTTATTGATATTATTAAAAAGTATAATTTTATTACCAATTCGCAGACACTGGTACCATCTTAGTGATGCTATGCATTGCTCAAGTCGTACTATTAGAAACACACTTAGGTTAAGTGTTGCTTCTGTAGGACCAGTGGAAAGAAGCAGACTTATGAATTCCTTAGTTCATAACTAAGAAGGAGCGTGTTTTATAACAGTCTGTGTGAGTCCTGGTGCATTCTCTTTCAGTCCCATTTTTCGGAAAGACATAAGGGAGTCCCTCTATTTTTATAAGTACATCCCGATCCGATGGATCAGTTACCATCAATAATGTCGTATGTCGTCACTCGATACCCATTGGAATTCAACAAATAACTTTGGAACACAATCTGTTGGTCAAGTACCGATGAAGAAAATTGCCTAGCACAGTGTTAGACATTGGACCATATCATGATGTCGCAACGATTTGAAGGGTACCTTACAAGTTATCAAGAGGCTGTGAAAATAAATGAATTTTCCTGGATCCGTTTTAAGCTACAGTGCAAAAAACCGAGTCATATCATTTTTTTCAGCACACAGTAGCGGAAAACTCTCCACTACAGACATGATATCAGAAGCAATAAACTATTACAAGACGTCTGGAAAATGTGCCCGTGTACAAAAAAAAAAAAAAAAAAAAAAAAAAAAAAAAAAAAAAAAAAAAAAAACCCTTTATTTTAACATCTGTAATATTTTGTTTTTCGGAATTGTTACTAAGCTTGCTATGGAGTGTCTGTGTACTAATTTTAGTAGACTTTGAATTATATATTCATACGAAATATACGTGAAAGGAACTTAATTTGTGGTTTACTCGCGCACTATTGACTCTTCAATATCTTATGATGTTTACAATCAATATCGCGAATGGGAATTTCATCTGTTTATGATGGCATATTGTGCTTAGATATGTGCTTTAAACACAGCTCGGTCATTAACTAATTATAATAGATAAATGGTAGAGCTAATATATTAGAATTTTGTTGTAGATTATAATTTCAGATAATTCTTACAATACAACAACTTTAACACACAAAAAAGACAGGATACCACGCCAAAATTTTTGACATAAAAATTTTTCAGATTGCAAAACCCGCTTAAGATGTATTTGTTTAAACATTAAGAATTCTGCGTTGTTTGTTTCTTGTTATTTATTTTGCTTATCATTCGAAATTATTGGCGGAAATAATAAGTTATCTACATTTATTATCACGTGAACCGTCCATTGCATTCTTAATAAACTCAATACATTTTGTTGCATTCCTCTGCAATTTCTGAACTTATTCGTATAGACAATTTCACGGATTTTGTCACTCACTCAATCACTGATGATTATCAAAACTAAAAGCACTTCCTATAATTGTCTAAAGCTAAAATTTGGCACATGGATAAAGTTTTAGCCCCATGTTATAAGAAAAGTCTGAATTTAGGTGTATCTACCATAAACGTGAAATCGTTTTCTATTCTGATATCTTTATACACCTCAGGTTTTTATTGTAAACAGAACTTAGTAAGCTTAACTAATGTGTTGAATTTTACTTCATTGCTCTCCTTACTTTGGAAGCTAGTGAAATTCAATTTTTTTAACTGGATGTGATACTACGTCATCATAATGCCAAACTGCTTCCGGTCATCCTAGAAACAGGCAATTTGGTACACGTATATCTTTTCTCACCCAAATCACAAGAGGAGTCGAGTATTAGTGATTCTCCTTGTATTTATCTAATGGAAACCCCAAAGCTGAAACGTGTTGGTGCCTATTTATACTTTAATTGAGTTACTCTCGATTTTTGAATAAGGCTCTAATTTTTGTTATGCATAGAGATTAGAAAGCTTCATTAACAAATTAAATTTTACTTCCTTCCTTTGCTTGATTCGGAAGTTATTGATACAACGTCTACTCAGATGATAATATAGTGTGCACGACGTCGCTCACCCAGACGAAATGGACGCAAACTTAAACACTGAGATACCACTGCTCTAGTAAAAAGAAATGAATTCTCCAAAGTCGCGAAATGACGCTACCAGCGACATGTAACTTCTGGCATACCTAGCGAAGACTTAGCCTGCCTCTAATCAGTCCGTTGTTCAACTCGCGTAATGTCATCCATATGTGTTCTCTTTGCCATCCTGATTCTATACAACTCGAATAGAGTGCCAAATACAAACAACACACAGCTAGAACCGCTTAACCAAAGATCTCTGCCATACAGACTGTTTCCAGCGCTCCAAATAGTCTGGTACTTAGCTGCCAAGTTTTTAACATGTTTGTATATTACGCAGCTACAGTTTGATTCCTCCAGTACCGCAATGACACAATAATTTCGACCATTTCTCCTTAACCTATAGAGACGATTGTGAACATTTTATCTTAATTTTACTAAACGTGATAAGTCTCTGTATGTTCATAAAGCATTGAAGTCAAACGCTTATGTTTACTTTACACTGTTAAATCCACTTAATTCAAAGTGACTTGTCCACTGGGTATAGTCAAACGCTCTCTAGGGAGCGTCCATAAACCACATAGCTCTGTTTTGGTCTTTTGTGAAACCCCCTCCCCCCTCACGTAGCCGGACGTGGCTTTTCCTCTACCACCCGCCCCCCCCCACCCACCACCCCCACTCCCAGCGTAGCACGTAGCTTTTTTCCCTATTGACTCCAGAAGACATTTTATACTGTTTTCTCTTGTCAGATTATCATAAATTATATACGGAGATAATTAAATGACGGAAATAAATATTTGCATGCTGTTGTATTTTAACTGGGGTAAATAATATAAATGAAAAGCTACGCGGCTTGGCTCGGATCCCCCACCCCTCCTCCACGTAGCTCACCGTAGCTCTCCAACCACCCCCCTAGACCGAACTACGTAGTTTATGGACGCTCCCCGACTGATCGTGAAAGAAGCGGCTAGCATCAGAGGCGACTCCGTGTGCTATATCTGGTTGGTCTAACTCCAGCCGGGTCCACACAGCTAGTTTATGGCGTCCACTTTCGGTGCTACGAGTTTATATCTACATCCCACCGCGGAAAACCTTCACGGGTTAATTTCGTTAAATGGGCCGCGAGCGGGCGAGTTTCGCCCCGCGATGACAGATATAGGGTGAGCTTTCACAACAGGAAGAAAAAGAACAAGAGTCTGTGTTGAGTTAGTACGGCAGCCGGGGGCCGAGGCACAAATCAGAAGCCAGATTAAGAAAGCGATGTTAATCAGCGATATCCAGTATGTAAATCAGCGTTAATTAAAATATACTAGCAGTGATGGTTTTATTAATTCTCTGGACACAAATTTGTTGAAATATTCTTGTCATACACTTCGCATATCAAGCATGACGTATCACGTGAGTCATAAGCACTTCATCCAGGATAACGTATCGAGATGAAAATGATAAGACAGTGGAAGCTATTTCTGTTTTGAATAAACCTGTTTATCGAGTTCTATCAATAAGTATTATTTCAGTTGTTATCTCCTCAATTACATTCAAAACTTTACCTTTATAAATAATCATATTATTCAGAATATCTTACTTCCAAAATGAATACTAAATTCTATTCTGGCCTCGCATTCGGGAGGACGGCGGTTCGAATCCCCGTCCGGGCATCCAGATTTGGGTTTTCCATGGTTTCCCAAATCACTCCAGGCAAATGCCGGGATGCTTCCTTCAAAAGGCCGTGGCTGAATTCCTTCCCATTACTTGCCCCCCATCCTTTCCCGTCTCTAAAGACCTCGCTGTTAGAGAGACGTTAAGCAGATTAAAAAAAAAACTAAATTCTAGAATCATACATGCAAATGAACCGTAACTACTCGTACACATCTCATTAACTAACATTACTTTGTGACCGATCTTCACTCGGCATGTTTCGATTTCTGTTCAGTATGCAATATTTCATCAAAATCGTTAAAGGAACTAGTGAGAAATTCATTTTACTATATGTAAGAGTTGCTCATATAATAGTATTAGATTTGATAGATTAGATTACAGTTTGTATTATAAAAACCTAACGTAGTCCACAACCCGACGGTTTGTTGGCTCCTCTAGAAGGAGGCATATTAAGCCATTGTATCAGAGGTTGGACGGCCAGTTCCTTTCTTATGGCACCTACTGTTTAACGTGAATATGAACCACGGAACGTCCTGTGATCACATACAACTCTTAAAAATTCTCTGCCCCATCGGGATTTGAACCCGAGATGGTAGCCAGAATTTTTGAGACCCAGCGCATTAAACACTATTTTTTCCACTAACCAAACATATTTTAGCTGACAGACCGCTTTATATTTCAAACCTACCATCCTCAGGACTGCAGTCGGTTAAATATTTTAAATAATCAGCTATATTATTGTTTTATTCATTTCACTTTTCGGTTATCAATAAAGATTAGCGGTACCTCAAACTTCTACGAGATGACGTATTGAAATAACATTAGAAAAAAATACTGTATATTCCTTTGTAAAATCGCGTTTTTTCAGGGATTTCCTTATTCGTGCCTCAGACTTATACGAGATGGCGTTAGAGCCGTTCCCTAGATACCAAATATAATAAATGGTAGTTTTTTGTTGTTGTAAAATCGCATATTTTCAGCGAAGGTGCCTATTTAGGCAAAACGTTATCTACTGTATATATGAAATTTCTTCCAAATCATTAGAGCTGTTTCGAAGATACCGAATATATACAAGAACTGGTGCGCAGTCCCTACCTCTAACCAAAGAGAAACTAACTAACCTCAGTATGCTTACTGGTACCTGAAACTTCTACGATATGACGTTAGAGCCGTACCCGAGATTCCATATATATATATATATATACAGAGTGTCCAGGAATGAAAGGATAATCCTTCAACCGCAGGTAGGTCACACCATGTCCTACTATATGGCATAATTTTATTTTAGTAAAAGTGTCACCATTTCAGAAATATTGATCTTTTTTTTTCGAAACGTGTTACTTTGTTCAGTCATTTGTCATTTCTACAAATGAAGACTTTTCGAACCCAGTATTTTTTTAATTTACTCAAGGATGTTTGAGTCATCTGAAACTATGTTCTTTTTTCCACAAAATATTAAAAAAAACCCTTTAAAAATCTTATGTAAAAAGTGTATACAAGATTGTTCAAACAGCTGACTCTTACAGCCTGTGGTATAAAAAAAAATGTACTAAGCGGCAACTCCAATTCGATAGACTTCTTTTATTTTTATAAAGTTCAAAATTCCAACCATCGTGCTTTAGAAATAGCATAAAACCATAATTTGAAAAAGAATGTTAAAAAATTATACCATTTTAAAATTGGCAACAACGAAGCAATTTTTTAATATAATTAGCACTATCCGCTTAGTACTTTTTTTTAACATCAGCCAGTTCGGAGTGAACATAGTATTCAAATGATAAATGCGCTGGATTTCGCTTGGTTCATTTGATTCGAAAATAGGAGGTGAGTGAAGAGAATGTGGGTGTGAATAATATGGAAATAGTGTTTAGAAGGATAACGGGTGAAGAATTATGGGAAGCATATTGACTAACCGTCTATTAGCATTTGCCCTACATCTGCGATGATGTATATTTATATAGGATCAAGTGTAGCACTTATAGATTTATCTAATTATTCTTTGAATTTTAAATCCATTCTTTCATTTCATATTAGATGGTAATCTGTTCTAGAAGAAATCAGTATTTCTAGGAGACAGTCTTTTTTTTTTGCTTATGGCTTTACGCCTCTTCTAAGTTAAAGTTATTAGAGGCGGAAAAGAACTGGAAGCAAGGAACGGGAAGGAATTTGGCTTTGGACTTTTGAGGGAACCATTCTTGTATTCGCCTCTGGTGATTTGGGTCAACCAAGGAAAACCCAACTCTGGTTAACCAGTAGGGGATTCGAACCGGTGTCCTGCGGAATGCGAGAATGTCATGTGGTGTGATTTAGAAGCAATTCTATCGGCTGAAAGACTGTGTAGCCTTGCTTAGATGCGAGTGTAACCTTTTTCTTATAATTTGATTATTAGGTGTGCATGTTCTGAGTAAGATTTCAGCTAAGATAGTACAGTTAGTTTAGTATCGTTATTGTGTAGGGACAGTGTTTCATTATTCAAGTTATAACCTAAGATCCGGCTGTATGTTTTCTACGTCCATCGGTTATTTGACTGAAATACAATTTTTATGTTCAATTATTAGTAGCAGAATACGACTCTGCCGGGAAGCATATGAAAATATGGCCGCAAGAGTTTTTAATTAAATTTAAAAAAAAATATATTTAAAAAAAAAAATATTTGCGAAACTAGTTTTTAAGATGAATTATAATATATTTAAAGAGAAACATGTAAAGAACATAAAAAGTTTGGGCTGCATATGTAAAAGTAGCCGCAAGTAGAGATTGATAGCTGTTAAAGAGCGGGACCGTCTGTCAGATATAATTTTTAATATTTTAGTTCCCATTGCATTTTCTTTTAGTTTTAGATTTTTATTAAGTAGGTATGGGACTTTTAATGTAATTGGGCTCTTGGTTAACTGTAAATTAAGTTTAAAACATCTTAATGTGCGTTCAAACGTACGGATAACGTGAGTTGCTCTAAGATAAAAGGGATATGTTCTATCAGAAGATAGCGTTAAAATAAATTGATATATACAGGTATGAATCCTTTAATCCACCTACACATTCTTATTTTCGTGGTAAATGATACACAAAGAGAAAGAACGCAACGAAATGAAAGTACGGAAGAAAGAAATAGAAAGAAACAGAATATCAACAATTTTATGATTGTCTGAGTCAAAATTGTTGTCCCTTGATTTCGAACACGACGGCGCATAGCCCTACACTGTGGTTAAAACCCGAACACAGGCAAGACACTGTTCTCTTTTGGCAAGACTGCCGTAAATCTAATTTCAGTCTAATGGCTTTATTTACCTTGGTTCTTGTTCCTATTATTGATATAACCTATAATCGATTGAGACTCCAGTTTCGTAAATAAATCTAATCTTATTTCAGGCCATTAGATTTTCTTTACAACATTCATGGGTATAAAGAAGAATAAAACCTATGCATAAAAACATTCTTAACAAAATAGATAGACCCCCCCCCCCAATTGCTTTTTTTCAAATCATTGTTATAAATTCTAATATGTATAAGAACAGTGACCTCTCAATATTATTTTTAAGAAAAAATATGGAGCAGAAACTCGAATTCGAAGTCTTTTATGCAGTATTGCGTCTTAGTGAAATACTTTAAAATTTTACTTCAATGTGGTGGATCAGAAGTATAGAAAATATAATAATTTATTCAGCTTCCCTGCATTTCATCATCACAATGAGAAACAGGTTAGCAGATTGTCATTTTGCCTTATAGGCAGCAAGAATAGCTTCCTATCTTCGTTGCTGTGTGTTTGGAAGTCTGGCATTAATAGATTAAAAAATCATATATAGTGACGAAAAATTCACTTCAGAGCTTATATTCACTTAAGAAAAGTTAACAATGACACAATAAGCTGTATTTTAGCACAAAATTAAAGATTTCAGATGCTATGATAATCAAAACCACAGATGCTACTTTACAAGGGTATTTATTCTCAGCTTTACTGTGGAAGCAACACACTTTTCCTTATTGTGTGGCAACGCACTTAACGAAAGCTGCCTTGGCTGTATGTGACCGACATCGTACTCGTGCAGAGCAGCTGAAAAACGTAACGCGAATAGCATTGACACGGCCTGCGGCCAAAAGGCGACAAGAAACAGTGTGGTGCAGGCATTGACACGGCACGTTGTGTTTGAACTGGCGCGATTCAGCGCCCAACGACAAAAAAGCCTTTATGTGAACAGAGCGATCAGTAACGCATGTATTGGCTATACAGCCTACCTGCGCCCACCGCATAGTGGGTCGGACGTGATCATACAAAATTGGCTAAGGTGTCACAAGCATGTAATACTGAATACTAATCGACACTACAATTGTTTATGCTTGAATTAATGAGGATAATTAGGTGGGAGATTGTATGGTGACAACTATATTCGGGGTGCTTCCGTCAGCGTACAGATCTGAAGCGAAAACCGCTTTCCAAATCATTGATCAGATGTTTTTTTTAATTTTATATTTATTTTTTCCAAAACTAGCTTTCTTTTTCCCAGGGTTCTATGGCTCGTTGTAATTGGCGGGCGGCTTGGTGCCATAATATATGAATTTAATTTCTATTATCTCAGGCTGATATTTTTAATTATTTTATTGAAATGAAAAGTTTTTTAAATTAATTGCCATAACATGGCCATTTAACTTACTCCACTAAAAATAAACATTGCACAAGGATGATTAAAGCTACCTTAATGAAAATGATAAATAACATACCCCTGGCTATACTACAGATGAAGATCAGTAAACTACAATTTAACAGACATTATAAAATGAACCTATACTTTCGGCCAGTATTATAAAGTTATTACTTGACATCAACAATTTACAAACAAAAATAATGAAATAAGAAAGGCATGATGTTGACTTTATAAACAAAAATCATTGGAAATATGTGCTCCAGCTAAAACTCATAATTGTTCGATAGACTGAGATTCTTATATGGACAAGAGACCTTATTTGAATTTTAGTTCACAGTTCAAAGAATCCAGTATCATTTTACTGCATAAGGCCACACTGCGCATTGAATCACACACCCATTACTATTCCATCAAAAACCTAAGTTCCACCTGAACTTGTGAAACACTCATCAAATGTGTCTGGTCACTGTTGCCAGCTGATCAGAGATGTCCTCTCGATAGCGGCTGTTGGATCAGTCCTCGTTGCAATCCTCGTCACTTGGCCTGACATCTCTTGAGGCCTTATTCTCCCACCAACGAAAGTCGGTAGAGTCAACGATGTCTAAAAGTTCTTCTTTCGATCTCCCAAAATGTCCAGACATGAAACTTTACTGTCCAAACAATAACTTCAAATAAACAATTCTGTGATTGGATAGTCACACACACACACATCCTGTTTAGACCATGCCTCTTCATTCAGATTCTTTCCGTCGTCATTTCAGAGAATATCGTATATCGAGCTTCTCTGTCTAACACAGGGGCTTTGAATATTTTTCTGGCCCGTGAGAGTCATCACACATTTACAAAATATATTTTATAATGGCCAAAGTACCCAAATAATGTATTAAAAAATACATTATTTGTACAGTTATATTTTCAAAATTTATTACATTTGTATTTATACTATTTTAGGGGTATATCATCTTTAGTGTTATATATAAAACTCATATTTAAAATTTTCGCTCCAAAAAAATGTATATAATGGGTCTAAATCTAATACGGGGATATATAGTTTTATTTGCGTCCCGCAGAGCTCTGATGCATTTCCAAAGTGGCCCGCAAGATCATTTGGGTTGGCCACCCCTGGTCTAATATCTATTCTGTCGTTATCACGTGTGTTTAGGTCCTAAAAGACTTATCTGATGTATATTTATTTAAGCATATATCGATTCACTTCGGTCATTTGAGTCTTGTTTCCGTAAATCCGCGTAACTTTGAATATGACATGATGCCGAAATTATCCACGGTGGATGTAGGAGAGACACAAATATTCCTCTTTAGGGGAACGACTCTATTGAAGTTTTCATTGGCTGACAGTTGACGAGGGTTAACTATCCTCTTAGGCTGTCTTTAATGGACCAATTCCAAGCTGAGACCCTTTCTACGAAGCATGGGTGTTTGACCATCTGGGCCTTGAGTGTCTATGGAAATTCACGTTTGCACAAAAGCACTGCTCATCCTGTACCAATATTAATTAAATAATGTAAGATTAATGTAATATTACTACATGGAGGTCATTATAACCTGAAGTAGAAACGATAGCTGACAAGAACCGGGAATGAACCATCGCCTGGAGAGATTTCGGTAAAACATAGAAAGCGGAATCTAGATTCGATCCTACTTCCTCTCTAATTCACTCACCAAGCTTGATCAAATCCCACTTCCTCTCTAATTCACTCACCAAGCTTGATCAAATCACGCCAACTGTAAATTATTGTCTTAAGGAAATTCTATCTAATGATCAAGGTGAATTTTGGTATTTTCGTCCATTCAAAAGTTAATTAGGGACATTTTACAAACAAAATAAAAAGACAAATATAAATGTAATCCTGATGCACTTCTGAGTCAAACGGTGACATTTGGTACCCTCAGGGATTCCTTATTCGAAATATTTCAAACCTACTTTAAGCCCCAGAAAAGATGTCTGCTGAGCAACAATGCCTCTTCAGATTTTGTGCAGTGAATGTTGCGAAGTACTAGATATTACTGATAGCTTTTCAAGGTACTCAGTAGTCATCTGGCGAGCATCATTCGTATATACGTAGAATTTTTATCTGATTGTTTTGTGGTAAGATAAGCCTGAACCATTGTCATGCCAGTCGTCCTTACACATTGATTTCTGCAGCCGTCTGATAAAACAAGTACTGTTGTCTGTCGGACGTTCTGACGAAAAAAACAGTTATACGCGATTCAATGCAGTACTTTGCTTACCAACTTACGCTATATTGCCTGTAACCTACGTTCGTCTTGGCGAACATTCATCCCACATGAAAAATGATTGTATGTCCGTCAACATTTATCTATAGGAATACTTCCACTACAGCATGATTACTAACGCAGATGACTACCACAAAATGTATCGTTATTCCTCAGTTGTTTCGTAGATTTGGCAACTATGCAGTCTCATACGAGGAAAAAAGAAACAAACCTGTCAACTTTTATCTGATACAACAGGATGTAATTTCATGCAGGTGGTGATCTATGAGGTCTTATGGCTCCAATGGAACGATCTCTTCCAACCAATACATGCACACCACAGTGTATATTCCGGACCCATCAACTGACTGTTCTTCCTGATTTTTGGTATTTGTGAAAATAATATAGAATTGTGCATGTGCCCCTTGTACACTACTGTTTGTGAAAAATGCATGTAGAAGGTATGATCTGAATTACTCCTAAATTGGAGGACGTTTAGAACCGTAACAAGTGATTGAGTTTGCTGAGACTAACTATCAGCGACCACTTTTGTGCTACCGAACAATTTAGTGTTACGCCACAATCACCCGGTGCAGAGCCGTCAAACGAAGTGGAAACGTGTGAGAAATGCAGGTACGCCTCGTCGATGTCAAGGGCGCAATATCAACACGTGAGTAAGTTAGAACATACACACGCTGCTACGACAGTTATGCGTGTTTGGAATTAGTGAATACAAGAGCGTCATACACAGCAACGAGTGCGTATTGGACCATACAAGGCGACAAAAGTGCGGGAAGACCGCCATTCCATCCGCATGTTCGTAACCTACAGCCAAGATTCGAGCACAGTGATGGTTCGATGTTGGAGAACTGCAACGTGGATTGACATGTATACGTCCACGGATCGACATCATCTGCTGAGAGCTGAAAATGTGGCACGCACGACATTGCGTCGACTTCCACTGACCAGAAACCACCAACGCCTCAGACTTCAATGAGCATGTAAACGCCACCACTGGTATGCTGAGTGGCAAAATGTGGTGTTTACGGACGAGTACCGATTCAGTTTGTCCTACAGTGATGGCCGCGTACGTATTTGACGTTACTGTGATGAACGCAATAAGGCAGATTACACTAACGAGCAGAAGAGTTGACAAACGCCAAGTGTGTTGGTTTGAGGTGCTGTTGGCTATAATAAAATGTGATCTCACCCTCCACATATTGAGAACAATCTGAACAGCAAACGCTACATCACGGAGGTTTTACAGCCCGATGCACTCTACCTCATGCAAGCAGCTCCAAATGGCCATATTTCAGCAGGAAAATGCTCGGCCCCATGGGGCGAGTAATGCTTAAGCCTTCTTCGATGAAAGACGGGTACCACTCCTTCCCTGGCTGATTTGTCACCCATGGAACATGTCTGGAATGTGGTCGGTTGCAATTTGTTCATTCTGGTCTTCATGCAACCACTGTCGATGTTTTTTGATCACGCCCACACACCGGGGGACAGTGTGTTACCCAGGAGCATATCAAGGTTCCCTTTGACTCCATGCCACGACGTGTAGAGGCTCTGATTGTAGCACGTGGCGGCTTCATACCGTACTGAATTCTCCCGATCAAAGTACATGAACGGTTCGTAAATTCTGATTATTTATGAAATGTCATGTCCATAATCAGTGGAACAAATTTCATTGTAATCACATGTCTCTTTTTTTGTGCATCAAATTTTACTAAGAGTAATATATTGACTTCAGGAGGGCATGAAGTTCCAAAAGAAGGGTGATGTCTGTGCTACTAAGGCATTCTACGTGCTATTAAAGCTGCCTTTTTGTTGTTACGACGGAATCCTTTAAAAGCAACGGTTCTCAGATATTAATCAAATATTCCACTTACTTTTGCGGGATTCGCGCTGCTTTGACCGATGATTTACATCCGACGTTTCGGCGCCTAACCTAGGACCTTCATCAGGGCTGTTTGGAAGTGATATTTCACTTCTGGCGGTTGTCACACCACTCCGCCGTCTATCTTCACGCTGATTTAATTGTTTTGGTCACACCTATCGTGGTGGTGTAACGGTTAGCGTTCTGGCCTCACATTCGGGAGGACGGCGGTTCGAATCCCCGTCCGGGCATCCAGTTTTGGGTTTTCCATGGTTTCCCCAAATCACTCGAGGCAAATGCCGGGATGCTTCCTTCAAAAGGCCCATTCCTTGCCCCCCATCCTTTCCCGTCTCTAAAGAACTCGCTGTTAAGAGACGTTAAGCAAATAAATTAAAAAAAAATAGATTTGGTCACCGGCAGCGGGTGTCAGCTATTCCAGAGGTGTTGTTGTCGTTGCAGATTTTGTATTGCGATTGTCCGCAAGTGCACATTCCACTTAAGCCATAGCTGCCGTCATTATTGAAATTTTTGGTTTGTTTGAAAATTTCTGGCGGTTACCTTATTTTTCGTTCTAGGAAACCGTCTTCTTCCATTGAATTTTATGACCTTCTTGTACATGATGTCCTGCCACAGCTGATTTTATTGTTTAACCGAGTCTTGCGTGAAGACAATAATCTGTTAGTCTAACAGAAGTCTCACAAATATACACCTTCCCGCAATCGCAGGGAATCTTGTATACTCCACTTGCTTGTAATCTAAAACATCGATCAAAGCAGCGCGAATACCGCAAAAGTAAGTGGAATATTTTAATAATATATCGCCTGCTAAAAGCTTAAAATATGTATTAGCTCTCAAATAGGTTTATCTTGTGTTAAAGTGTATTTATATCTATCAGTGTGAATAAAAGATCTAACATGAAAATTTCTTGCTTTACAAAAACATGGAATATTTTAAATGATGTCTGCATTGGCGAAAAGAACACTTCCAGCGACGACGGACTGGTCTGCATTAGTATAATTTTCAACTGTAATAATCAGCAGTTCTTCGCGTACCCGACTTCAAAGGTCTAGTCTTTCGACTAAGTATAGGAGTCAAAGGGAATTCTGAGCCAGGTCACTGAGTGGTGACTGTGATGCCCACAGGCTGTTGGGCTGCTGCGGAAGCCGCGGCTGACACTCATCTGGCAGGTAACTGCCTGGCGCTTCTGTTCTGCGACCGGACATGCAAATGCGGCCGCCAGAATCTACGGGCGTAGCCTGTTACCTGCCCGGCAGGTCGGTTTTTAATTGGCCGTCTAGCCGAGCTCGTCGGTATCGCGTGCGTAATTACACGGCGGTCGGTCAGCACGATGGGCGGGTAGCGCCTTACTGGACATCGACCGTGCGTCACGAACACAGAGCCGGCGGGCAAACGGCAAGTGTTAGGCAAACACTGGCCAGGTAGGTACTCGGAAGGTAAAACTCGAGTATCTCAGCACATTTAGGTTAATCAATGATCTGTCCTATCTGACTAGTCAAATAATGATGTATTGTGTCTTCCTGTAGAGTTGCTCTTGATTTAGTGTGAAACTGTATTTGTGTAATACGAACATGTTTGAAGTTCTATGGTACCTCCGTGGACTGTATAGCAGCTCTCAGACACACTTAAGAATTATGTATAGCCCGATGGGAATTGATTAATTGTGGATTTGTTCATGATTAATAGATTTTCGCGGAATGCCGCGTTGTTTATTTCATAATCAGAGTTTTCGGTTGCCATCCGACAGCCTTCGTCAGAGAATTTTTATACAATATCTCTAACGAAGGCTGAATACAGTATCACTGACGAAGGCTGTAGGATGGTAGCCAAAAGCTTAGCTTATGAAAAAAACGACGTGGCATACCACGAAAATCTATTAATAATGAACAAAGACGGCCGCAGAAACCTTAGGAATCATTTAATTGTGGAGTTGTATACTTTTCGTGTAATTAGTTGTGGATTTGTGTTACTGAACATTATTTATGCAGAAAAACTATATAATACGTCCAAGGAAAGTATTATGTATGAAATATTAATTGAAAGTTTGTAATTATGAGTCTTGAGGTAAGCCACGATGTTTGGATTACAATTCTCAACTGTTTGGTGTGGCGTATGTTGATAATTATGTTCGTAAATACCTGAAAATATTGTTTTTACTATTTCCGTGCGTTTCATGATTATTTTGAATGATTTTGTAATAGTTCCGATTGTTTTAATGTGGTTTTGATTATTGCCTGTATTGTCGTTGTTCGAAAAACAGCCATCGGCACTCTTTGCGGCTTTCTAAATGTTTCTGCGTTGCTTATTTAAACACGCGGAGATGGCGAGTTAGTTGTAAGTCAGTTTTTTTCGGAAGTGTTACAGTCGGTTGTGAGTTCGATTGCTGGAATATTTGTATGTTTATGCTTTAATAACTTTGGAGAAGTCTGGTACCTTATGTTATCTTACAGCTCACGAAGAAATAAATATGAATTGAAAAGCGATTCGGCAGTGTTGTCATTTGGTAAAACTATTGGATTCAGTCAAGAACAGCGGTAATCAGTCACCTTTAGGGAAAGGTAATACCCCCTGGCGACCACGGACATTTGGAAGACAAAGTTAAATCATCATAAATTGAGGACCGGACGATTTAGTTAACTAATGAAGAACGTGCAGTGACCTACAACAGCAAATGTAATGTGACGAGTAGAGTTACGTCACAAATTATTCTGAAATTTGAAAGATAATCTATTTTTAGCAACAAGAACTGTTGTGAATGAAGTGTGAATAGTCGTATGTTGACTGATATATGGTTTGAAACGTGGCTCATGGAACGAAAATGTAGGAATATTTAATTGCTTGGTAGTTGCTTGCCCAGTGACATTGCTTTAACTGCTTACTGCCCTATTTCTTGTCCCAACTTCACCGGCCAACTTCCACTGATCAAAGTTTTAAGTCAGACGAAATGGCAAAAGCTTTAATAGTTTAAATTGCTGTAAGAAATAGTGTAATTTACGAAAGAGATTATAATACTAGGAGTACACTTTGGTGATAAAAGAATAGTAGAAATCACGAACCGTAGTATGGAACATTTTTATGTAATTGAATTGTTAGGATATAACCTCCCATGTAACTGATTTTTATGCTTTACTGTCGTACGCGTTTGACCTCTTTTCGTGGTATCAGCAGCAACGTATTATTTATATTGGTTTTGGTAGGATTTACAACCGCACATTTCCGCTTTTCCCTCAAAGCATGTTCTGTTTTGACACATCCGTCAGACTAGTATCGCTTTTATGCAATACAGTTGTACTGGAGGTTATCTCTCAAAAATTCAAATAAGTAAGAAACTGCAGAAAAACGGCCCTCAACAATATTTAATAAATTTTTATGAAGACTGCTAACATTTCTTAAACTGTTTGTAGTGTAGTGAAATGGGTGCACGTGTCTTATGGCGGGAGAGAGCGAGGCTGATGTAGCCTAAGTTCATTACGATACCACATTGTCGAATTTCGAATTAACCAACGCCACGGAAGCTGGTATTATCCAGTCTCATTTCGCTGGCGACCAATCATTTCACATGGCTAGTACCCAATTATTCTCAGTTGCAACCGTCTCATACAGTTTCGTAAATCGATGATTAAGGACCACTCCGTCTTGCCTGCATCTCGTATGCACAAGCTAACGGTGAAAAAGGTAATTGACTAAATGCGTTTTCCACTTTTTTACATTTATTTAGGGCTTCACGGCTGATTAACGATGAGGTCATCTGAGTGGAGGGAGAATTGTGGTCAAGGAATTGGAAGAAAATTGGCCATGGCTGTTATGAAGGTATCATACTGACATCCGCCTGGAGTGATTAAAAATTTAAAAACATAAAATATAAAGAATTGCCATACGGGTTTTTGAATCCGTGTCAATCGAAATACCAGATCGAATATTACCGTTCAAGTACTAGATTTGGTATGTTTCATTGGTACACATGGTTAGAATAATACTACTTGCATGCTACTTCAATGGCAGAAGTTAGTTTTATTTGGAGCTGCTCGACAATGGCTTACGTATTTCAGAAAGATAAACCGCCATTAATTGTGTGTTTCTACAAAGTGTTCGTATTAATCTTATATATATATATATATAAAAATAGACGTGTGTTTTCATATATTTCACTTTTCAGCCACCACTTCCAAGCACAGATCACTGGTCTTTGTGTGTGGAAGTAGCATGGAGTTTCCTGTCGTGCACAACGTTGGCCGAACGTCGATGGCTGTGGGGATGTGGGAGATATGATGATTAAAGTTGGCCAAAGCAGGGCGTTTTCATATTTCGACCAAAAATTTGTGTCTTCTTATACTTCTCTTTCCTGCCACAACTACATAGTATAGACCATTGGTGTTTGTGTGTGGTAGTAGAATCGTGTCTCCTGTCGTGCATTATGGTTGTTAGATGTCGGTAGCTATGGGGGTGTGGGAGATATGGGGGTGTGGGAGATATGGGAGTTGAAAGTGGTCTACTTGCGGCAATTTCATATTTCTGCCAAAGACGCATGTGTCATGGTGTATCACTTTACATCGAAAACTATCTATCACAGATCACTGGCGTTTGTGTGTGGTGGTAGCACAGAGTCACCTTTCGATCACAATGTCGGCCGAATTTCAGTAACTGTGGTAGTGTGGGAGATATGGTGGTTGAAATTGGCCTATCAAGGATATTTTCGTATTTCGATGAAAGACATGATCCTCCGCATATGTCACTTTTCTGCCACAACTACCTAGCATTGAGCATTGGTGTTTGTGTGTGGTAGTAGAATCATACCTCCTGTCGTTCACTATGGTTGTTAGATATCGGTAGCTATAGGGGTGTGGGAGATATGGGGGTTGAAAGTGGCCTACCTGCGGCAATTTCATATCTCTGCGAAAGACGCATGTGTCATGGTGTATCACTTTTCAGCGAAAACTATCTATCGCAGATCACTGGCATTTGTGTTTGGTAGTAACACAGAGTCACCCATTGATCACAACGTTGGCCGAATTTCGGTAACTGTGGGAGATATGGTGGTTGATAATGGTAGATCAAGTATATTTTCGTATTTCATCCAAAGACATGTGTGTCCGTAAATTTTACTTTGCTGTCTGAACTACATATCGCAGATGACTGGCATTTGTGTGTGGCAATAGCATCGCGTCTCCCATCGGGCACTATGGTTGTTAGATGTCGGTAGCTGTCAATACAAATTATTTACAAACACGAAGGAAGTCGTGGGTACCAGCTAGTTATTCATATGACAATATGTTCCGTATATGCTTTTTTATGGTCCCTTCCGCGAGCGAAAGAGGCAAATCATCCATTGTTATGAAATGATGAGAGACACCAAAGAGTCGTTTTGTCAGCAAGAAATCTCTTTTATTTTCAACAAGACGTCCTCAGAATTGTAACGACGTCAAAACTATAATTTTATAGCAGTAGACCGTAATCGAACACAGTGGTTCCCAAATGGTGGTCCGCGGAACCCTGGGGTTCCGTGTTCCGTCCGAGAATTAAATAAAATGTTCGTTGAAAAGAGTCATAACCGCGCGTGAGAAGGCTATCATGGTTCTGCTTCCGTTTGTGACGACTTACCGATGCGGGACAGGTTTTTCTGCTTACGCTTATAAAAATGGGGATCCGCCAAAAAATGTATGATTAACTGGGGTTCCATGGCCAAAAGGAAATCGGAAACCGCTGATCTAACAGACCATTTGGGGTGGGTGAACGGTAACGCTCTGGTGTAGCATTCGGGGGTACGCAGGTTCGAATCTCCATGCTGACATCCAGATTTCTGTTTTTAAGGGTTTCCCGGAATCAATCCAGGCGAATGCAGGTTGGTTCCTTCAACAGGCCAAGGCCCAATTCTTTCCCATTTCTTGCCCCCAGTTCTCCTCCGCCTCTAATGTTAACGCTTTTTTCCCCTCTTCATCTGAAGTATTTTCGTAAATATTTAGTCCGTATTGGCAAATTGATAGAGGAAATTCAGAATGCGTTATTTCGCGTCAAACTTCACCGAATCTATCTTGATGACATTACCCTGTCTCAAGCTGATTAGCTTAAAGTACACAAATTTTGTAATGAGGTGTAAAATGTATATTAAATTATTGAATATCTCCAAGTCCATCCACTGTTTTTTGGAATGATAGTGTTTCCTTTTGATTCGATGTTTGGACGGCGAGGTGCGTTAAAACGCTTCGATAGTTTTAATTCTGCTTTACAATGTGGGTTCCTTTTCGCTGATTGAAAAAATTGTTTAAATCAAGGGCCTCCAAACAATGGCTCGCGAGCACCACCAATTCGACCCACCAAATTTTATTTTGATTACGTTGTACAATTTAGAAGACAAGTAAACCATACAAAAAATAATCAGTCATTTTTATTGAAGGACTAATTAAAAATTACAGTACCAAACATACCTCATGAAACTGAAAGTTTTAACCGTAATTAATTATATGAAATTTATCCTAAAAACTTACAATAAGTGGCATGCATCGGAAATTCAAATAACAAAATTAAACACTATAATTAAGATTACTGAGATTTATATAGCTGTAACTTTTCACTAAAAATTGTTGCAGTTATGGATCAAGATTACTTGTGGAAATATTAGGAGTGACTTCAAATACTCATCAGTCAATTTGGATCTTTAAAATAATTTCGTATATTTCAGTTTGGAGAATGTTTTTTCACACAGATAAACAGTGCCAAAAGTTGAAAAAAAAGCCACAGAAAATTTATCCAATTAATCAAGCTATGTGAGTTGAAGACTCATAAAATACCAGCAATGATCATTATAATTAGTTTTTTAAAAAAATGCCACAGTGCAAATCAATCATTTTTGTTTGCTTTGAAGTTCTGGGGCAAGGGTTTCTATGTCGGTTTAGAAAGGATTTTTAAAAATCTTGATACCGTTTGCAATCAAAATCAAAAAAACAAGACTCGAAATTTGTTTTTAAAACACGCAAAGCTTTAATTTAAAAAAAAACTACGAGAAATTGAGTCTCAGTTAAGAGATTAAATATCTGTCATGTATTAAAACGCGAGAAATATTTTTTTCTCAGTTGAGATTGAAATAAAACAAATTTTGCTAAAGGACTTGATACGAGTGTTTAAATCAGGTAGAAGGTAGTTTTCATCGTAATTTTAAATTAAGGCCATTCATATATTTAGTTAATTCTGTATAAAATGACAACTTCCATAACCATTTATTGTTTTGTAACTCAGACAGAGGACGATTCATTTCATTTATGAAAATTACTGTCATTGCTGGGAGTTCAAAACGTCGCATTAGAACTTTTCCTCAGCCAAGTCAGCGTACTGCAGCGTAGTGTGGTAAGCCATTTTCTCCAGTGTCTTCTGTAAATTCGCGGAATCGATGAAAATTTTAGCGCATGTGATCTAATATAATTAACAGCTGACATAATTGGGTTTACAACTTATAACATATCCAAGTATTTTAGAAATAAAGACTGTTGATGAACGATATAATGTACACTTCATGACTGATACCCGTCGTATTTTTCTACGACGTTTGATACGAAAACAACTACATCTTTATTTGTTCCACGCATGTTTTTACCACCATCCGTACTGATACTCTTCAGGTTTCTTCAGTTGTCATTGTGTGAATGGTATGAACGCCAAGAAGCTCTACATGCACTTCATAATTTTTATTTATCCCTCGAATAAAAAGTAATACCTGAGTAGTACGAAACATCTGTTTATTCAGTCAGGCCCAGAACCACTCCAAGTGTCGATTTTTATCAGACAATTCAATTATTAAATTTTCTACAGTATAATCTACTCTTCGAAACCACAGTATTTGCTGACAAACTGATGTTTCTAAATAAATTAGATTTTTCTGGATACATTTCTGCTACGGATATCGTGCATTAATTCGCGTTTAGTAAAAGATTTTTGTGGAGACTAGTTCTGCTTCTCTTTCAGCATTTCCTTTCTTAAACTATTGCTGAGATTTCAACACGCGTTTCAAAGAATTTTTTTTTTAATTTTAGACATACTGTAAATTTAAAGTAATTATGAGAATAGTTAGTGCCATATTGACGATTAATATAGTATTCTGCGAGGATTTATATTGTTACATTGTCGATTATATACGCCGCCTTATTACTCAACTTAGTTACGAAATATGAAACCTGACATCCCACTGAGTATGAAAATACGTGGATAGATTTTTTTTTTATCCTGTGTTTTGTATTTTTTCGATAAACCATAAACAGAAATCTAATTTCTCCCTATATTTCCGAAATCACTAATCAGAAAATTCTTTCATAATATTGGTTTTTGCAAAAAATTTAAATGTATTTACTAGTAAATTTGATTCTTAAGTAGAAATTTCGCATATATATATATATATAAGAACTGCCGTGAGGCACTATTTTATATGGAAAGTCCATATATATATATATATAAGTTAGTGAATTGAATAATTAATACAATGCAAAATTTTAACTTTTTTTTTTTTTAAATACTTTATAATTTTTTTTACGGAAGCCTCAACGCAAACTATTTATCTAACTTTTAACTGTTTACTACTGTTGACCGTATCTTAAACGATTCAAAATTATGCTACTTTTAAGTAAACCAAATAACCTTTTCGCTTAAGGTTCAACTGTTTCCATAACTTTAACAGCTTCCTTCTAGCTGCTTTCGTATCGTTAAGCCAACATATTCAAGCCATTAATTATTATGTGCATAGTCTTCTCCTTGGTTTCTGGTCTGCTGCGCTTGAACTATATTTTGCTGCTAACGATGTTCCCCAAAAAATGCGATTAGTATATGATATTCCAAATCATTATAGCCCTACACATAATATACCACATTTCTATATTCATACAACTATAGGCTATCGTCACTTACGAAGTTAAAGTTTATACACAGTCTCGGAACGTAAAACTAGTGCACAAGAGTAGCTCGCAAACTACTGGTTTTTATTTCGAGAGCTTCTTTAATCCAGGAGAAAATATTGTTTCAATATCCGCAAAGTCAGTCTAACTTCATCGTGGCGTGAAACGCTGATAAGTAATTTCATTGAATTTCTCTGACATTTAGCCCAATCAGGTGTTGTCTAGAAGTGTAGGACATTGAGTTAGAAATGAATATCGGTTTATGGCTTGTTAATAATGCCAAATAAAGGGGAAATGCTAAGTAAAATCCTACTTCCAGTGAATGGAAAAGACGCTACCTGGTGGAAGAGAAAAATGAAGATCTATTATAGATGCAAGCCGAGAAAATTACAGCTACAATGCACGAGACAAAGCAGAAAATTTATGGACACCTTATGAAAATGAATGAAGGTAGGTTGATAATAAAAAATTTCAATTACATCACTAAATTAAAAGTCACAGCATAATCGGTTGAGATTACCAGAAATAGTGTGTAAAAAGTTGAGATATATCTAGACAAAATACAGAATCGAAAAGTGTTTTAAATAAAATTGGCAAATTCAAGGGGTTCCAGGAACAACGTACAAAGCTGAAGCATAACAGGTCTGAAGAAAGAAGGAGGAACCTAAGTGATAGAACGAATAAACTGTGGGAGGAAAAGGAACGACTAAAAGCCAGTTGTTTCAAATAGCCCAAAGTAGGCCAAAATCGAAAAATGGGTCTTTTTTTAAATTAAAAAGAAAACAGATATTGGGGACTGCCGACAGAGGTGAAAACTTAATGCTACAAATATCATACGCATATCATACTTATAGCTACAGATATACTAATAATAATAATCCCGTGTAATCCTAATGAATTTGTGACAAGGTTTCAATTTGCTGCGCAATCCGCCCCTGTCTAAGCCACCTTAATCTAACCCGGTAGCCCTACCACTTACAGAGGACCTACAGTTTAAAGGGGAATCCGAACAACGGAAGCGTTCAGGCATACTACATAACAAGCTGTGCCAGAGGTGAAGGTCGGGTTAATGGTCTATGAAAATCCCCGCCGACACAGGGATTCTAACCGGAGACCCTCCGTTCCCCAGTCCGACACTTTAACCACCGAGCTACCAGAACGCAAAAAGAAGCACCCATTCAAAAATCGCCCAACGCGCCTAAAGAAGTTTTCACTCCAAAAAATAGAAATCTAACTTGGTACATAACCCGAAGGATAGTCGAACATTTCCGAAGGAGATGTAGCAAACAGTTGTGTCAGGGCCAGAAAGGCCAATTCCTTTCCACAGGGGCCTACAGTTTAACGTGGAATCAGAACTAATGAAGGTCTTGGCGTAGCTCATGTAATCAACTCCTAAAAATTCCTGCCCATCACGGGACTTGAAGCCACGACCGGAGAGAGAAATATTCGGAAGTAAGCGCCTAAACCGCTGTGCTACCAGACCGCCTCGTTTCAAAATAAACATGTTTCAAAATTGGATTAAAAACTATGAGTTTGCATGAACAACGTTGACAGAAATTAATGTGAGGGAGCATTGAGCAGAGGGTTTAGGTTATTGTAAATCAAACGTTTTAAAGTATACCTATGCAAAGTTCCATCAAAATCGGATGTAAACGTCCAATGCACATATCATACGCGCAACGCAATACGTAATAAAATGTCGGTGCTGCGAGTTCATAGATTTATCCCCAGTCTACAGCCCGCCTATAGAAGTTTTTACTTCAATATAACATCAGTTATTCACATTACTGCCCGAGCAACATCCGGAGTCTACTTGCCGTTGTGTACGAGCTGACCAGCGTAATGCGGATGCACTAAAGTCGCGCCCCGCCCTCTTGGCGCCTGCCAACCGTTCGTTACGTCGCATTAAAGTCCCCTTATACGACCGCTCACGTTACTTTCACAGATAGCGCCGGCGCATAAACAATTTGCCCATAAAATAGTTCGCTTTATGGCAACGGGAGCTGTTCTGCTGCGGTTTACCTATGCGCAATTCATTTATACGCCTTACTACCGGCCTTGAAAAGCGTCAATGCTGACGGTCAGGACATACGAATGAAAGAGCGGCAAGGTCTGTGTTTACCATTTTCATCTGGTTTTGATGAACCGTACTGGGGTACTGACTACATCTCGGATACTTAATAGGAGACCGTGCAGCAAAATCTGAACCAAGAAAGGCAGCTGGAACAGTAACGATGTCGTAGAAACGCACGTGCGAGCGACTTGAGTTTCACGCCTACTTTACGATAGTGGCTGAAACGGAGCAGCAAAAAGACCTGACACCTTTGTTGCGCACTAAATTCGCTGCAGATACTAAAAGTCGCTTGGCAATGTTTCTAGCTTACAGGTGTTGCTATGTCTCTACTGAAACAGGCGTACAGATCGCTGTGACGACGTTACTCTGGGAGACAGATACTACCAGTTACATTTACGTCACTGACAGTTAAGAATCTTTAAGCCCCATATTCTTCCTAAGCCCCATATTCTTCTAAGCTTATTAGATACACAGATAAAAGACTAAAGGTTGATTATGATTATAATGTGGGGAGAGAATTGCTTTGAAAAGATTTGAAATGCAAATATCTTGGCGTAACATCTGATAGCATTCTCAACTGGGCAGCACACATTGGACAGGTAATAGGAAGAGATTTAAAAATCCTTCACTTGTTGGATAGAGCGATGAGGGGATGTACGAGAGAACTAATGGAATTGGGTTACAAAACTTTGGTCAAAACATTGCTTGAATATGGTGGTGGAGTATGGGACCCACATTTTGGGTATCAAATACAGGAGTTGCAGGAGGTCCAAAAAAGGGCTGCTAGATTTGACTCTAGAAATTAACGTAGAACACAATCGGTAACCGATATGATAAAAGAGCTGGAATGGGATTCATTGGAAGACAGTAGGAGGGTGAAGGGAGTCATGGGAGTGTACAAGGCGTATAATGGTGATGAGGCATAGAAAGATATTGATGTAAGAATTAAAAGTAATGCGTGGAAGGGAAGAGATGACCATGAGCACAAGCTGGCACTCGATTTCAGGCACAAGGGTGTGGGAAGATTCTATTTCGTACGTAATGGGGTTAGGGACTGGAATAAATTACCAAGAGAATTACCAGTAATCATTTCATATATATAAAAAATAAAAAAAGGTTTAAAAGAAATTTATGAAACAGTCAGTACATGAATTTTTTACAGAATTCACATTCAACAGGATCAACACAGTAAGATTGTTTTTCTTATTCCTAATAGACATATTCTTTTGTAAAAAATGTGTACCTTTTTGCTCAAGGATTTGTTCTAAAACCATTTAACACTTTAAGATTTGAAACACGTCGAATTAATTGTAGATTAGCTAACATGAGCTGAAATGTATTATCTCTTGTTAATGTGAAGTTACGTTTTGTTCGAACGTAGTTTGATCTGAAAAATTGTTGGTTCTTATGATGACGCTGTTGTAAGTCTGATGTGGAAGCCGCCAGTTTCTAAAATAATGGTCCCATTTACAACAGTTGATATCATTTTAATAATATTCATATAATCAGTTGTTTTAATGGCTGATGATAGTATACAGGTTAATTTACAAGCATTTTCGTAGTTGTTGTGTTCCAAAATTTTTGCTGCAAAGTGCATATATTTTTTATTTGTACATATTTCTATTTGTATCAGTTTTCAATTGAGATCTATGATTGTTAAGTTCAACGAGTTATGCGATAGTGAACCAGTAGTGCATTCAGAGATTCTGTTTAAGATCGTTCAAATAATCTCATTGACTAGTTACTTTGAAACAGATCACTCCGCTTGGGCCAGGTCAACTACGAGAGTAGAAACAATCGGTCTGCAATATGTGTCCTCAAAGCTTACAGGTAATGCAGTTCAGTTAGGTCATAAGAAGTAATTGGAAGACAGGAAGTGACTGAAGAGAGTACTAGGAATGTATTAGCTGTATGTTGATGATGAGGGAAAGGTTGGCAATGACGACAAGTTAATTTCACAAGTAAGATAATGGGATTTTTTTTCTATATGGGAGTCAGGGGTTAGAATAAATTAAGAAGGGAAGGGATAAACAAATTCTTAAACCGCAAAAGTTTGCGGGTGGGAAAATTTCACTCAACGAATTTCAGATGAAAAAAATAAAAAATGGGAAAATAGGTGTGTAAGGAAATTACTACCGGAGTATATGCTCAATCGAAACTGAATTAAATTAAATAGTATGTCTGTAACAAGCCTTGATTACATTACAAAGCTAAATAGATTAAGCAGACAGCAAGAAATAAATCAATAATTATTCGTCAAGATGCCAGTTCACAGTTTACTAGTAGACGCAGTGTCTGCCCTTGTACAGTATGTCATATATAGCAGATAATGTCCTTAAACTAGACCACGTATGTATTTCAGGTGTTAGCCTTCAAGATGTCTTACAGTTACCAACGTGAAGTAGAAGTCTTGGCCTATTGGTACTGTACAAAAATGAATTTCTTAATTTTTTAATGTAGTTAATACTAGAACATAACTGCCAAATTATTGTATTGTGATCCGTATTTAACACGTGTGAAGAATTTTAAACAATCCAGACTTCTGAAAATGGGTGAAAACCGAATTAAAAGAGTCCGTTACATTTATACAAGTCAAGCTGATATAAAGTGTGTAACACAGAAGACCTAATCGGTGTGGCTTATTACACTACCGCAGTTGAAATGTAATTTCAGTCATACGCTAAGTAAATGAATAAATAATTGCATGCCCACTGTCCCCTTCACCACTGGAAATGTAGTGGTTACAGCACTGTGAAAGGGTCTCATTTCTTCGCTGTGCCGGTCACAGTTGGAGCAGACAGCAGACGGGCAACGTCCTACAGATTGGCTCTACCGTACTATCTTGGATGATTGGATGGCAAATTACTCTGAAGTCATTTCGACCTAACGATCCTACTAAGGATATCTCAACCTTATCTCAGATCCACCCCCGAGGTCGATCCGTACCCAGTTTCTCTGTGTAACCGATCTTGTCACTCTTCCCCCGTTCGGCAATACAGTATCCCTGCAGTGATCTCATAACAAATGTAGATTATATGCAGCGTTAGCTTGTCCTGTGTGGTTCTTCCAAATTCACCAGCACAGCACGCGGCTCATCGGAATTTGACGTCGTTTCGCCTTTCCAGTAGTTCATAGTATTATCATGTATCTTATAGATAGTTAATAGGCCATGGTTAGTTGACGACTCTCTGGCATTCAGGAGGACGAGGGCTCGATTCTTGGTCTGACCATCTTGAATTCGGTTTCGCATGGTTTATGGAAACCTCTCCAGACTAACGTCAGCATAGTTATTCCAAAATGCCATGGCCGGATTCCCTTTCGTTCTATGACCACAATACCCTAATTGTATTGACATCGATGAGCCATTATGTGAAAAAAATAATAATAATGTTTAGGAAGTTGTCTGTGATTTTCTATGGCTTCATAGACTTTATATTCGTAAATGAGCTTTATTTTCTCTCTTTAGCTGCTCTGCCCTCTCCAGCTAGCTATTGTAGACAATTTTAAGTTTTGTTTTTAATACGTGGCTTGGTCTAGAAAACTGCACTACGTAGACGGGTGGGAAATTTCCGAGCCAGGCCACGCAGTTTTCCATTCTTATCATTTTTCACAATTTAAATGAGGTACAGAACACACAACAGCATGCGAATATTTATTTCCTTCATTTAATTATCTCCATATGTAATTTATTATAGTCTGACAATAGAAAACAGTACAAAATGTCTTCTGGAATCAAAATGGAATAAAGCTAAGTGTTACGTAAGGGGGAGGCAAAAGCCACGTCGGGCTACGTGTGGGGGAAGGGGGGGGGGTTCACAGGAGACCAAAATGGAGCTACGTGGTTTATGGACGCTCCATTTTCGACCATTTAGTCAGTTCCAATTTGTCTTTGGTAACACGCCAATACGTCGGAACCTACAAAAATTGTCATATCGGTCATAGGTTTAGTAAATACATTCCTTAGGCGATAATATTTGATTTAAAGTGTATAACGTAAGTTTCGAATACATGAAAATGAGGAAAAATCACTTAAAATGTGGGTAGATGCACAAATGTTATCAAGCAAGAAATACACGTTATTACATGACGATATGTTTTCTGTGTGTTTCTTACTCTTAATTCTTAGTCCAGGCTGCATTTCAATCTAACCACAACAGCTATTAGCAAAAAATAAAACCAACTTAAATGCCGTGTATCAAACATTCGTTACGATAGACGCCATGTTTTTCCCTGTAAGGTAGGTTGCCATGCAATATATCTTACCACTGAAAAACAATATGTCAGCCCGCACAGAGTAATCGTAAATGTTACATGATTTTCTACTTATTACGTATCTGCAATCTGCATGTTGAAAGCAGTTTTTATTCAATAATAAAGACTTAAAAACACGTGGAATAAATGTAAACAGCTGTTAACGTGTATTTCTTGCGTCATAACATGTATGCATCTACCCATATTTCGAGTGATTTTTCCTCATTTCTACATATTCGAAGCTTACGTTATACACTTTAAATCAAATATTATCGCCTAAGCAATGTGTGTATCAAATTTCAGACCGACAGGACAATATTTGTAGGTTCCGACGTATTGCAGTGGAGCCTTGTCTTTAATTACGATATTGTGGACGTTACAGAGAGGACAGCACAAGACGAACTCAACACTTCATTAAAACCACCCATGCTCGAAGCCGAACTCGAACCGGCGGTCCTTGAAATGCGAGGCCAGCGTGCTAGGTTCGACCCCCCCCCCCTTTTCCCTATCCATTGCCGGCCCGTAACACAAACTTTTTTTTTTTTTTTTTTCAACTATTTCATACCTCTCAGCTGAAGGCTGGGAGGCGGGCTGCTGGAGAGTCACTAAGACTCTTTTCAGCCAATCTACTCTACGGGGAGGGAAGGGGGATGGAAGGTGTCATCCACTTCTTGAAATAATTCACGTTCTATTGGCTAGAGGTCTCTGACCAGCAGCTGTAGTCTCTGCATTGTTGCGTCTCGAGTCTGTTTCCTGGTACCAGTAAGGCTTTAGGCAAGATGGAGCCCCCATGGCCAGCAAGGCGCAGGCGACCTCTGACGAGGGTGTTGATGGCACTACGTCACTTTAACGACCGTCGCGGCGTCTACTTAAAACGGATTGTGCAACACATCAACACTCAGCAGCTCGATAACGGAGAGGTAACCAATCAGCTGCCTGCAACTCATGTAGCAGTTCAACTCAATACTAACGCTAGATCGATAAATTCAATTACATTAAACAAGTCCTATGACATAATTTTACAAGTATCTATTCAGGATTCATTGCCAATACGCGATAAACACTTCATAAATATATTTCCTGCCTTCTACGTTCCAGTGCCTTGCAATCCAGATAGATTGTTGTTTGGTGCAAAAGGTTATAAACTGATATGATAAAGAAGCTTGATTGCTGGGCATTGGAAGATAGGAGGCAGTGAATATAGTAATGAAGTGTGTAACGCGTATTTGCGATGAGTCCTGAATAGATACTGGTAAAATTATTTAAGGTAATACGTGTGAATGAAGAAATTACCATGACCACAAAATAAAAACTACATTTGAAGCATAATTCAATTACTTCTTTTTGTAGATAGTAGAAGTCAGGGATTGGAATAAATTACTGAGAAATGTGCTGGTAAACAACTTAACTCAAGCACTAAAGGAATTCAAATTGTAAAATCGTATAAAGCAAAAATACAGAAATTTTCACAGCAGCAGGTGCTCCAGTGAAATTGAAATAATATAACAAGTAAGAAAAAAAGGGAGGGGGGGGGCAACTGCACAACTTTCTCGACCTACTAGAAACTGGTGCTAACCTGTCAAAATTTACATCAGTCGCTTCGTTAACATGTCCTCTCCACGTTTTGCGATCATACATTGCGGAAAAGTCACCAGAAATTTAATTAAAAATGACGGAATATGAAAGGCTGAGAACTGTAAAATGCTATCAGCACTGAAAGAAAAAAAAAAAACCTAATCGGTAGAGGGATCATTTCAACCTGAACAGTTTCATTTTGTCATAGACATCATGGTTAGGTTGAAATACGGCCTGGACGAAGTGAAAAAAAAAAAAAAAAAAACGAAATTTTTGCTGTGCGGCATCCATACGGAAATGGCGTATTTGTTTACAACGGAAGCAATCGATTATTTCTGGTTGATCGTTGCTATGTAAGATGGCGGGTATCACCATATTAGAACTCGGATACATACTGCCAATTTGTCAATTTTGTGCGATTTTTTACAACGGAGAGGAGCTTAAAAAGCAAGAAAACGTTACAACAAAGGATTAAATCAACATTTTAAGAGACTGTCACTGATGTTTCATAGTTGGCGGTATATAACGGCTGTGCGTCACTGTCATATTTCGGCATTTTTAATTAAATTTCTGGCTACTTTTCCGAAATGTATGATCGCAAGACGTGAAGAGGATATGTTGACAAAGCGACTGATGTAAATTTCAACAGATTAGCACCAGTTTCTAGTAGGTCGAGAAAGTGGTGCAATTCCGCCCCCCCCCCCCCAAAAAAAAGAGAAACACTGAAGGAAAAAAGTAAAATTCAATTGGATCCATACACGTTTCCAGTAGCTATTACTTTATCAGTACTAATTATTAGACACTCAAATCAAATCGGAAGAAAATTTTGTTCACCTTGCCATTTTGAAATATGGTACCTTCATATAATATGCTCTTTATGTAAGCAGGCTCTTAATTACTATTAGTAATTGAAAGAGTTATTAATATAACATAATATAATATGACAGCTCTTCTGTACCTGAGTCTTGAGCAAGCCTCTAGGAAGTGAGGATGAAATAAATGTCATCTAGATGACTATGAAATATAGTATAAAGACTCTGAAGATACTTTTAGTCTGCGCTTTTACATGCAAAAATAAAAAAAATAAAAACATTTTCCTTTAATTGGCCATTGCTCTTTACATTCTCATCATCATCCATTAAATTATAAAGTAAATTCGTATGGTCTTCCGACTTGTCGACAGTTTCGAAAACGCTGCTGGCGTATGCCATACAATCAAGCACCTCTCTTAGAAAATCCTGTTTATACGATGATTTGAATCGGCAGCCCTGAAATTAGACAAGCGCCTTAAACAACGATCTTCCAGACCCATCCACTGTCCGGGTCTGCTTTGAATACAACCTCCTCCATTTTTATTCTCTTTCTGCCACCTACGTCCAACCATATCCCCTTTTCCGTACACACTCCTTCTTTCAGTCATTTATCCCTAGAGCTTCCTCTTGCCCAATTCCCAAGCAAAGAGACGAGATGGGGGAGGCTGGAGCCTGGTGGGTGAGTAGTTAACACTCGGGAGGACGCGTGTTTGATTACTGTGTACCTTTATTTCGCGAATCCGTATTAAATTCTATCTTCCCCTTCCTCTTGACTTGTCCACGCCATTTTAGTCTTGCCTTTATCATCCTAGTAACAACGGTTCGTCTTTCACTGTGCTGTTAAACTTCTCATTTCTTATCCAGTCCATTATTGTTTCTGAAAATAATCACTTCATTTATTCATGTCTAGTAAATGCCACTTTTATTTACTGGACAAGTTTTGGCACCATAAATGAGGAACATTTTAAGCCCGATCAGTCTTTGAGGCTTATTAAAAAAGTTTCCCATCCACATTTCGTTTTCTGCAGTTTCTCTAAATCACTTCAGAATATCGAAATGGTTCCGTCAAATGGTCAGTTTCTTGTAACCAATCCTACCCGCTTCTAATGACGGTGACGAGACGAAAAATCAAAAAAATAAAATAAAAAATAAAATAAACGTTTCCGCTTGCAACCCTTTTTTGCTTGTATTTTCTTCATAACATCGACTTTGCTGCTCATCATTTTTAACTTGTAAATAACGAATAAAAGTTATTAGTCTTATTGTATTGTTTCAATTTTATAATTTAATCTGTTATTAATTCCATAATTTCTGCTGCTATTCGCAATATTTAGTCCCAGTAAAAGAAATTGATTATATCACTTACGTATTTACATATTTAGAGCAGGTTGAAATTATTTGGAGTGCTAAACTTCACTTGACGCTTGTTGGCAGAGATTCGACAGAAAGACGGTGAAGCTGGCTGTTCAGAAAGGGATTCGTAGAGGAGTAATCGAGAAAGTTGGTGACAAGCTCCGTCTACCCAAAAGGCGCCGGAAGACGTTAATCCAACGGTTTAGTAAGAGGTGAGTGCAGACTCTGATTGAGCCAATATATAGTCGCTCCTTCCATTACGATAAGATCTGACGAGGGTGTGGTGCAAAGAGATATGAATTGTTTCTCTGTGCGTTCTCTAGAAGCTATATCGAAAGTCAATTGCATTTCCACAGTAACACTATCTGATAATCGAAATCTTGAACAAAGTATTTTACGCACATCGTAAGTTTTTCTAAACTACAATATTAAAAACTATTACAACGCACCGACCGTTCTGATAGCTCAGTGGTTCATTCCGCTGATAGTGGCCACCGAATGCGGACGTGTTTGAAGTTCCTACGAGTGGACGAAAGTGCGTAGAGCTCAACCTCAAGACAGAAGAATACAACAGTAATTGGAACAGTAATTACGAATATCAACTTTCAAATTCCCGTTTGAACATGGGCACTCTCGTCCAAAGTCTTTTGAGTTCAACAGCATACTTTGTATCATGATATCGGCATGCAAATAGATTTAATTGCGAACACATTATATGTTAAAATGAACGACGAACAGAGGAGTACCTAGACCTTGTAGGAGACGGGAGGAGAGAATAGATTCACCCACAACAACGACGCGGTTAGTACTGTTTGCGTCACACATACGGTCCTCGGCAAACGTCATGTGGGGGTTAGGGATTGCAGTCCAGCAAAGCGGGATCCCGCAATCCCGCGGGATCCCGCATCATTAGACAGTCTGGCGGATCTCGCACAAAATTAAGCGGATCCGCAATCCGCAAAATCCGGCGGAAACGTGTGTCAGTCTGCGTGACTCGCTGCCTCACTCGGTCTCTGTAGTATATTTTGCACTGTTCGCCTGTACCCTTGCAGTTGGCATTTGACTCATGTGAACAAGCATTTGTTTTTGTCAACCTTCGTCATTCGTAAGTGAATAAATACACTTTTACGTATTCATCAAAACTTATGTTTGTTTCGAGTACACATTTCTGTAATTTGAGTTATGTTGCGTATTTAGTACGATTTTCTAACCATATAATTATTTTTTAAGTGTCGCACACGTTATCTGAACTACACGGTTACAGCTTCTAATTTACGGTTTCATTATTCCCATTTTCTGTATTTGCAGATAAAGTAATTGTGACAATTTCCTAATTTGCGGCTGAAAATTTGATTATTCGTTGATATGAAACTAATGTTATCGTAATTTTAACGATCGCGTACCTATTTATTTAACAGCTAACAAAAGGAAATTGTATATCTTTTGACTTATTGTTGTTGTGGCCGCTTCCTCAATGCGTTTCTTTGACGAAAGCCACCTGCTTACATGCGCCGCTCAGACTTTCGATTAATCCCTCTTGTTATTATTTCGACTAAAGGTAGAAAAAGTTCTAATGAAATTTTCACTGATGTATCGACGAGTTGTGTTGTAGGAACACCATACTTCCACGGCTGCCTCCGCCGTCTTCCTCGCGTTTGATATTTCGGGTGTTTGCTGTGAAATCCGGAGATACAACCTATGAGGACTTCACTGCAATCATTCGCCGAGAAAGTCTCCTTTCTTACTACAAAATAATAATTTCCACTCTAAAAACGTCATTACGCCACATAAGTAAATCTGAAATACTTGACAGTTTCCGTGTTGGTGAGTAGTTTATTTTAATAACATTGAATCAACTGTAATATCGATCAAGGAATCAGGATATATAAGAATTAATCACGCAAAAAAAGGCAAGTCTCGTGCTTGTGCAGTGACAAAAAGTTATGAGATCTTGTTCTGAGCCAAGTCTACATTTTACAGAGTATATTCACTTCACTTTGTGAAATGGAATGCTTTTCTCGGTGTTATGGAACGTTTATTTAGAACTTCAAAAAAAAAAAAAAAAAAAAAAAAAAAAAAAAAAAAAAAACCTGGTAACTTGGCCATTAAGAAAACCATATTTTTAAACTTATGTGATGTATTGTAAGGCACATAATATGACCTAAGACTAAATATTTTCCATTTTTATTATTTATTTAAAAATTGGTTTAGATTAAAAAACAAAAATGTAAAACCTCGAAATACACTTAAGACACGCTAAAAGTTTTAATGTCATTTTGCCAATCAAAATATTGTTAACTGTTAATTTTTATCATTTAACATTAAAAATTATTTATTAATATAATTATTATTTAATTTATTAATGATTTAAGTAACTATGTTTTAAATATATGCGTTAAAAAACTGTTTGTACCAATCCCGCACGGATCCCGCGGGATTGAAAACACTGCGGGATTGCAATCCTTAGTGGGGGTGCACAATTTACCATTCGAAGTGTCCCCGAAATCATACGGAAGGCCTTGGATAGTTTTGGTATAGTGATGAATATAACATCTGACAAACTAACTGAGAGCAAGACACAATTGTAGCTGAAAACTGTAAGCGTGGATCTGAAACGCTACATCTCGTCGTATGTCAATACTGGCGAATATAACGCATTCAAAATTTACGATGGCCAACCGCGAAACTGCGTAGTTTGTAAAGCGAATGACCGACCATCTTAAGGTCCAGTGAATAAGGAAGTCACCTAGCACCGAACCCAGCCTTCAACGAAGCGGTGTTGCCAACAACCTACGAAAATGTTATGAATGTCATAAACAGAAACACAACCAACATCTCAACAAGACAATAGACGAAACAGGCAAAACTATGAATGGGCTATTGCAAAAGATAGATATACCCATGTAAATGGAATTAGAGAGTCAGACATTTGAAGAAGAAAAACCACAAACGTAGACACAAACCAAGAGCTCACAACTACCGAAACAGAATGATCAAAGATGCAACGAAAGAAGAAATAAACCAACTGTTGAGAGCGAGAAGCCAAAATATCAGACTCAGTCACTACTGTAACAATCAAAGAAAAGAGAATCGAACCGGTAAATAAAAACCCGAACCAGGACTCTGATGGAAGAAAGCGTGAGACATCAACAACAAAGAAAAGAGCGAAGATATTGAGAATAGAAACAGACCCCAGAAACAAAGAAAAGCTAGGAAGATATCTGCCATTTTAAACGTGTAAGATGTAACTGATAAAACAAAACTCAACCACGCGTTGAGGGACACATGGTGCAGAAGTGGAAGGAGAGAGACAAAAGAGGAAACGGCAAGACAAGACAATGAAAAGGAGGGGAGGAAAGTGTTATGGTGTGATGAGGCAGGTTGATTGCTTCGTGTAGTACAAGGGAAAGTTCCCAATTCTCCCGCCGTCTGGAAAGGCAGATCCAGTGACACAAGATGTAAATCCGTACAGTTGCGACTATCAAGATCGACAAAATATACAGTGGTCAAAGGATGCAGTGAGCCGAAAAGAAACAAAGTTAGCATATGGGCACAGACGTATGGCATCTTCGCCTCCAGCCACATAGATTCAGTTATGGTTCGAATAATTTTTACACTCTCTTCCTTTTGATTTCGTTTACAGCCATATACTTTCTTCCTGAAATTTCTCTTACAGCTGATTTCGATCACATGAGATATGTTTGATTAGCCAACATTCTGAGGGATTTCCGAGAAAGTGGAAAAATAAATAATGATACTCGTAAAACCAAAGGATAAACTAAGTAAATTCCTGTGTTCTTGCGACATGGAGACAGAATTTAGATTTTCCAAGCATTCCACTTCTTTCGTGGCTGGACCTACAATTTAAGATGGTATCAGAACCACGGAATGTTCTGGAGTAACTCATTTAATCAAATACACCTTTTTAAAAATTCCTGGTTCCACCATAATTGGAACCCCTACCGAACCCCGAAGTTTTAAAATCATGCGCTTTGACTATTTTTCTTTCTTTTTGTGTGTGTGTTTTTTTTTTAAATATTTTAACGGTCTTCTCCTTTCCTTTTGTCCAATCATTTTCCACTCTGGCTTTCCTTCTTTCGTTCTTGTTTCTTCCAAAACTCCAGGTGTTATGACGTAAGTAAAACTAATTAAAAAGAAAGAAGTACACTTTATTATTCTTCGTTATGAAAAGAAAAAAATTATAAATCTTCCTTTTTTCTGACGAATGATTCGGATAATGATGTAGGTAAAAATAAAGAAAATAAGAGAAGGATGTTTGGTGATTGTTATCAGTCTAAACTCCGATCTGCAGACTGAAGTGTTAAAGATACTGTTCTATATTTCAAATCCTCAAAATCGCTATTTGTTTTTTGTAGGGCATTATGACAGTCAAAATGGTCCCTGTATTCTTCCATTTGATTATTTTGTTGCGTTCATTGGTTATGTTACACCAGTAATCTTTTTCACTCATAATGGGCGTTGTTAGCCAAATGCCAAAAATGGGATTTTCTTTTAATAGTGGGATACATTGCCACGTCTGGAGTATCCTCTGTTGCGAACTTTTGTAGAATATTTCTGCTTAGTGTGGGTAATTTACTTTTGTGCAAAGTCATTATATTTGTATTGTGCAAGGTGAATACAATGGAGAAGGGTAGAGATGCAGTGCGAATAGCTTTCCTAGAACTCTGAGTCATGTGGAACATGCTTTACTACTCATATATTTGTTGTAAACATACTCTCACATATGTTCCCAGTCATCTCTCTCATATGTAGTCTCTAATATGCTTATCGGTTCTGTTTTCTGCATGTCGTATAAATTTTAGTTAGTGGGAAACGTTCTATTCCTGCTATTTTATATAGCTAGTTACTATGTAAAAAATGTGAAAGTGCCTTAGGTTTGAGTTTACATGTCTAATATCGATTGGTGATGTGTTTCCTTCTACTTCTATTTCATTTACACTAATTCATGTAAGGCTTCTTTTTGTGGTTCTTCATTGTTTATACATTTTTGTTTTGTAGATGGAGTTACATTTTGCTCGTACATCAACAAGCTTTAACCTATCTTTTTCGTACGACACCTTCAGAACTTTTAGCTGGATATTTATAATCTGTCCACTCTGTATCAACCAACTAATTTTCAATTCATTTTTTTCTTCAGCTATTTCGGTTGGTATTGGAAAAATGTGTGCCAGATAGCATTATTTTTGGAGCCTTATATTGTTTGTCTGCTGTACTTTTTGGATTGTATTTAATTCTTTATACGAGAAATCAAACATTTTGTTCCTAATTGCTGCTAACAAAGTTCTCTAGTATGCCGGTGATGCTTTTTGTGGTATAATGTTGAAATCAGTGCCTTTTTTGTCTCCTGTTTTTATCCAGCTTGTGTTGTCCAGTTTTACATCTGAGCCTGTATTAAACGATGCAGATTTATTTACATGTAGTATTGTATTAGACGCTTTGCGTATAAACTTACGAAGTGTATTGTTTTCTGCAGATATCCTAGCTTGGTGATGTTGACATTCATGTCATCAGCATATACACACATGGCAATTTTATCCTATTGATATTTCAGGCTGGGAAGATTGTTGTGAACTGCAAGGTTCAACTGCAAGTTTGAAAGTTAATATTAATTGTCGCGGGCGCTAATTTTAGTATAGATTTAAGCAGTAAGAAAGGCAGCTTGTTTCCGAGCCAGCGCAACGGTATGAGACTACACCGCTTCTATATGACGCCGGCAGCAAGGCTGCTGGTCTTGCAGTATACTGTGAGAAAGTCAACCAGCACGGCTGGTACACGAGGAACACATCCTATAAACACGTGAAGTACAGGCCTGTACGGCATGACATACAGCCAATGAGAAGAGAGTTTCCCTTACTTTCAGGGCCGGGGATGTTTCACGGCGCGCACATTGCTAAGCATCCGTGATGCGAAATTTTGTAGGGTAGACCTGTTACCATCCCAATAGACCATTTTAGGCATTTTTCTATGTTCTCCCTCCGCTGGCTCGAAATACATCTGCATTAATTTTTGGATCCTATGATCCACCATTCTAATATCGATTCTATGTACCTTTACCATCCAACACTTTTCAGCAATAAATCAAGTAAGCAAAACTCTTGATATCATTTCAAGGAGCACCTACTGCAACCTCCTCACCTATTTTAAATCGTTTTGCAACTTTTACATTACTTGTGAGTCAGTTGGATCCTTTTTTTCGTACGCTAGTTATAGGTACTCACAGGATGAACGCCAACGGTGAAATATCTGCCCTCGATTAGTATGCTTTACTCAGAATTCCACACACTACAAAGAGGAAAGGCGTGTTCTTTGAGACCTAGCCCTGAAAAACAGTCTCGTAACACATAGATGCCTGCAGATATTTCATACAACCAAACGCACAGCCATTGCGTGCTGGCGAGAATATATAATATCATTGCTGAGTCAATAACGTGCTAATTTCTTATTTTTAGAAATTAGTACACGACACGAATATGCGTTATTACGACCTTTAATCGCATATGAAGTTCATTGCAACAGTAATTAATACAACATGCACATTCACATTTCATAACAATACTCTCTTTACTAAAACTCACAGAGAAAAACTAAAAAAAAAAAAAAAACAAAGATGCTAATAATAATACTTAAATTAAGATATTAATATTACCCCAGTGACATACAATATACCGTCTGTGGAAACTCGATATATTCAATTTTACAACAATATATACAAAATTTGTTAGTTGTCTCTGTACAATAATTAATCCACTTATGGAAAACAATCAATTCTTAATTTTTACTTATAAAAGTGGTGCATCAGGGAGTGACCATATGTCACACTACGTCCTGCTTTTAAGTAAATTAAGTCTCTATGAGTGTGTTTTTTATCCTAGCCAGAAGCTTACAGATGCCGACTGGAAACCAAGAAACCTCAGCCGACAGTAGGTGGTTGCTAGGACAGACCCACAGTGTGGTAATTGTCGCCACTCGCTCGGTTCACACGCGACATAATGACGTACAGTGCATCCTTGTCGAATGGATCTAGTGATTATTATTGGATTAGGTATTGATCCGTTTATATATATATATATATATATATATATATATATATATTAAATGGCATTTGGCTTCCTTAGGCCATACAGCCAGCTCAAGTTGTGTTTATTTTCATCCACTGTATACAGTATATATCTTTCAAGTAATTGTAGACACACCACAGGCCGGACACGACAAGCACACTAACACACAATTAAACACCCATGCCCTAGGCCGGACTCGAACCGGCGACCTTCGGTACGTGGGGCCAGTACTCTAGCCCCTACGCTACCGAAGGCCGGCATAGATATTCTTGATAATATCACTTGATATAGTTGCGCTGGGATGGCAAACCTTAATTGATATATGTGCCGTTTTTCCTAAAGAAATGTTGAATGAAACAATGACGTACCATAAACAGTCATGACGTAATGATTAATGAGAAAAGAAATAAAACTAAATACTATCACCTTAACAACATCAACAATTTTGTGTTTACTTAAGTAGATGAAACTAGAGCTACTTTCTTGTTGCAAATAAGATGCCAAGTAACTTATATCAGGTTCATACTGTGTTATGTTTAGCTGAATGCAAGCTGAAGTGGAGTCATCTGACAAACAGTGTAGAAGTATGTGTTTAATGTTTTTCATTTTTGAAAATAATGACTCACAGCCATAGGTAGATGAAATATTGTTGAGATAGCAAAAACCACTACTTAAATGTATCTGGAATTGAATTCCAAGTTTCCATAATTATGGTTTTGACATTGCCTGATAGTCTTGCTAATTCGTCCAATTTCAACTCCTTTCACCTTTCATTGAATTTTTTAGTCCATCTTGAACTATACGGGTACTCAGACAGATGCATTCCTTTTTTTTCAATTTCTAACCAATCAAATTTAGTTCAGTTTATCAGGATACATAATTAGCTTGAGTGTTTCCGATTGTTCTTTTAACTGAGAAAATTTCATTGAAAACTCTTCTATTGAAGAATTAATTACTCAAGATAAATCTTTAATGAGTTTAATTGGTCTGGTTTTTCGTGTTCATCCAAATCTCTAGTGATTTTTTTTTCAAATTTGGGAAATAGCTGCAATCATTGGAAATTATGTCTTCACAAAAAGCTTGGTCTCAAAATCACGAATGGCATCTAACATAAAGATAACTGTTTTGTTTGCAAAGATATTTGTGATTTGTTTTCATAGTCCAGTTTTACAGAAAACTAGCTCGTACCCGCGACTTCGTACGCGTAGATTAAGATGTTTTTTCCAGAATTAAATATATAATGTTGTTGGTAACGAAGGATTGGTCCCAAATAATATCGAGTCGGAATAATATGACAGGAAAGCTATCACTATATAATTGTACCTTCGAACCTTTCTCTTGAAGAGAATCAATTTCCAACATATTTCTGTCACCATTCGATAAGATCTCAAAATTTCGTGACTACAACTGTTAATCATACTGGAAAAAAATATCCTGCGCCCTTCATACAGAATTTCTTATCAAATTCCATTACTATCGATATAGCCATTTAGTCGGCAAAACGTAACAAAAAGACAGAGACTTACTTCCGTATTTATAAATAATATTACTGTGGTTCACATTCACACACTGACTGCGAACAACACCTGAGGAATCATTATAACGTAAAAAAGTGTACACCTACAACATTGCAAGACTACCTATGATTTGCATCGCATTGCACCCCTAACTTTCTAATATCTACAGTTTAACATTCAATCCGAATAACCAACGGCCCAGGCCTGACTCTTACGATCAAAAACAATTTTTTAAAAATCTTATCCTCCACGGAGATTTGCACCGGAGACGACGACGTTCGTAAGCAAGCTCTTTAACCACTGAACTGCCAGTCCACTAAACGGAAACACTGGTACGGAGACATCCATATCCAACGTGTCTGTCTATCGCCGTATTTCGAAGTTATGAGACAACATGTGTTATTTATACAGATAATTTTTCAACCAAATGTAGACTATTTTTCTCCTTGTTTCAAAGGATAAGTGTGGAAAGTTTCATCGAGATCGGATGAAAACTGTGGATTTGTATGAAGAACAAAAATACATTCATCTTTATATATAAAGATGTTCTACATTGCACTGTTCCAGAATATAAGCCACACACCGCTTTATCACCTTTATTAATCATGCCATATTTCTCAGTCCACCAAGGTTGAAATTCACTATTACACTTATCTTGCTTTTTTTTTTTTGTTTTTTTTTTTTTTTTTGCCAAACTAGCAATGTTGAATAGTTGTAAATATAACTCAAATTTAAACGAGCAACTGTGTTAACGAAATCAGTTTAAAAACCGCAAGAACTATGAGTAATTGTTGAAAGCTGTCAACTCAACGTCGTCAACAAAAATAAACAAGTGAGTAAGTTAGCTTAATGTCACTCCCGCCGCCGCCTCCTGCGTTTTCTCACTCAGTCCGATCGGTAAGAAAATTCGCCCAAAATCCACATCTTTTTCACAATCTGCTGTCGTTTCGGCGCAGGTAGTTTCTTTCACGATGAACTCTGTTACTACGTTCTTAAATTATGTAGAAAATAAAATAAATTACTTATGTCGATTAAGTACCTGCTAAATCAACGCCGTGCCCAAATTACGTATTTGGCCGCGTGCCATCATCGGCACTCGTATCATTGGTTAGTCATCCCTGTAGTAGCGTATAGCCAAAACTGCATGTTCTCTGACTGAAACTCATTTTTTCTATTGTCAATTTTAGATATTACTGTTAATTTTGTTGAAGGCTTTGTTAAAATCTCAGGTTAATAGGCACACTTATGCGTTTGTCGACTTTGAAAGTGTAATTATTTGTTAGTGTTTGTATTATTGTTCATCCATTTCCAATAAAAGTCTGATATTCCCAAATTATTTTTTTAAGGTACTTTCCTAATTCTTGTCGCGATAATTCGTCCGAATATTTTGTAATCTGAGATGAGCATGGTTAAGGGTGTAAAATTGTTCACGTCTTTCATATCCAATTTTTTAGTGCTTAATATGATTAACTATTCTAACATTTCGTTGGCGATGAGCGCATAGTTAGTATCGTACTGTGCATTCCTGCAAAGAAATGTTTTAGCAGATCCCAGTATGCTATGCAGAACTTTACTGGCAGGGTGACATTATTCTTGGGCTTCTTTTCATTGCATTTGTTATTTATTCTTTGTTTTATTTGATCGTTGATCAATTCGTTCTCTCGTTCAGTTGTTACCAGATTTATGTATTGCAGTAGGTTGTTAACTTCTTCATCAATTTTCTTTTCTGTACACAGTTTGGAGAAATATTTTTTATCTCCCTGTCTCTCTTTCTTTCTGACAATTAAGCGTATCTTCCTTCTGTTATTATCTGGGTCGCAAAGTTTCTGTTTGCATAATTTTTGCTTTTACTAGATACAACTTGAAATCACCCCAATGTTGAATGGAACCACATTTTGCTCTCATTTGATAATCTAGTATGTTTTTCCTAGTAATGTTATAATGCCCGGCTTTGATTGGCCTTTTTTCTTGGGGTGTTCTGGGTCATATCTATCTCAGAACCATGATGAGGAATTCCTTTGTACTGATTTGTTATTGCTTCAAAGATGTGGCGAAGTTTGTCAATGTATTCCTGATGATTTTATTGTAGTTGTTCTTTTGATTTGAATCCTTGTATTACTAATCATTTTGCCTAGCTCTTTATCATTTAAGATAGAGACATTTAATTTCCATTGGGCCTTACTTCTAAAGGTTTTTTTGGCGTTGCAGTTTTATTTTGCAGTGATATGCACTATTGTCTGAAAATGCTACTCGATAGATCTCCACTGATCTAGGTTTGCTGGATATTGTTAGATGAGAACATATTCATTCTAATCTACTTGCCCTTACTTTCAGTTATAAATGTAAGCCCATGAATTTGCCCATTTTTTGGATATAAAACACCGGTGTATCCTTCAAGTATGAGACAAATGTAGTTTTTTTTTTTAAGAATTGTGTTATCTCTATTCTAGAAATGTGTTTTCTACTTTCTCTACTCTGATTTCTTGAAAGAGCGTATCTGTTTATTATACGTGTTCGCGCTGTTTTACAGGTTAACATTTTAATTTTGTAAAATTTCCAAGTATTTGATTTCAATGAAATCAATCCCTGGGCTGTGACCAAAGGCACTTTAATGCGTTACAACCTGCGACATTTAATGCGCATTCTCCTACTTCCTGTATGAGCACTATATCTATAAACGCCGTGCATAGATATTTTGGAAACTTGTCTGGATTTTTTCGCCAATTATTCCGCTATTCAATCTACTATTTTTGAAAGAAGTCTCGGTATTTTGGTGTTGGGTTTCTTTCCATGATTCAGTTCTTCCGTAGGAATAGTTCATTTTTTCTCAGTTGTTTCCTTGTACTGTTAAACATATTTTTTCCCTTACTACACTTCTTGAGATCTCTCCGTATCCTTTGTTTCCATGGGGATGTTTGAATGGTCATCGATTTTAATGCTGAGTACTGGCTCAACATTTCTGGTTTTATTGCTGGCGGACTTACTATTTGTCGCGTTAGCATATTTTGCTTTTAAGGCTTCCTCACTGAAAGCTAAGTCAAGGGCCAAAACCTCCGATGGTAGTTGTGATGGTACCATTTTATTGCATTCAGCCTCGATGTGCTCGTTTGAATTGCATATAACGCACGTTAATGGTTGACCATTTAAATAAAATGTGCTTTGAACCTGACAATATTTACACAGAATGATATGTGACATTTGAGATCTATTTTCACGCTTTTAATTCCATTATCAACAACAGATTTTTTTTATGTAATGTTCTCTGGTGATTATCCGAGTTAACGATATTTCTGCGATCGAAAACTCTGTCGCCATATTCGAGTGAAGTTTCGGATGCGGCGGAAGGCTGGAATCTTATTATCGACGAAATGGCCGAGTGTGTACAGTTCGATTGCCGAAATATCGTGTGTAAACATCTCGTTAACTCGGCTATTCACCCGAGAACATTACATTAATTCTCAGCTCCAAGAAAAACTTCGTTCTTACGTAGAAAATCTTATGCTACCTCATCCTATATCAGACGCTACTCTTATGAATGTACCAAATTTATCCAAGCTTTTCCGAAGACTGTTTTTATGATTTCAGTGGGCACATTGTGTACTTTTACATGTCTGATTACAAGATCTGCATGTGCTATGGAAACATTACTTGCATTGGCATTCCGGTATACGAAGATTGTTAAGCCACAGATATAGCTGGTAATTGTTAGGGCGCTAATGACTCCGCTGTCGACGCTCCCTAAAGCAACAAAAACAACAATAACGAAGATTGTTCTTCCGGTGGTTTCATTCAGGATTCGGAGACATTCTTCTTCATCTTAGCTTGAAATATATAACGTTAGCAAGGTGGTCAATCTAGATTCCGTGTACACCTCCTTCTCATAGTCCGATTGAATTACATAACCACTCATCTATTTCGACTGCTTTTGGACCAATATATCCAGACGCAAAGGAGAATTTCAATGTGATTTTTCGAACGAACTGATTTGTTTCCATGACTGCTTAGTTTGTGGCGGAGTCTAACAGCCTTTACCCCATTTGTAACAAAATTGTATGTATCTAACAAAAGCGCAATCCGGTATTTCGGAAACGGCTTTAAACTCATCTCATAGGATTCAGGTACCAGAAAGCCTACTGACGTCAGTTAAGTTTCTCTTCGGCAGGAACTATGCTCTTAAAAATGCCTAGGAAGCCTTCAACAAAATCGTTTAACTTTAATCAAACTTTACTCAAATTCTTGCATAAAGAACAGAAATCGAAAGATGTTGAGCGAAGATCAGTCACCCAGGTCTTATATATTTATACAAGAATTGCTCGTTTAAAGATATAAGATACAATGAAGCTGAAACCAGAAGATGGTATGTACGTTATAGTTTGTTTTTAAATGAGTTTGGTGCACTTTTGATAACATATAAAAAAACAACTGAAATAATTAAAGGAACACTAACAAATACGACGTCCAAAGTAAAATATATGGGAAAAATTTCCGAGCCGTCTGAAATTAATTCAGGTGTGAGACAGGGAGATGGTCTGTCTCCACTACTTTTCAACTGTGCATTAGAAAAAGTAGTGAGGGAATGGAGGAAAGCCATCAACACAAAAGGTGTTCAGCTGGGAAGAAATCCAAATAAAATCACCATAGATTGTTTGGCTTTTGAAGATGACATGGCGGTAATTACTGACTCACTGGATAGTGCAAAAGAACAAATCGAAGAACTGGAGAAACAGGCAGCCAAAGTAGGATTACATATATCTTATGAAAAAACACAGTTCATGACAAACATCAATGATGCTCCTCAAAATCTTAAACTTCGCAATGGAACAATAGCTAAAACAAATTGTTTTAAATATTTAGGAGAATGGATAACGAGTGACACAAAAGAAAAGACTGCAATAGAAACTAGAATACATAAAATGGAAAGAGCATTTCATATGACAAAGAACATATATAACAAAAAATCCTTATCATGGAACACAAAACTAAGGCACTATCAAGCAGTGGTTAGACCAGAAACGCTGTATTCGGCAGAAGCGCTTAAGCTAACAAGATATGGGGATCTTGAAAAACTGGAAAAAGTGGAAAGAAGAATCTTGAAAAAATACTGGGACCCAAACCTAATAGTAATGCAGACTACAAATTAAGACCAAACCGAGAACTATATTCGAAAATAGAAAAATAAACAGTTATAATGAGGAAATGAAGACTGAAATTTTACGGGCACATATACAGAATGGATAGTAATAGACTAACAAAACAGATCTTCACCTTACTGAACAAATACAAATCCAAACCCACATGGTTCACTGAAACTGAAAAGGACATGAAAAATGCTGGAGTGAAAGCAGATATAATAGACAACAGAACACTTTTTAGAGAAGTAATTCACAAGGCAGGTTTTCAGGAGAGACAGAAATACATCAAGGGAAGGAAATGGACCCAGGAACAAAAGGAACAACTCTCTCAAAGAATGAAGGAAGTTTGGAAGCAAAGAAAATTAAATACAAAGAAACATAGCCAAAGTTGATTTATCGTACCCTCCAAAAGGGTTATTCGGAATAATAATAGTAATAATAATAAAGAAACTTTTTAAAATTTGTATCTTTCTTTTTCTGTGTCCCTCTGTCTATTTGGATCAACGGAATTCACACAAAAATCACTGGTGGATTGTGCTAGGGTTTTAATACTACACAACCCATAGTCCCGAGGATAAAACAGGATATGTTTCATTTGGATGTGAAATTGGAAAGATGATAAATTTAAGATAAAAGTGTGCAAAAATTAGTATTCATTTAAAGTTACTTCTCGCAGTAGAATTCAATTACAGTTATTTTCTCTCTGGCGATGTGTTAACTGCGACATAATCGGCTTAACAGTACGTGAATGAAGTTGCGGCAACAGCTAGTTGATAATAAGAAACCTTACTCTGGAATTTTTTTTTCCTAAAAGCATTCGGTAGTTAATGAAATGAACAAAGGAGGTCAAATTGATAGTGTAGCACTAGATCTTTCAAAGGCTTTAGACAGAGTGAGCCATAAAATGGTAGTAAATAAGGTAAAATCTATTGGAGTGGATCAGAAAGTGATTTGCTAGATAGAGAAATTTTTGATAGGTAGAAAACAGAAAGTTATGGTAGGAAATGCGGTATCAAGAAAATTGGAGTTAAAAATGGAAGTGTCACATGGTAGCGTATTGGGACCATTGCTATTTATAATTCTAATGAATAATTGTGTTGATTGTTTATTACCAGAAATTAGATTATTTGCAGATGACATAATGCTATATGAAAGGATCAAAACGGTTGAGGATTGTAAACAGTTGCAGGGTGATCTGGACAGGATATCTAGTTGGGTTGGTAAACATGGGATGAAGATAAATGCAAAGAAGAGTCAGCTTCATAGAAAGGTTTATTATGATTATAAGGTGGGGAAAGAATTGCTTATTGAAGACTTGAAAGGTAAATATCTTGGCATTACATTTGATAACAAGCTTAACTGAGCAGGACACATTGGACAGGTAGTAGGAGGAAGTTTCAAAATTCTATATTTGTTGCAGAGGGTGATGAGGGGATGTACGAAAGAAGTAAAGGAATTGGATTACAAAACTTTGGTCAGGCCATTGCTTGAATATAGTAGTGTATTATGGGACCCACATTTTGAGTATCAAATACAGGAGTTGGAGAAGGTGCAAAGAAGGGCTGATAGATTTGTTTCTGGATATTATCGCAGAACGCAATCAGTAACTGATACGATAAAAAAAAAAAACGGGAATAGGACTCATTGGAAGACGGAAGAGAGTCATGGAAGTGTACAAGGCGTATATTGGTGATGAGGCAAGGAAAAATATTGGTGTAAGAATTGAAAGTAATGCAATGCATGGAGGGGAAAAGATGACCATGACCACAAGCTTTCACTCGATTTCAGGCACAAGAGTGTAGGAAAATTCTCTTTTTTAGGGAAGGGTGTCAGGGATTGGAATAAGCTACCAAGAGAAATTATGAATAATTTGCCAAAAACGTTGAAAGAATTTAAAGTTAAAATTTGTAAAGGGCAAATGTAGGTAGATGCAGAAAAGGGGGAAGATGGGTGTTTAGGGAAATTGCCACCGGAGCATGCGCTCCAAGGCAATTTAATTTAATAACATATAGTAGTACATATTTATATGCAGTTGCCCATTTTCCTTCAATACGTTTATGTTATGGGCCTTATTTTTACCGTCCATTTCTTCCAAAATAACGGTGAACAAACAAATGACTACTGAAAAAGGAGAAGCTAGCTGTTTTGCATTTTTTTAAAATAATTCTTGGGTTCAACATGGTCATGTAATTAGAATATTTTCTAATTACAACGCGCTGTACCAGTTAGACTTTCGAGTGAGGTAAGAGAATCATTTCTTGAACCACACTTCATTCGTGACATTGAATTATTTTCGAAGTTTTTACTCTGTTCTGATACTAATATTACGGTGAACTCTGCCGCTTCGCAACAGTGTTGCCACCTTACGAAAACAAAAGTCGCTAGATCTGGTCTCAAAACTCAATAGATTGAGGAATATATAGAACTAAAGGATTCGCTATCAATCGCTGAGTAAAATAAAGGAAAATGGTAAGGTAAGTAATACAAAAATAATTTTTAATTTAATTTAATTTAATTGCAATGGAGCACACGCTCCGGTGGCAATTTCCCTACACACCCAACTTCCCCCTATCTTGCACCCACCTATATTTGCCCTCTACAAATTTTAACTTTAAATTCTTTTAACGTTTTCGGTAAGTTGTTCATCATTCCCCTTGGTAACTCATTCCACTCCCTGACACCCTTACCTAACAAAGAGAATCTTCCCCCACCCTTGTGCCTGAAATCGAGTGCCAGCTTGTGATCATGGTCATCTTTTCCCTTCCATGAACTATTTTTCATACCTACTACAATATCTTTCCATGCCTCTACATCTACATCTACATACTCTGAAAATCACAAACATTGTGGGTGGCAGAGGGTGCTAAGCACCAATCCTAAACCCACCCATTCCAATCCCGAATAGTGCGAGGAAAGAAGGAATACATATAAGCATCAGTATGGCATCTTATTTCTCTAATCTTATCCCTCTGGTCATTGCGACCTAAATAGGTTGGCGGAAGAAGTATTTCATTGCACTCGAAATTTAAATTTTTCGCATATTCTCCAATAAATTCGAACGCAAGCTACGTCGTCTGTTTTCCAAACTATCCCAGCCCAATCTATGTATCAATTCTGTGACGCTTTCATAAGGGCTATAACGAATCTAGCGGCTCTCCTCTGCACCCTCTCAACTGAGTCAATCAGAACCTTGCGATGCGGATCTCAAACACCACAACAGTAATCCAGATGCGGACGCACTAGTGTTTTATACGCTATCTCCTTTGTATGAGCATTACAATTCCTCAAAATACGACCTAGGAATCGTAATTTAGAATTAGCCTTGCCTACGACGGAAGTTATGTGCATGTCTCATTTCATGTTGCTTTGTACTATCACCCCCAGATACTTCACGGAATCAACCGTGTCAACAGCTGAATTGTTTATTTTGTACCCGTGAACAAACTGATTCTTCTTCTCACTTATCCGCATTGCCTTGCACTTTTTTACAATTAAGTGTAAGCTGCCATTTACGGCATCAATCGAAAATAGCATCCAAATCGCGCGCTGAATTTCTAACCAATCGTCGGAGCACCTTATTTCCCTACCGAGCGGGGCGATGTAACAGTTAGCGTTCTCGCCTCGCATTCGGGAGGACGGCGGTTCGAATCCCCGTCCGGGCATCCAGATTTGGGTTTTTGATGGTTTCCCCAAATCACTCCAAGCAAATGCCGGGATGCTTCCTTCAAAAGGCCATGGCCGAATTCCTTTCCATTCCTTGCCCCCATCCTTGCCCCCCATTCTTTCCGGTCTCTAAAGACCTCGATGTTAATAAGAGACGTAAAGCAGTTAAAAAAAAAAAAAATATTTCCCTATAGATAACCGCATTGTCGGCCAACAATCGCAACCAGCATTTGACGTTGTCACCTAGATTGTTTATAAATATTAAGAAAAGAAGTGGACCTATTACACTTCCTTGAGGAACGGCCGAAGTAACATTTATCATAGAAGAGGCTTCCCCGTCAACAACGACATACTGTGATCCACTCGCAAATCTGAGCCGAAATACCATAAGCTCAAATCTTCGCCAAAAGTCGGTTGTGTGGCACAGAATCAAAAGCTATCTGAAAATCCAAAAAAAATTGCATCAACTTGCGAACCTCCATCTATAACTTTTATTATGTCATGGAAAAATAGCGCCAATTGTGTTTCTCACGATCTCTTCTTCCGAAATCCGTGTTGACACGGTGTAAGTAACTCTTCCTCATCTAGAAACTTCATAATATTCGAGCATATGACATGTTCCAGAATTCTGCTGCAGACCGATGTTAGAGATATGGGTCGATAATTCCTAGGATCACTCCGATCTCCTTTCTTAAAAACGGGAATTACCTGGGCTATTTTCCAGCTAGAAGGTACTTTTCTCTCTTCTAGTGATTTACGGAATATATCTGACAGAAATGGTTCAATATCCTCCGCGTATTCAGAAAATACTCTTACTGGTATACCATCGGGACCCGGCGCTTTACCCCACTTCAGGAGTTTTAATTGCTTTACAATACCTACACTATCAATTTCTATCGGATCCATCTCTTAATTCCACACGATGTGGTAAAGTGGGGATGTTTTCAATGTTTTCTCGCGTGAATGAATTTTTGAATTTGGTGTTAAATACGGTAGCCTTGTCGCGGCTGTCTTCAACTTCCCGTCCGTCTTTTATTAGAACTGGCTTATTGTTCCCACTACAACTAAATTTTTTTACATAAGACCAAAATTTCTTAGGGTTTTCAGTGAGGCTCTTAGAGAGAGAATTGTCACGAAAGTTTTTAAAGGCCTCACGCATCGCATTCTTAACACGTCCCCTTATCTCCTCTAACTTATCCAAATCAGTCCGATGCATCGTCATTTTTGATCGTGCATGTATCTTCCTTTGCTTCTTGAGTAACCTTTTAACCTCCGGTGTGTACCATGGGAGATCGTTCTCTTCCCTGATTGTCCGTTTCGGTATATGCAAATTCATACCTTCCTTGACTATATGTAGGAATCGATGTCACCTCTCTTCAACGGTGCCTCATGCTACTAAGAAGGTGTGGTAATTATGCCTCAAATACGCTCTAAAACACTCTTTTGAAGCCTTTTCGAATCTGTAAACGATCCTCTCTTTTCTCTTTCTGCGCGTAGTTGTTACTTTTACTGTAGCAATTACAGCTTTGTGATCACTTATTCCTGCGGTGGTAGAAATATCCGTGAATAATTCAGGACTATTTGTAACAACTGTATCTAAAATATTTTCGTTACCGTTGAGGCATCGCTTTGGTTCAGTTACGAGCTGTTCAAGATTGTGATCTGAAAAGAGGTCTAGAATGATTTCGCAAGCTGCTTTATCCCTGCCCCCCCTAACGTGAACGTAATTACTCCAGTCGATATCTGGCAAGTTAAAGTCACCTCCTAGCATTATTGTATGGTCCGGAAATTGCCGCGCTATATTATTTACATTATTTCTTAGGGCCTCGGTAATATTTACGCTTGCATCTGGTGGACGATAGAAGGAGCCTATCACAAGTTTTGTCCTAGCTACGTTGAGCTTGATCCATATGATTTCGCAGACAGTATGGACATCTATTTCGCTACATGGGAGGTACTTACTAACAGCTATAAATACACCACCTCCTTGGGAATGCAACCTATCCTTACGGAAAATGTTCATGTTACTATTAAAAATTTCGGCAGAACTTATATTCGGTTTCAACCAACTTTCTGTGCCTATTACAATATCAGCATCTGTACTACGAATAACGTTTTCGAGTTCAGGCTGTTTATTACAAACACTTCTGCAGTTACCTACTAGAACTTTTAATGTTAGGGATTCTTTTAAGCTACCACTAACACGCGGTGCTGAATTTATCTTGGCTGTCCGCAACTGAATTTCCTCCTCAGGGTCATCCTCCCTCAGAATAAACCCCCCCCCCCAATTCACGCCACACGGCCCCTGCCACCCGTGTAGCCGATCCCCGTGTGTATTGCACCCCTGATCTATCCAAGGGATTCCTACAAGACTCAACCCCAGGGTGAAGTCTCATCGCCAGTATACGCCCTGCGCACACCCATGACCCTCCTCTTCCTCCTCCTGTCTTGCAATGAATCCCATTCCAGCTCCTTTATCATATCTGTCACTGATTGCATTCTGCAATAATTTCCAGAAACAAATCTAGCAGCCCTTCTTTGCACCTCCTCCAACTCCTGTATTTGATACTCAAAATGTGGGTCCCATACTACACTACCATATTCGAGCAATGGTCTGACCAAAGTTTTTTAACCCAATTCCTTTACTTCTCTCGTGCATCCTCTCATAACTCTCTCCAACAAGTGCAGAATTTTGAAACCTTTTCCTACCACCTGTCCCATGTGTCCTGCCCAGTTAAGCTTCTTATCAAATGTAATGCCAAGATATTTATATTTCACGTCTTCAGCAAACAATTCTTTCCCCACCTTATATTCATAATTAACCTTTTGTTTTTTGTATGTGTATCTAGTTAGCTGACTCTTCTTTGCATTTATCTTCATCCCCTGTTTACCAACCCAACTAGATATCCTGTCCAGGTCACTCTGCAACTGTTTACAGTCCTCTATCGTTTTGATCCTTTTATACAGCATTATGTCATCTGCAAACAATCTAATTTCAGATAATAAACAATCAACACAATTATTCATTAGAATAATGAATACAATGGTCCCAATACGCTACCCTGCGGCACTCCCATTTTTACTTCCACTTCCTTTGATACCGCGTTTCCGACCCTAACTTTTTGTTTTCTACCTTTTAAAAATTCTTGTACCCAGCAAATCACTTTATCATCCATTCCAATAGTTTTTACCTTATTTACCACCATTTTGTGGCTTACTCAGTCAAATGCCTTTGAAAGATCTAGTGCTACACTGTCAATTTGGCCTCCCTTGTCCATTTAAGTGAGATCTTATAAAAATAATGCTATGAAGAGTATTTACAGCTATCCTATTTCTGAAATTGTTTTTAAAAATGTTTATTACACTGAAAATGCTTTCTATTTCTTTATTTGTGTAATAGGATATGCCTAAATGAGATAACTCCAAAAAGGTACTTATTCCAGCAGCATTCTTGTATTAGGTAAGTCATATTCCATTTCTCAATATTATGTACGTAATTATCATAGAGGCATTACCAACCTCAATTCCTGTCAAGTTTTTCGAAACTCTGGAAGGTTTAATATCATTAAAAATCACCAAATATTTTTTAGCGATAACATATTTAATAATATCGCTTTCGAGCTTCAAAATTCACTAAATCTAGCGACATAATCGCTAAGGTGGCAACATTTCTTCGCAACCTGTACAGAATTAGCTCTGCAGCAATTGCTGAAATTGTTTTGTAGTCATCTCGTATCCGTGAAAACAGAATTAAACGTCATATTTTAATGGCGGATGTGCGGAAATTTTAAAAGCTGGATGCGAAGTTTTTCTCCATCATTTTAATTTCTTATTTCTTAGACTTAGAGTTGTAAGGAACAACGGGTAATGTTTGGAATGACGAAATGTAATCTTAGACTACCAAACATAAAGTCTACATCATAGTAATTCTATAATTTTGATGACTTTCTATCAAGAAATACCTAATGCTATATATCTCTGTATTAAGTTTGTGTAATTTTAGTGTCAACATTAATAATATTCTTGTTGGAAATTCGATAAACAATTTTATAACAATTTATATTTAAATAAAGCTTTTTTGTGTAACATATGTTTAGAATCATTTTTTGCCGTAAGAAACAAGAAAATATCATATTCGCCAGTGGTGTAAAGTTATATATATAAATATATGTCATAACTAAGAAACCAATCTGATCAAGTATTTACTTTTTTATTGCAGGTGCTGGTTATACCTGGAGTACATGGACAACATTGCTGAAGTAATATTACAAACAGTGATCTATGATACGATAGATTTACTACGCGTTCTAATAGGCGTTTAAAAAATTAACATACGACAAAATTAATGCCTTCCTCGAGAATTCAGATAGTAAAACTATCTTAAAATATTTGGTTTATTTGTTCAATATATTCAGTGGAAAGAATTCTTAAAATCATTGCAATTATAACATATGATATGACATATTAAGTTTCCATTTTTGTCAGATCCCACTCACTATCTGTTGATCAACCGAACAACACGTAAAGTGGAATGGTGAGCGCTCTGCTCACGCGTTCCGAAGTTCAACGGTTCAAATCCGGCCTCGGTAAAGAATGGTTTTCATGAAATGGATTTCTTGAATAGCCTTGTGTTGCCTGTCCTTGTGCGTAACTTAAATGACATCATACCATAAATCATAAATTACAATAACAGAATAATTACTTACATCGATAAAATAATCCAAAAGTTTTGTTTTGCTGTTTTACAGGTTAGTTTTTTTATTGTGTGCAGTATCACCTGCAACGTCCCAAAAATATTAGTTGAAACGAAGAGGGAATGAATTCAGCTTCTGTCTTTAAAAATAAGACATTCTGCTCTTCGCCGAAGGTAATTTCGGAATTCTTGAAAATTGAAATCAGGGAAGTTGTATTGTGAATTTGATGTAATCACTCCCTAATGCCATTGCGGAACATTACCAGTCATCAGCCCTGCTAGGTTTCCTAATCCTGTTCGTATCTGGTTTGTGATAGCATCTATTATATCATTAACTATTTTACCTAAAATGCTTACCGAAATTATCGCTGATATTAGAACTATTAAAAAGTTTTAACACAATGAAAAAATGATACATCTATATATATAAAGATGAAAGTATGTATGTATGTATGTTTGTTTGTTCTTCATACAAATCCACAGCTTTCATCCGATCTCGATGAAACTTTGCACACTTATCCTTTGAAACAAGGAGAAAAATACTGTCTACATTTGGTTGAAAAATTATCTGTATAAATAACACATGTTGTCTCATAATTTCGAAATACTACTGAACGGCGATAGACAGTCGCGTTGGATATGGAAGTCTCTGTACTGTTTTTCCCTGGAGCGGTCAGGCAGCTCAGTGGTTAAAGCGCTTGCTTACAAATGTTTGTGTCGTGGACTCCGGTTCATATCTCTGTGGAGGCTAAGATTTTTAAAAATTGTTTTTGATCGTAAGAGTCACGACTGGGCCGTAGGTTATTCGGATTGAATGTTAAACTGTAGATATCATAAAGTAAGGGGTGTAATACGAGGCAAATCATAGGTAGTGTTGCAATGCTGCAGGTGTACACTTGTTTAGGTTGTATTGATCCGTCAGGGGTGATTCGCTGTCATTGTGTTTGTGACATGCAGTAATCTATGTATATAAAGATGAATGTATGTATGTATGTTTGTTTGTTTGTTTGTTTGTTTGTTTGTTTGTTTGTTCGTTGGTTTGTTCTTCATACAAATCCACAGTTTTCATCCGATATCGATGAAACTTTGGACACTTATCCTTTGAAAAAAGGAGAAAAATACTGTCTACATTTGGCTGAAAAATTATCTGTATAAATAATACATGTTGTCTCATAATTTCGTAGGTTATTCGGATTGAATGTTAAACTGTAGATATTAGAAAGTTAGGGGTGCAATGCGAGGCAAATCGTATGTAGTCTTGCAATGCTGTAGGTGTACAGTTTTTTACTTTATAATGATCCCTGAGGTGTTGTTCGCAGTCAGTTTGTGTGTGTGAACCGCAGTAATAATACTATAAATTCGGAAGTAAGTCTCTGTTTTTTTTTGTTACGTTTTGACGAACAAATGGCTCTATCGATGTTGATGGAATTTGACAAGAAAATCTGTCTGAAGGGCACAGGACTTTTTCTCCAGTATGTTTAATAGTCCTAGTCACGAAATTGTGAGGACCTTATCGAATGGTGACAGTAATATGTTGGAAACTGTTTCTCTTCAAGAGACTGGTTCGACGGTAGAAGGATATAGTGATAGTCTTCCTGTCATATTATGCCGACTCGGTGTTGTTTGCGACCAATCCTTCGTTACCAACAACTTTCTATATTCAATTCTGGCAAAAAAAATTCTTAATCCACGCGTACGAAGTCGCGGGTATGAGCTAGTTTCCAATAAATAAATACAGTCCAACGATCTGATATAAGAATTGTTGAAACAAATTAAATTCCGACGGATTTCTATATGAAGACGTAACTATAATGACTCAGTTAATAGCTAAAGTAATTTTTAAACCAAATGAAAATTCCTAACCCTGAAATGTGCAGCAAATGTGATGTTATTGCAGTAAAGATTTAACAGTTGCCTGTATTGATTATAACAAATAACAAGAAGCACGCTTCGAACAGGAACGAAGTTTTTGACTGTCTTACATTTAAGTAAATTATTAGTCTAAAAATTTTGTTTTCTTCGTAGCTGTAGTAGAGCTCAAAACGTCAACGCCACAATAACCAGAGGATTTTGAAAAATGGAACGATTACATCTGCATCTGATTACTTTTCAGTTTGATCAAAAATCTCAATTTATTTACCAATTTACTAAATATTGTCTTAAGGAGCAGTGGTAAAATAAGAAATTATAACAACGATAAATATGGACAATTTTTTACGATGTTCTGGGGAAAAAAACTGGAAGTTCAGTTAAGTTACAGGTCACAACTGGTAAGGAGAAAAGTCGATCATAAGCTACACTACAATCTGTTATAAATAGTGACCGACGGAAGATACGGCCAGAAATCGACTGAAATTTCGGACGCTCCGAAACTCAGTATTCGTGAATTGTTGGGCGTCGTTCGGCTAACATTGGTTGAATTCGTGGCTCGTATGTGATCGCCAGATAAGTTCGCTGGCCGGCGTGATTGTGTTGAGTGAGTTTATGTGTTTTTTCTAGCGCATAAATGGTTATGGATAGTGGCATTTATTAGGTATTTAAGTTCTTTCTGTAGAGTTATTCTCTCTGATTTATGTGTGATAAGAATTATGTAAAAAGAGATTATGTTTGATTCACACATTACTTACCTAATTAGTTTTTAGGTAATTGTTATTGGATTACACTTTGTACTCGTATTTTAATTTTAACCATCCAAACTACTACCTGCTGTGATTTAATGTGTATAACCTTCAGTTACTTGATTTTAAATGTGAGAAAGCACATATAGATTATGCAAAGTAAGTAGTCACCTGGCCCCCTTTCCCGCTTACTGCGTGAGTTGCCTAATAAATTCGGACGGGTAATAGGTGTAAATTTTCTTCTATATTTGGAATTAATATTTACTAGAATTAATTTTCCTGATTTAGATGAAATGCCATACCTACCTTATTACAGTGGTTTTATTTTATGTGATCTATGAGGTATTATTTATCTAACTTACACTATTTTGATTCATTCACGTCACAAAAAGGAAAAAAAATCCGATTTAGCAGTTTTTAGAAAAAAAAAAAAAGCACTACCGATTCATCTGAAGATGTTTGCAAGCCACGAACCCAAAAAACAAAAATTGCATGGAGTAAAACAACATTTATCAAAGTTTCATGAAGAGGAACACAGTCAGGTGTTAAAACGACAGTCAGCAATAGACGAATAGAAAAACGATTTAATTGAAGCTAACCGGATTAAAGAGCTCACTGGAAGTATTGAGTACTGACCAACCGAATCTTGTCTCTTGGCTGTCCGAGTGAAGCCGCGGTATGATGGGTGTAGCCGACGTTCACCCGTCATACTGCTGTTTTCTTCTTGAGCAGAACCGAAACTTGGTTAGTCAACGAACCCGAGTTTGACCTCTAAATCTAAACTTGTAAAATGAATTGATGATCATGAAATTGCAAAAAGGATTGTCAAAGCAATAATGGATGTAATAATTGTGGACATGCTGCTTATGCTTTGTTGGAAGACTTTAATGGCAAAAAGTGAGTGGGTGATTGCTACCACTAATATCCAGAGCAACTTCTCAGCTTTACAGCTCATTTTATTGTAAATCATCAACGACTAAAAGTTAAACTGGGTGCTTGCGTGCTGGAACACGATCATACCACTAAATACTTTGAGCAAAAGTTACAGAGATTGTTAATGAATGGAGTTTAAAAGGCAATATTTTTCTGGTCATTCGTAACAATGCAGGAAACATGGTTTGTGCCTTGCGTGGTCACTATGAATCCATATACTGTGTGTCCGTCTGGCATCGCATTCGGGAGAACGCCGGTTCAAATCTCCGTTCGGGCATCCAGATTTGGGTTTTACATGGTTTACCCAAATCGCTCCAGGCGAATACCGGAATGCTTCCTTCAAAAGACATTGGCCGAATTGCTTCCCATTCCTTGTCCCCAGTCCCATCCCACCTCTAATGACGTCGTAGAAGCGTAAAGTCGTAAGAAAAAAATTAGGTTGTATGACACACACGCCGTACTTGCAAAAACCTTAGGTCATTTCAACCACAGCGAGAAAGCAACTGGAAAACAGACAGAATTTCAAAAACAATGCATACTGCCAGAACATACTTCGGTGCAATATATCGATGTCAGGAGGAACAGCACATACTTGATGTTGCACAGGCTTTTAGTGAAAAAAAGAATGTAGTCGTCATGTACAGTGTTGAATATGGTAACAATCTCTAACGAATGAGACCTAAAGAACCTTTTTGAAATTCTTTTGCGAAGTCACACGTGATTTATAATTTAATGACTCTTGCATAGCAATACCTTTGATGTCATTATTAACCCACAAACTGCAATTTCCATTCGAAAATGAGATGGTGACAAATATTCTCTTTCATAAAAAGGCATCCTTCATTGATGGTTGCGACAACACAGAACAAAAGAATTAAATCAAAATATCTCAATTCCGATGAAGAGGCTATTGAAATGACGGAAATAATATCTTTCTTCACGGAGTGTAACGACGACCCAGTACAGTCTGGCAGTGGAGAAAATGTTCCTTCAGTTTCTACAGAACAGATCTTGTCAGCCTTTAATATAGCAAGGAAAGCATATACACTATAATAGGCCCTACTCCTAATCAGATGGAGATAACTGGATTTGAAGATCAAAAAACTTATTAACTCTTTGGTTTCTTGAAATTACAAGTCCGAGGAATCAATTTTCAGTTTGTTTATTTTCCGAGCACCTTACAACAACATTACACAAGCATCGTCTCCAAAGATAATAAGTGCAAACAAAAAAACGTTCCATTGATTCTAACTTTCAACTAACTTGCAACTCAGTCAATTTAAAACTTTCAAAACTAAAACTCGTGTCTGCCGTTCGCTATATATAGGCGCTACAGCAATTTCCAGAATACAATACAGAGAAAGCCGTCCTATGTTTCTCGAAAGGCAATGGGTTTTCCATGCCGGGATGCTTCCTTCAAAAGGCCATGGCCGGATTCCTTCCCGTTACTTATCCCGAATCCCATCCCGCCTCTAGTGACCTTAGCCGTCGACGAGGCGTAAAGCCATAAGTAAAAAAAAATAAAAAAATCGAAAGGCGACAATGCAGCTAACAATCAAAATCACATTAAAACCATTAAAATGAATACAAAATCATTCAGAATCATCATGAAACACACGGAAATTAAAATTAAAGATATTTACAAGTATTTACACACAAAATTATCTGCATAAATCAGACCAAACCATCGCTAATTGTCCTCCGAACATCGTAGCTCATATCAATACTTACAATTACAAACTTTTAATTTCCTTGAACATATCACATTATTTCTCTCCATAAAACAATGTTCATTTAAACAAAATCACAGCGAATTACAAGAAAAAATACAAAATCATATTTAATCAACTCCTAGCTAGTTACACATAATTCTTAAAATACAATTTCATTAAAGGGCTGGGTCTCAGGGCCGTTATAACCCCTCTCCAGGATTCACTTGATTTTATGTAGTTAAAATTGATTGACTCCATAATGAATTTAGACGGGTTCAGGTTATATGAAAACAGAAGGTCAATATACAGAAAATCACAATTAATCAATCATAATACTATTTACAATCATACAATCCAGATACACAAATATTAATTATATACAACATCTATTCCTACCTCACAACTATTATTTCAGTCACAAGAAATAATTATTTACAGATAATTCTTTGTTTTACTAAATAAATATTAATTAAATCATCTTAATCCTAAGGTACAAAGTCATTCATTCACTTTGAGCTTTATACAGTCTGTTACTGAAAAGTAGGGGAAGGTTGATGAACTACCCCGCCATTATGAATCGTCAATGGGAGGAGCTTAATTCCAGGTTTGTTTCATGCATTGAATGCAGGAAATGAATAATCTGAAATATAGATGGCGTTACTCTTTCCTGGGATGACATCGATGCCAGATTGTGAAAAAAAAACTGATAGAATATGACAGCGTTGGCCACATTTAATGCAAAGACTGTACTAGTATTTATAGATGAATTCTTTAAGAAGTACGGAATATCCTGGGAATGGATATTCCATATGAGCTGTTCAACGAAAGGCTGTGCGTTCAACGCTGTGTGTAAACAGCCCTACTTCATCTAGATTTTCCTACCACAAATCACCTGCTGAGTGTAACAGATATAAACAATAAATCCTTATAATGAATTACAGTTTGGCTCGTGATAGTGCTATCTTCATCTGTCAGCGGACACGTGATTTTTACTTAACAATATAGTAGTTTTCTATTGCCAAAACATTACGGAAAATAAGTGTCACTATTTCTGTCTTTTATCTTGAGACAAAAATTTTCACATATTTATAAACTGATAGATTATTGCTTAGTTGGATATTTAGAAAACCACTCCTCTCTCTCATAGTCCTCGGGGATGTTATGACGTCTATAAACTAGCTATCGTTCTTCTATAACTATGAGGATACAAACTTTTTGCTTTACACTTTGGCTAAATGAATGATTTTCTTCCCGCGAAGAATTTATACTTTAAGACGATTGTAACAAATCCATAAAATAATTGTGTTTACTTTAGCGTCACTTCAGCATACAATGAGTTAGAATGTCAATACATATGGATACCAGCAGTTTTAAATTAAATCTTGATTGTGTTACTGTTCAGCAAACAAATGGGCAAAGTTCATTAGTGGCATTAGACAGTAGTTAATTCACACTCACGATCCAGCCATCAAAGTTTCTGTTTAAATAAAAAATGAGGAATTGCCACATCTCAACGACCGTGGCCCAATTCGTTTACGTTTCTAGAAAACTAATCTCATCCCGGCGTTGGAAATAATAATTACTTTACTGAAGAATAACAACGAATTTGGATTGCTCAATAGATACAGGCAGAAATCTGTAATTTTAACTTCTCAATAGGTATATAAAACGTTTTCTCTTTACCAGTGTATGGGTAACACAAGAAAACATAACGCATCATTTAACCACTTTTGCTCGCCGCCTGCCTCGAACCGTAGAATCGTGGGACAACGCAATAGGTTTCGGGATCTGCATCCGCGAATATGAGCCACTTACAGCACCATCGCGTCAGGCCTACTAGAGACGGAAGCTGAGGTAGCAACATCGCATAAACAGACTGCCATTATCTTTCCTCGTTCCTGAAATTTACTGTTTACTTCCTGGAATTTTAAATTAATTAATAGCTGAACAAATTGGATGAAGAATAAAAAAAAAACAAAAACAAAAAAACGAAAAAGCTCAACGGAATGAGGAATTGCCACTTCTCAATGACCGTAGCCCAATTCGATTACGTTTCTAGAAAACTAATCTCTTCTCGGCACTTGCAATAATAATGATTTTACTGAAGAATAACAACGAATTTGTATTGCTCAATAGATACAGGCAGAAAACTGTAACTCAATAGGTGTATAATACGTTTTTACTGTCCCAGTGCACGGGTAACACAAGAAAAAATAACGCATCATTTAACCACTTTTTCACGCGGCCTGACTCGAACCATAGAACCGCGAGACAACGCACTAGCTTCCGGAATCAGCATCCCCGAATTTTGGCCAATTACAGCAACATTGCGTCAGGCTTACCAGCTGAGGTAGGAACAACTAATAAACAGCCAGGCATTATCTTTCCTCGTTCCTGGAATTTACTGTTTATTTCTTGGAATTTTAAATTTGGGAAATAAAATTGATGAAACTGTGCATCAATGGTGATATGCGTAAGAATTAACTGCACTTCTTTATTAACATATATATTCTTTTTGTGCTACGGTTAACGATTTTTACCCTTACCGCAAAATGATTTTTTTATGGATTCCCGGAGATAGCGGTCAAAGCGATAGGACAGTGAAGATAACTCCATCCCACGAATAATTCCCAGTTGGGATTATGCATCAATTTTATGATTAGCGATGACTAGTCGGAGTAGCATTTTTTTTTTTTAATACGGAAGCTTTTAATTGTATGTTCTTCTTTAATGAGAGTTTTTTTTATATATAAGAATATCCACGCTCCTTTTCAGTTCTCGTTTGCTCGCCAATACCACAGGCTAGAAATTATCGTTGTCGCACAATAAGGAAATTAGCTAAAGAACCGTTTTCGAACAGTTCCTTTATATTTTTAAACAGCTGTTATTACGTATCACATCAATAATCAATCGCCCGACTTTGTCATCAGAAATAGAAAAAATGGGGAATGTTGAGTGACAGAAATCTTTACGGTGAAGTTAAAATTATTGGAAAACTGTCTTTCAATTCCTACTCACGCATGCTGCGTTGACAGTGTCTCACGTCAGCCAGAGTATTAATGTTATGATTCTTTTCCGTTGTTCCACGCTTAGTATGTTCAAGAAACGACAGAACTAAAAGAATTGCTTTTGTAGGCAAGCATATTTCCAAGACCACTGCCAAAATTATTAAATCTGAAATCTTGTCACGTGTTATATATTTCTCAGAACTCATAGATAAGTCGTACTATTTCCAAAAATTATAATACAGAGCAAATGTTGAATATTAACGTAATTCTAGTCATTTCAAGTTGTTAGTTAACAGGGTATAAAATCTGCATTTTGTTGTTATCCAGTACTTTTTCAAACCAGCATTTTGTTTTCGTGTTATATGTGAACGATAAAATGTCTTTGAAAAAGTAAAAAGAAACGTATTCGATGATCATATAACTCTTTTATTTCCGAAATGTGATCACTATTTGGGTGTATGAAACAAAAAAGCGGAAATGTATTTTGTTTTTTGGGAGATGGATGTGGCTCAATTTTGACAGTCGTGAGACTGTACCACCTCCAGGGTATAGTACTGTCTTGGTAGATGTGTATAATATGTTGAATAAGTCCCAGGAGGAAATGTAGCGATGTGCAATTCAGGTCGTTCGGATTAATATGAGCATGGTAGTACAAACAGCACAAGCTACTTGACTTCCTAGTTTCAACCAGCAGTTAAGTTCACTCCTATAAGCTTCGGTGACACAAGAATATATCATTTAAACAATAATAAACTGTTCTTATTAAAATGTTGTTATTTATTTACGAATTACACTAATCATTCATTTATTTATTACTCATTCAGGTAGCAATGTGGCTTCACAAATGGAAGACAAATTAAATTTCTTCAGATTTTAAACGGCTATCTCTAAAATTAATAAAAACATTTAACTGGCTGCCTAAACATCAGTGATGTAAAATTTTAACTCAATTTTCTGATTTAGCTCTGCCCTTTTCTTGTTAGTGAGGAGTCAAGAAACACGCTGTGCAAATCCCGAAAAGTGAAAATTTTACATCACGACGCCTGAGAAAAGCGTGAAATTTATATGACCTCAATGATTCATAACGAAGTACTTCTATGAATTTTGTTTCATCCTTTTCATTCTCCTGATCTTTCATAAATCAGATTCTTTCTGTTGACACAGTATCGACAATTTCCCAGTCCGACAGTCCCAAAAATCACGCCAAATGACAACGTACTTCATGAAGGCTATGACTAAATTCTTTCCCATTGCCCTCAAACATGTCCGAATTCTATCACTATCGCCGAGAAAAAACTGTAAAATCCTAATTTAAAAATAATAGTGTTATATTTGTACCGCTA
>JARYHS010009186.1:79631928-79651157 GCA_031002005.1 Vandiemenella viatica
ACGGCAATACAGACAATCTTGCGACAGAACTTTATTTTATTCTATGTATAGTTTTGAACTCTTTGAATAAAAATATTCGTCTGTATTCATCTATATTCTGGATAAAACTCGTGTTTTTCTTTATGACTCAGTAATTAACAAACTTAGAATGGAATAAAAAATAATAAAACTTCGAGGTTAACATATTTCCGTTAATTAATTAGTAATTGAAGAGTTTTAAATGTTGATGCCGAAAATAAGGTGGGCAGATAACGTACGAAATGATGGCTGGGAAAAGATGTTTGTGGAAGAACCTTACAGAAAGAAGAGACAGGATGGCAGGTCATATTTTGAGATATGCAGGTGTGGTCAATTTGTTAGTGGAGAGAACAGTCTAAGCCTCTAAGGTAAGAACTGTAGATGAAGACAGAGATTAGAATATACAGGGTGTCCAGGAAAGGACTCCCTGATTTCAAAATTAAATATCTCGAAAACAAGATCGATAGAAGAATGCAGTAAACGGTATGTTTATTGTGACAGCTGTAAGAAGTGTATACAGCAGTGTGAAATAATAGTTACAAAAGCTGCTAACAGATGGCGCTGTAATCGCCATACGTAATGCCTAAATAGTGATCCGAAGCTCAGGGCGATTAGTTCCACCATTGAAACGTGCCAATGGTGAACATTTTGAAAACATTGTGATGTGATTGTTTGCAAAGATTGTTTTCATACGATTATTTCACTTATGTATGCTGATATGAGCGTACAGCGCCATCTGTTAGCAGCTTTTGTAACTATTATTTCACACTGCTGTATACACTTCTTACAGCTGTCACAATAAACATACCGTTTACTGCATTCCTCTATCGATCTTTGTTTTCGAGATATTTAATTTTGAAATCAGGAAGTCCTTTTCTGGACACCCTGAATGAAGCAAATAATTGAGGACGTAGCGTGAAAGGGGTATGTTGAGATGAAGAGGTTAGCACAAGCTAGGAAGGAATGGAGGATTGCACCAAACCAGTCCAAAGACTGATGACAGCAAATAAATAAATTAGTGAGAAAGAACTTGTAAAGATACAACAGTATCGCTGGAAGTATCGATATTGGTGAGGCGAGAGGAGTATCGCGGGAAAAGATGGTAGGGATCCGTTGCTAGTTGTCGAAAAGTATGAACACATTACTCGCGCGGTTCGGCTTGGAGTGAAAGAATGTTGCGGATACGGTACTGGTGTGCGGGTCAGTAATTACGCGGGAGCAAGGCTACATATCTGCTCGTTAGATATCGGAAGGATTCAAGAACGTTTGTGTCGTGACTGTGAACTTGATAAAATGGGAGTAACACAGGGTAGCATATTGGGACCATTGCTACTCAATTTGTGTATCTAAAAAGAGTCAGCTTATTAGATACACAAATAAAAAACAAAACGTTAATTATCAATATAACGTGGGGAAAGAATTGCTTGCTGAAGACTTGAAATGTAAATATCTTGGCATTACGTTTGATAACAAGCTTAACTGGGCAGGACACATTGGACAGGTGGTAGGAAAAGGTTTCAAAATTCTGCACTTGTTGGAGAGAGTGATGAGGAGATGTACGAGGGAAGTAAAGGAATTGGGTTACAAAACTTTGGTCAGACCATTGCTTGAACATGGTAGCGTAGAATGAGACCCTTATTTTACGTATCGAATACAGGAGTTGGAGAGGGTGCAAAAAATTGCTGCTAGATTTGTTTCTGGAAATTATCGCAGAATGCAATCAGTGACGGATATGATAAAGCAGCTGGAATGGGATTCATTGCAAGACAGGAGGAGGATGAGGAGGGTCATGGAAGTGTACAGGGTGGAAAATGGCATATGCTGGCGATGAGGCATGGAAAGATATTGGAGTAGATATGAAAAGTTATGCATGGAAGGGAAAAGATGACCATGACCACAAGCTGGCACACGATTTCAGGGACAAGGGTGTGGGAAGATTCTCTTTTTTAGGTAAGGGTGTCAGGGATTGGAATGAGTTACCAAGAGAAATGATGAATAATTTACCGAAAACGTTGAAAGAATTTAAAGATAAAATTTGTAGAGGGCAAATGTAGGCGGGAGCATGATAGGGGGAAGATGTGGGTGTAGGGAAATTGCAACCGGAGCCTGTGCTCCATAGCAATTAAATTAAATTAAATTTAAAAAACAGTGCTTTCAATGTGTGGGAACGGCGGACAGTGATACGACGGTTATATATTGGCCTGTACGTTTACTAATTTACGAACTGTGCAATCTCCGGAATACGGTCAAATTAGTTTCTTAAGCACTGTTGGTTTACATTGACGAGCTGTATCAGTTTTCATGCCATTAAAGTGTATGCTGTGTTCATCTTAACACGTTGTTGTTGCCTTGTGTCTGAAAGCCAGCAACCCTTGGTCGGCAGAATTTGCAGAATTATAGAAACGACTTATGTATTTATATTTCATGGCCCGCGAACAGTGACTGAAGAACTATGACTGCATTTAATGTTATTATTATGCGGAGGACAGACTGTGAAACAAACCACCAAAAAGCTCAATGTATTAGTATATGGTATCTATATTTTCTTCTATTATTTATTTAATACATAAGTCAACATTATTATCGATTTAATTGAGATCGGCCATACGTTTTGGTGGCAATTTACTTAGTAATATAATTACATTTATGTTTTATATTTTATTAAATTTTATTTTTTTAATTATCTTATATAACTGCAATGATAAATTTCTCCCCCATCTACCTTTCCGATTTACAAATTTTAATTTTAAATTCCTTACTCCCAGTTTTACAGAAAGATATGTAGAATTAATAGATGAAAGTATAAGTTTTAAAGTGCAACATCAATTATTACAAAAATCCGAGATTACTTATTAGATGGGAATTTGTTACCAGTCAATAAAGTGTAAACCTACATCTGTTACCTTGAAGTTATTACACGCATATGCAGAGCCACGTCATTATTTGTGTGATAACTTTAGCATTTCTGCTTGAATTTGAGTGTAATGTATCCGAGTGTTAATATTTGACGTACGCTTGTGCTGTTTTGTATCTGACGCCTTGAGTAAGAAATATCAGCATCAAGGTAAGCAGCACGATTCATCAGTTATATTCAAAGAGAACTTACCTCAAGCCATATCTCTCAAAAGCAGATGAAACGTTCTGTACTAAATAAAATAAAGTGAAATAGGAAACATGACATCCCAGTAATTTAATAATCAAACAAACATAATGAAGCAGTTTAAGTCCTTAAGGGGAGTCGGATGATTCTATCCCCGCCATGTTAAGTCACATGACTTTAGGAACATTTTTCTCCCTAACCAATTGACATATTATCATGATTTTTTTGTTGTTTTACTTATGTCTTTATCTTAATTTTAAACTGATAAGTCTTAAAAATTATAAAAAATTATATTTAAAAAATATATTTTTTTAGAAATAACCAAAAAATGAACTTTTTTTACATTAATTAAATTTATACCATAGTTCTATAAAAGATATTTAAATTTCTTCAGTTTAAATCAACAACTAACAAATAAGGAACAATTTTTTTTAAAAAATATGTTGATATCATTAATAGTAGCCGAGAAAAAACCATTCAAAAACACAGTTCTCACAGAAACGCAAATAAAGATAAGACTATTTAAGCAAAACTGATTTTTTTTTCTTTCAGCTTCATACGAAGGTCAATCACAACAAACAAAATAAATGAACTGAAAACAACAAAGTAAACTGGCAGCTGTTTTTATCAGTGTTGCCAACAGTATTTCATGTTTAGCCATTCAAGCTTTCAAACAGTTGTACTATAACAAGTAGTCACTAGCGAGTATGAAGTAGGTGGAGTTCATGAAAAGTGTGCGTTGCAGGGTTTTACTAAACGCTTGTAAAACGGAAACCACTCAACATAAATTAATAAATTTGGTATCTATTTAAACCCAAATACATACGTAACAAGAAAAGTGCAAAAAACAAAAATAATTTTTTTTTACCCAAACAACCATCCGACTCCCCTTAAAAATGTGCAATTGATACAATACGTTTTGTTGCTGGTATTGTAAATCCCATTTTTGAAGCTTGTTTATGTATGTTTAGTTACAGTTCTGTCGTATGAGGTTATCTAAGAGTTATTACTTTGCTGCGAAGATATCTTAGGATTTTTTCGCTTTGCTGCGCTATACTTTTAATATGTTGATGAAAATACCACTGTTGTATTAAAACACTATATTTTGGGATTTCATGCACAGTTTAAGATTTTATGTTGTTTCTTGCTAGATAATTTTTATTAGCTCATCGTTAAAATATATCACTGACTTTTGATTAGTCTTGCTTCATATGGTATCAGGATTACCAACAGTGATTTGTGACTTTTCGATTAACCCAGTTCATTTTCATTATTACTTCATGATAGCACATTTATTTTATTTTGTGGATGGGATTTCTTAAATAAAGCTTTGAAGTCTAAAATCTATTTAATTAACAATTTCTCTTTCAAATGAGGATATATTTGGCTGAACATAATTTTACAATAAAGATTAATAATTCATGTAATTTTATTATTTATGGAGACAATCCTATAAATTTTAAGCTTGGGATTGGTAATAAGTTATGAAGTTCTCGGCTGTTTATTTAAGCGAAGAATGATTAAATACTCCGAGGCAATTATACGTGATCTATAGTTGGAATTAGTCACGTGCAGTTGGTAGCCATGTTAACCTTGGACTTGTGGCAGAAGTCGCTACGAATCCGGCCGGAGTCGAAGGACGCTCTGTTTGCCTTCTTTCCGGAACTTGGAATCACGAGCAGAAGGCTGCAACCAAACCTGCTGGACGGTACGTTTTATGGTTTCATTTTAACGCGTTAAAATACATGTAATAGCTGAAAAACCAAGGCTTTTGTACGAGTACATAAAAATTGTTCTCGGTTATCGTTCTGGCCTCGCATTCGGGATGACGCAGGTTCGAATCCCCGTCCGGGCATCCAGATTGGGATTTCCATGGTTACCAAAATCACTCCAGGCAAATGCCGCGATGCTTCCTTTAAAAAAGGCTATGGCCGAAATCCTTCCCATTCCTTGCCCCCCCCCCCCCATCCTTTCCCGTCTCTAAAGATCTCGCTGTTAAGAGCAGTTAAAAAAAAATTGTTCTCGGTGCTGAGATTAATGTTGGTGATGACATCAGCACTTCATCACAATTTTACTAGCTGATGAGTTATAACTTGGCACAAAAGTCATAATCTAAAAAAAAAAAAAAAAAAAAAAAAAAGTTTTTTTATTTTTCCAGATTACGTTTTCTCACGGTTATTCTGTATATTTGGGTGATTCATTCTTTGATTCAATGGTCAATTTTCTTACTGAATCTCGGTCCTAGGTTCTAAGCTAGGACGCCTACGACATTTGAGGAACGGTGACATGATCTCAGCAATCTTATAAGTTTTGTTGTGCTTCCCAAACACTTTTAAGCTAAAAATGCTATAGCACAGTGTAAGCATGAAATCATTATTTTCAGTGCACCTGCCTTCGTGGACGGAGGCCTAGTGTTGCTTGAGGCACAGTTTTCATTTAATAAGTATTAATGGAAGAGCAACTTCCTAAATTTGAATGTAATTAATGTTTTAACATTAGAAGAAAACAAAATTTGATTTCTGTGTGCAGTTAGGGTTTTTATTTATTTATTTTTAATTTACCCCTCGCCAACGTCGAGATGATATAAGGCGGTAAAGGGCTGCGAGCTAGGAAAGTGAAGAAATTTGGCCATTGCCGTTTTAAAGGAATCATACATTGCCAGTGTACTCACAGCAGATAAATAATTTGTGGTGTCAATTTCTCGACCTTAAATCATATATTGTTATATAATGTGTGCAAATATTTTCTTTGGTTTAGAAAGGCATTAATTTTAAATAAAACTGGAGCTGGCGAGTAAACCTATTTTTATGTCGCCAAGCTTATAATACAGATGACAGCTGAAATATATGAGCTAGAAATATTAGAGAGCAAGTAATGGTTTTCGATGTTAAGATTAATGCTTGTAATAGCGTGGGCAGTCTGTCACAATACTCTCCTGGCTGAGAAATTATAGATTTTCAGCACGAAAATCATAAACATAAAACATCACAAGGGTTATATTTCTGTCTTTAGTTACATAAGCACAGTCAATACTGGTGGTGATCTGAGACAAGCTACTTATTTTTTTTTTGCATGTGGCCTTATGCGTCGTCAATGTCGAGGTCATTAGAGGCGGGAGAAGGCTGAGGACACAGAACGGTAAAAAAATCTGCCAGTGCCACCCCTTTTTTTAGATTTTTTTTTACTTTGAAAGAACCATCGCCACATTTGCCTGGATTATTTCGGAAACCATGGAAAACTGAAATATGGAAATCTGGATGGGTGGATAGCCAGATTGGGATTTGAATCAGAGTCCTACCGAATACCAAGCTCGAGCGTTTCCGCCTATAGTTTTATGTGGATCCGAACCGCAAAGCGTTCTGGGGTACTATACGCGAGAAGTCAAAACTTTGATAGAAGTTAGTTCATGCTTCTGGAAAAATTCCACCAAAGATTGGGATGAGAACCGTGGACTTCTCGATTCGCAGCCAAGATCTTCACCCAAATATTTTCCTAAGTGAAAGATATTTATGTATTTTTGCCTTTACAAATTCAGACAGTAATAATGCGTTTTTATGTCGTACCAGAAAACATATTGTCAATTTCCTTCGTATGTGTGTACAGGACGCTAAGTTTCTAAGTAGACAGATTTGTAGCGCTGTTATACCGTGCCACATGAGAAAGGAAACTGCAACTCAAATAGACTAAAGATAAAAATTTATGAAAAGTTTCCATTCTTATTAGTGACTTCATTTCTCACCAATCAACTCTTTAACATGTATTTCGAGAACTACTCAGCCGATCTTAATGAAAAATTGCTAATTAATAGCAGAATAATTACTCTTTCATTCGTAAATGCAAAAACTGCTGAAATACAAAATTTACCTGTATTTTATCTTACGAGTAGGCTCTGCAAAATTAGAAGAATTTCTGTTTAGTTTGTAGGGACTTAGAAGTTTTAAATGAAGAGATTTTACACGGAAGGGTATTATAGGTATTATATAGTGAAGGGTTATTGGTTATGACACTGTTTCGTAATTTAGCTAAAATACGAAATGAACATCTATGCAAACTCTGCAAAATTTGAAGTATTTCTGTTCCCCGCACTCCTCCCCCTTACTGAGGTAGAAGTATTAAACACGGCCAGATATAATATCGCTATTGTATAGGTCAAAATTCAAATCATCATTTGGAATTGCGGGCCGGGAGATCCCGTATTCGCCTGCGACGTAATAACATTTTCGATTCGCCGTGCAATGCGCACCTCGTCGCGGCTAACTAACCTATCCCGGTAATCCTACCAGATATAAGGAACCTAGAGCGTGGTATCCAAACCACGAAAAGTTTCTGGCGTACTTCACATTACACAGCAAGCTTTGCCAGAGGTGATAATCGGCTTCAGCGCCTTTTGAAAATTCTAGCAGAGACAGAGGTCTAACAGGGGACCTTATGATCTCCATTCAGACGCCTTAACCTAGAAGTTCCCAATCTGGGTGACGCGTCCAAACAGGGGTGCCGTAGACATGTCATGACATGGCGTCGGGTGCGAGGTATCTTCATCGCCCTTGGGGGCGTCCATTAATTACGTGAGGTGTTTTTCCGGAATTGCAGAGCCCCCCCCCCCTTTTTTTTTGAGACCATTTTTTTAAAAAGTATCATGCTCCCAAGGGCGGATAGACCCTACCTAGAGCCGTTTTTTACCCCCCTAAAATTGAATTTCGCGTCATTTCTAGACCTTTTTTTAGCTCTACCATGCTACAAGAATTTCAAAACCGAGATTTCGCCGGACTTCCCCCCCCCTATTTCACCTCACGTAATTAATGGACGCCCCCTTGTGAAAATACCCTATCTCTGCAACATCGAAACGTCACGAGGGTTATATTTCTGTCTAAAGTCACATAAGCACAGTCGATACTGGTGGCGATCTAAGACAGAAGTAGGCGTTTAGCTTTTTAATAATAAAACTGAGGTGAGGAAGGGAGGCGGCTTCTCTTTTGATGGAAGGGGAGCGTGGTAAGAAAAACCTTGGGAACTTCTAGGTTTAGCCACTGAGCCATCATATCACTCACTATATTGCGTAGATGCTTCAATATCATTAATAGACCTAGCAAAGAGGCAAATTACGCAAATAAGCTGTCCAGTTCTCATTCTTCTTCTTTTTCTTCTCCATCACCTTTTCGTAACATTTTGGGGACAGTGCCTTTGATGCGTTTTACACGTCATTAACATGGTCAAATATGGCGCTTTTATTTTACAGCCACATGCCCTCGCTGACGCAAAGCATGTTATACCCCTGCCAGGTCGTGCCACGCACTAATGGAGGGAAGTGAAGTGGTGCCATCTGTCTTTGAAATGTGTAACTATGTTCTATGTGTTATCAGTAGGGTTCGGATCTTTAGGACAAGCCATATTTTTTTCCTGCCTTCTTTTTGAGCTGAAATACTGACTTAAACGTTTCTGATTGTATTTAAATGTATTTTATGTAACATATAAATGCATATTCACACCATTTTACTAGTTTTGGTCATATTTAGATTATACTTATGGTCGTATAGTCATATTTTGAGGAAAAATCTAGTAGTTTTTTTAATAGTACCGGGAATTCACTAGATATAGATGAGAAGAATTTAGGATAATTATTCACAGAACTGTACTTCCGCTATGCAAGTGGGGAGGGGGGAGGGGATAATTTTCACTGGGGTTAGAAATCACCACTCAAGAATTAAATTTCTACATTATTATCACTCTCTAAACGTTCCGGCCGCCTTTTAATCTAGACAATACAGCATAAGCATGCCTGTGTCGATCCGCATCAATCAATATCTCAATGAAATATCCTCAGTCATTGTTAAATCAGCAGTGGATCAGTGAGTAGACCTACCGCCATGCCGAAAATAAAATTTTCTGAAAGTGCGATGTTACGTATGGGAATTTAGAGACGAGTATTTTAGTACATATGAACGAGTTCTATTTTATAAATTATTTGAAATTAAAGCGACTTCAACAAAACGAATTAAAATTTAATTTCACAATGGTGTAGCGAGTGCACGGAAGCAAATTATGCTGTCTGCGACACTACTAGATAAAATGAATGATGTATAATTAAGCATGTTTTAATGTATAGCAAATTTAAATGTTTGGTCACATTTTGTCATTTTTAAGTCATATTTACCCATTTTTAAGGTCATATTTGTTTTTTTGGTCATGAAGGTCCGAACCCTAGTGATCAGTGTGTTTTTGTTTGTGAATTGTGTACCTACTTTATGAGGCAAAACTATGGACCGTTCCGGCAATCGCCTTGATGGTGGCGCAAATCCACGTAAAAACCGCAGTCGGACGGCCGGTACGTGGGTACCTGGGCTCGTGCCCGGTCCCGATGTACCTCTCCTACTCAGCGTGCGACGCATCAGGGTGCTGAACAACACTGGCAGGTTTCCAAACTCCATTTCGTAGGTATAATTAGACTGATGGTTTGTTGTCTGTAGAGTGGAGGACATGGTGACCATTAGCCTGACGAGGGTTAGCCCAGCCGAAGTCTGCGCAGACACCTTCAGACATAAAACAGGCTGGACGTGAGCGCCGAGCGAGTGATCGTCCAGTGTTTACGACGGTGGCCCCTGGACGCTATCCGCGCGCTGTCTGCAGGTGAGATAAGGACCTGCTGAGGACTTGTCGGCAGCCGAGCGCGAGCTAAAAGCCGCATAAATTAGGCAACCAGATAACGGCCGACCGTCTCGCCTTGTAATACATAAATAGCGTCAGCGCAGTTCGCGCCCGACTGGTCTGAAGAAGATATCCGGTGAAGATTTGTGTCGCGATCGGAACTCGATGTCCGTAACTCGTATGTTGTGTTTGTGTTTATTTCTGTACTTGTCACCAGATCCCACAGTCTCGTGTGAAACTTCAGGAGCGTAACTAATGGAAGGCGTTTTCTTCGTACATTCCTTTCTGCAAGTGTTTTTAGGCAGTCCAGTCTCTCAGGAAGGTGGTATACTGGTAGAGAATGCTAGGGTAGGTTGCGCCGATGCGATGTGTTTTTCCTCAGGCCACTTTGCAACGAAGTAATAAATGGTGCACGCAGGTAATGGAATGCCGTAAATCCGTTTGAAACAAATAAAACTCTGGCGAGGCTATTAAAGCTGAGTACTTTTTCGTTTCGCTGCGGAGATCCTGATGCCACGAGTTCATTGTTCGATGGTCACAACGTAGCAACACATATTTACACTTGAGAAGTTCTAAACATTGATACCACACTTCCGAGGTCCTTTTTCGACCTTCTTTATTTGTATGAGGCAATTTTTTTTATTACCTTGATTCGGGATTAACGGCTAGTCGATGTCGATGTTTTTAGATCCCGGAGAGTACAGGGCGTAAGGAAATTGGCCATGTATTTTTGAAGGAACCATACCGGTATTTCTCTGGACCTATTACGTGAAACGACAGAAAATCGAAAAGAACCATTGTCCCCCAGAAATCCAGGCCAGGGTGTTATCGCTTACCCACAAGCACAGTTGTAATGAGCCAACCTGTGATATCTCGCTATCAAATTCTAAATATAATATATACCTTTACGACGACATAGCGCAAAATTTTATGTCTACAACTTATTTCGTTGGGTAGGCAGTTGTAAAAAAGGCACTACATATTAAATTATTCTGTCAGTAGTCTACAATAACGTTATTCATTGTATGGTCCTAGTATCGCAGGCATTTAAGCACGAAATGATTAGGTAATTTACTAATTACCTGAAATTTCCTGTTATCTGTTGATCAGAATTAAAAGTGGTTAATAATAATCATACAATATGGAATGACTTGCTGTATTAACTGTATAAAAGGAAATTATTTACTTCTGGAAAGGTCTGTCAGCATTAAAGTATTTCATGGTCACCCGAAGTGGTGTAGAACAGCGAATCATCACTGAGCAGAATACAACGCCAATCATCAGGAGTCCAGTGAATCGCGGTTCTGCACTATCTTGGATGACCATCGTCGGCCTGTATGGTGGATACCTGGAAAGAGGTCCCACTCTGCCAATGTTATGGTGCGGCACAGCGGTGTTACTCCTGGCCTCATGGTGTGAGAAACCATTGGGTATGACTTCAGGTCACGGGTAGTAGTGATTGAGGAAGCTGACGGCACAGCTGTGTACGACAGACATCCTAAGTTCTCATGTGTTACCTCTCATGCGACAGTATCGTGGTGCCATTTTTCAACAGGACAATGCTTGTCCGCATACGGGGCGTGTCTCTATGAACTGTCTGTGTGATGTTGAGGTACTCCCGTAGTTAACAAGATTGCCAGATCTGTCAACGATAGAACATGTGTGGGACCACGTCATTTCCGTCCCAGTGCTACTACCCATCATACCAAAGACCAGTTACAACGGTTGTGGACCATCTTGTCTCAGGAAAGAATACAACGGTATTATGACACCATCCCCAACCGAATCACTGCATTCATCCAAGCCAGAAGTGGTACAACGCCATACTGTAAATTTTACTCGATTTTGTAATCATTAAAATAACGTCACATCCCCTCTGAACCCTTGAAGTTTAATTTCGTTTCGTTCTCCCCTTCATGAGCGTTTCGCTTTTATTGTGAGGCAGTGTAAATAATAGGTGGTACTATTTTTACCCTCGCTTTGTAAAACTGAAACAACGGACACCGGCCATGGTCAACCGAACGTATATAGTTACCTTTACCCGTGAATAAATTATGCTGTCCATATGGAAATAGTTGGAAGAGAACAGTGTGAGTGACTTGGAGACGATGGCAGTCTATGAGAGTATTTATAGAAGAACTACTGAGTTCAGCTCGGTTAATTGCTTCAAGCTCGCGTCAGATATGAAGCTCACCATCTGTGAAAGGAGAATATATTAATGAGAAAATTTTACTACATCAAAATGATTTAACAAAGTAATGTGACTGATTAAGAAATGAATGTTGGTGATTTACAGCTGCGGTGCACTACGAGTAAAAGAAATTGCTTGCTGTAACTTTTTTCACTGACTGGTTTTATCGGCTTCCACGCGAACTCCTAAGACAAATTTTTTTCCTTTGCTTGTGACTGTACACCTCGTCCGCAGTGGCTTTTTGAAGGAACCATTCCTGGAGTGATTTCGACAAGCCATGGAAAACCCAAATCTGGATTGCCGCAATGAAATGTTTGAACCCAGGTTCTCCCGAATGCAAGGACACTCACCCATCATACTGTGTGACAACTCCGAGAGATACCATTCACCTATCACACTCAGTAAAGTTTGTATAAGATAGGCGCTAATAGATAAATCCTTTATTTTACTGCTGCACAAATAAGGAAAGCTAATGTATTTAGGAATAGTTACTAGAAAATTTTAAATATTTTCTCTGAGTCTTTAAGAATTCGGTTCTGTACGATCTTTCCGTCCATTATTTCTTGTTTCACTAAGTAATGCTTTCGCGTTCGTAGTATTAGCTCACTAACATTTGGGTAGAATTAAGTCATTAGACTAATGTTTCCTACTTAAGCACTTATAATTAGAGAGTAGAATTATGTTCGGAGTGGATGTAACAAGCAGAAACGTTTTTGGACATATTGAGCACTGTAGAATTTTATACTGATGTTTACACGAGTTTTTTCTTCTTTAATTGATGAACCAAGTTTTAATAGTAGTTGTTTGCAGTTTTAAATTGAAGTGTTCAGAAGATATCATCTCATGTTACCGAAAGAATAACAAGAAAAGTGCTGTGTTGCTGCTCAGGCAGGTTCATGAGATTGTTATCGACAGCTGTGGAATGTACAACACCTGGTAATTGGAAGCAACTGGAGCGAGGAAGAGAACTCAGTGAAGTTAAGATAATTGTTGTGAGAGTTCTCTTAACTGATAACAAAAACTAAACTTTAATCCATACTGTTTCTTTAAATGCTTTCTGTATTAAAGGAAATAATACTGTGATTAAAGAAATATTGTCTTTACTATATATCTAGAAGTAGCCTCCATGAAGATCTATACAAGCAAGTATCATGGGCAAAGTCTTTTGACGGCCAATCCATATACCACAAGAGCCCAGTAAAGCGTTAAATCAATGCTGGTTACGGAAAGTAAGTAAGTAAGTACCTACTATAGATCTTGAAATTGGTATAAAGAAATATATCATCATACTTATGTACATTGCAACTGTATCTAAAATATAGTACAAACTTCAACGTAATATTTTAATTTTCCTTAAACCAAATTTTTCTCTTTTGTGAACTATAATATTCATTTCATAGTAAAATGTATTCATTATTATTATTTGCGACTGGACACGATTGGATCACGCAATTTGCTGGTAATTAAGTATTATGTTCACTGTTTCCACTAGGTAGTTAGAATCAGGGCTGGTTACTTCCTGGAGGAAAGGTGAAGCTTTTGTGTTGCCATCTATCAGCTAATTGTGTATCTTATGTATCCTATGATATGTGTATTTTTGTTTGTGAAGTAAATTATGAAGAGGAGAGTAGGGATCTGCCCATCATTTACCTTGGTGTCTGCGGAAAACCGCCTAAAGCCGCAATTAAGAGTTCTAGTACCCAGGGTGTGGTACTCGAATCTTGTGCCATTCTCTCTTCCCGCCTTATGCGGTTAGTTATTATTGTTATTAAATCGTGTAATGTACTAGTTATGGAAACTCAAAATACTAGTACTTCATTTAAATAAGAAGTAAATATTGCCATAATGTTACAAAAAGAAGTGTTCATGTAAAATTCTGAATCGCTAAGAATGTATTTCCAATTGCTGCAAGATTTTGGTAATTTACCTACTGTCTCCTCGACCCACCTTCTGTGTAATAGTGTATTAGTAACATGTGATTAGTAATGGTTAGAGCTTTACCCCTCATCGATTTCGAGGTAACTACAGGCAGAAAAGGACTATAGGCAAGTAACAGGAAAGAATTGGGCCATTACCTTTAGAAGAAACCATCCGAGAATTTGCCTGATTTTGGAAAACCATGGACACCATGAATTGCCGGAAACTGATTCTACCTCATCTATGTCAGTGTCGTTACTCGTATGCAGATGGTTTGCAAACACCTGAAATTTTAACTGGGAACCCAAGATTGAAACACATGAGCTTCAGGCAGGAAAAAAGGGTAGGAGGAACTTTTAACACGGTAAAGGTAATCCGCCGATGGAATAGTAATCCGAAATATTCAGTATGCTCAGAAGTTGTAAAAATTTGCAGACACAACTCCAAGGTTAGCTCGAAACGCGGCCAGGGAATTTTGTTGTAACCTAACCGGTGGGATCACGAAAACGACTTAAGTATGTCAGAGTCAAAAGATTAGGCATTGAGGACCTAGTACAATTAGCCACATGGAAGTCAGAGGATCAGGTAATAAAGAAGTGGAACTGGAGAATAAATTAGGTGGGAAAGGAATTTATATTGCCATTATAACTGAAAAAATTAAAAAGTACAGAAGATTTCGGCAATGATATAGATGACACTTGGTATTACTTGGGGTATGCGCCCTGGATGAAGGGAGACAAGAGTACACAAAGATATTTTATCACGAGTTTCGACACCAGATAAGCAAAATAAATATTCATGTGACGATTTAAATGCCAGGATTGGAAGTATTCCAGGAGTTATTGGTGAATCTTGAAAGCAGCATATAAATGGAAATGTGGAAGAACTTAGAAACTTTGGGACTTAAACTGGCTGATTATCACTAAAACCATTTTTTTAGGGAAAAAGATATACACATGAACACTTAAAAATAATTTGTAATGAAATAGAGAATGTTCACGTAAATCGAGGACGTGATTCGGATCACTTCTTAATGGCCGCAACGATTACAGTGGCTGCAAATGGCCTTAGAAGGGCAAATACTAGCTATGAATTTTTTAAAGACTACTCACTAGCATAAGTTCGATTACAAGAATATCTTCTAGCGGTACATCGGTAGACAATGTAGATAAGGAATGGCAGAATATAAAGGAATGCATAGAGGCTAGGAGGTTATGCTTCAAGGGGGGAGAGGGGGGGGGGGAAGCAAGGCGTTAAAATATAAAAAGCCACAAATAGGGAATTTTTACAATACAAAACGCAACAAGCCAGAGAAAAATATATCCAAAAATGAAACATTAATGAACAGATAATAAAATTTTCACATTGTGAATGAAGGGAATAGTATTACAGGTAACATAGAAAAAGATATATATGACAGATGAGACTTTGCATATAAAGTGCTAAGAGACCTAAGCAAAATAGAAAAAGATGTAGCAGACATACAATTCATTTATGAACAACAATGGAACGTATATGAAAACGTAGGAAGGAATTTTTTCCCGAGTGCATGAACGTAATACTATTAAAAATGTAGGTTCTCTGTGCGAATTCAGAATACTACATCTATATAATTAGAGTTAAACCACAGAAAACGACAAAGGTCATATATATATATCTTTAAGAAAGGGAATGAGATATGAAATGCGAAAATTGTACAGGCGTCAGTGTAATGAATGCAGTGTGCAAACCATTCCCAAAAATAATAAATGCCAGACCGAAAGCCATAGTAGAAGTTAAAAGTCAAGGAACATGCAGGATTCCGGAAGGGTCTTTCATGTAATAATAACAGCTTTAGGATTATGAGGATTCTAGAAAAAAGTCAGTTTGGAAACTCATATCGCTTTCATCGATTTCAAAACAGCTTTTGACAATGTGCATATAATGACACTTTATCGAAATCATCAAAAATTTATGTAAATGTACACAAATAATAAACAATACTGACACAAAGAAAATGGAAGAGATTCTAATAAATAAAGAACTGAAAGAAGGGTGCAATTTATATCCAAATTTAATATATACATTGACAACCTTAATTAAAATTGGAAACATATAGCCAATTATGGAGAAACAAATATCTAAATGTTCTCTTTTATTCAATATACAATACTACAAGAAAGTTAAGAGGAAGTACAAGTATAAACTTTACCACTTGGAAGGAAAAAAGAAAATACAGTCAAATTCAGAAAATCGTGGGTGGCAGATGTTTCACCAAAATTAATCTCTACTCCATGCATTCCAATCATGAAAAGCACGAGACAAAAAAAAATTCATATAATGATCAGTGCGGCATCTTATTTATCTAATCTTATCACTCTGTCACTGTGGCACAAATAGGTTGGTGGACGAAGTATTTCATCGTACTCGTAAATGAAAGTGTGTGTACGCAAGTTTTCCAGTAAGTTCAAACGATACTTACGTCGTCTGTCTACCAGAGAATCTCAGCCCAATCTACGAATCTATTCTGTGACAGCGACTAGGGTCACGAATCGAGCGGCTTTTCTGTGTACTTTCTAAATACTATCAATTAGCCCCCTATGAAACGGGTCCCAACGGTACAACAGTAGTCCAAATGTGGACGCACGAGAGTTTTGTACGCTATTCTTTTTGTTTGTGCATTACAATTTTCCAAAATTCGACCTATTAATCGTATTCTAGAATTAGCTCTACCTACGACCGAATTAATGTGCAAGTCCCAGTTAGGGATTGCAATCCAGCAAAGCAACTAGACAGTCTGGCGGATCCCGCAAAAAAATTAAGCGGAACTGCAATTCGCAAAATGCAGGAAAACGTGAATCAATCTGCGCGACTCGCTGCCCCACTCGGCCTCTGTCGGATGTATTGCACTGTCTGCCTGTGCCCTTGCAGTTGGCATTTGACTCGTGTGAACCGACGTTTGTTTTTGTTTAACCTTCGTCATTCGTAAGTAAATAGATCGACTTTTACGTAATTATTAAAACGTACGTTTGTTATGAGTATAAATTCGAGTTATTTGCGTATTTAGTACGATTTTCTTACTACATAATTAATATTTTTTTTTTATGTATCGCACACATCACTTGTATTTGCAGATAAAGTAATTGTGACAACTTCCTGTATTTTCGGCAGAAAATCTGATTATTCGTTGATACGAAACTAGTTTTATTGTAATTTTAACGATAGAATACCTATTTATTTATCAGTTACCAAAAGGCAATTGTATATCCCTTGTTTACTTGTTGTCTCGACCGCCGTTTGAAACACATGTTCTTTGACGAAAGCCGCCTGCTTTGGATTTCGATTAATCCCTCTTGCGTTGATTTGGTCAATCGCCACAATACATTATTTTTGATTTAATAGCATGCGTCCTTACAACTCCTTGTTATTATTTCGACTAAAGGCAAAAAAAGGTTTTAATGAAGTCTTCATGGCTGTGTCGCCGAATTGTGTTATAAAAACACCATGCCTCCACCGTCTTCTTCAACTGTGAAATTCCATGTTTTTACAACGCAATCCGGCGATACACTAGTGAGGACTTCATTGCAATTATACGCCGAGAGAGTCTCCTTTCTTACATAAAAAATTAATTTTCACTCTAAAAAGTAGTTAAGCCACTTAAAGTAAAGCTGAAATTCTTGACAGTTTATGTCTTGGTGAGTCACTCAAGAAATCAGGAGACATAATAATGAATCTCACAATAACAATTCTTGTAAAAGTAGACCAAGTCTCGTGCTTGTGCAGTGACAAAAAGTTAAGAGATCTTGTTCTGAGCCAAGTCTACACTTTGTAGAGTACATTCACATCACTTTGTGAAATAGAATGCTTTTTCTCGTTGTTATAGATCGTTTATTTAGAATAATAATAATAAAAAACCTGGTGACTTGGATATTATGCATACCATGTTTTCAAACTGATATGACTTATTGTAAGACACATAATATGAACTAATACTGAATATTTTGCATTTTGATTATTTATTTAAAAAAATATAAAGCTTGAAATATTCTTTAGACAGGCTAAAAAAATTTAATGTCATTTCGCCATTTAAAATATTGTTAACTGTTAATTTTTTATCATTTATAATTAAAATTGATTTATTAATTTAATTAACAGATGTTTATTATTTAATTTGTTAACACTTTAAATAATTATGTTTTAAAAATATGCGATGGAAACCTGTTAGCGCCAATCCCGCGGTATTGAAAACACTGCGGGATTTCAATCCTTAGCCCCAGTGTACTATTACGCCCAAACACTTCACGCAATCGTACTTTTTTTTAAAAAAAGTTTCATTCCTCCTAGCTGAAGGCCGGGAGGCGGGCTGCTGGAGAGTCAAGACATTTTCAGCCCAACTAACCTAAGGGGAAGGAAGAGGGATGAAAGTCGGCCGTGGCCTTGCAGGGTACCATCCCAGCATTCGCCTGGAGTGACTGAGGAAAACCACGGAATACACCAACCAGGATGGCCAAACGAGGTTTGACCCCCGTCCTCCGGAATGATAGGTAGGAAGGCGATTTTGCCTTCCTTCCATCTCGGTGCCGCAATCGTACAAAGTGAAGACGTAACAGGCATTAAGTGAGGAAGGAGTAACTATTCTGGTTCTGACATCATTTCTGCTTCGGACATCAGCTATAGTTTTACTTCTTAAGTAATAGAATTCGCTTACTTCTGCTATGGAGAGCAACAATGTGTGAATGAACACCGACCTTTAGCCTGACGTTAACTAATTCTCTACGTTTCACGACCGAAACAAAGGGCCGAGTGAAAGGATACGTAGAGGAAGTGATGGCACAGTGGACCAATGCACTCGCGGATTGTTTGACGGCCGAGCCTGCGGGTCGAGAAAGCGGGCCTGGTCCGCTAATAGCGTTACCCGCCCGACCGAGTAATTATCCGTTACAATGGCGTCGTAACGTGAGTCTGTGTTAATTACATTTGGCTACAGGCGAGTAGAGGAGCGGCACGTGTGTTCACTACCGGCTCACTGCAGCCGTGTTGAAAGAGCGGTGCGAAAAAGAGGAGGAGGAAAAAACTTCACGGCGAGCCTCGGGCTATAGAAAGCTCGGCGCAGTCGTAGGAACTAGTGCAACAGGCGGATGCATGAATTACGCTGCAGCATACGCGGTTCCGGCTAGAAATGAAAGTCAAGGACACCTGCTTTCAAAAATACTGCTGTCTATTCACCAAAATGCCTCCGTGGTAATGATACAGCCTTCAGTGATGATGGAGAATGGCGAACGTACTAATTCCAAACTAGGTGACCAATGAGAAAATTTTACGAATGATAGGTCTATACGATGAATAGCGAGGTTGCTAGTGTGTAGCAGGCTCCTTTGTAGG
>JARYHS010009186.1:79652157-79728173 GCA_031002005.1 Vandiemenella viatica
TTTTTTTATTTTTTTTTTCCTGTATCCAGATTGGATTTTCTTCGTTTCTCCAAGTCACTTCGTGTGAATGGCGGGATTATTTCTTCCAAAACCCATGGTCCGAATTCCTTCCCATTTCCTTGTCTCCATTCCCTTTCCACCTTTAATGACTTAGAAGTCGACGAATCGTAAATCCAGACGCATAATAAGAAATTGGTATAGTAATATTATTTAGTTTTTCGTCTCTTGAAGATGGTGCGAACTCGTTATAGTCCACCTAACGTAACCACACGACACTATTTCTACGATGTTGAAGCCCGAGAAGATTTCTTTCAGTGTTACCTCTGTGAAAGCTTTCATAGTTACGTGGTGCAGTTTATTAAGAAAGCACTCAGTTACGAGTCTTTCCTTAAGTATGTTATGTCCTGACGCAAGCAGGTAAGAGTCGATGTTATATTTTACGCATAACGCAGTTGTAGGTTCGACTTGTTTTAAAATAAATGCAAAAAAATAATTGGAAAAAACTAGACTCGAACCGAGGACCACGCGTTTACAAGACTAGATGGTTAGCCACAAGCAAACGGAGCTCATGTTCACAGACGACTCGTGCAGTGGGTAAACAACCTTAATCCTGCCTCGGAAGTCAGTTACATTCAACTGCATTAGACAATTATCCGAAATAATCTCTTTATAATCGTTCCAATAGTTTTGTAGAACTAAAAACTCTGGATCTTTGAACATTTACACCCACTTCTCGGACCACACAACCCCATTATGTGTTGCATTATTGCAACTAATTAGCCACATCAATATATAAATAAATATCGTTATCATTTTACGCTAATTATTTGGAATAAAATGTATAACTGAACCTCATTTTTACTGCGCTTTATTGCAATCTTGTTAATTACAACTTTAACGATATGTTTCACGATCAGAATTTAAGAAAAGTGTAGCTGGAACCGAATTTCGTCCGATTGAGGTATGGTCGGCGATATCTTGGCTAATATTATAGTCATATGCAGGGACAGGAAAATGCGTTACCTGTTTCGAGATCGGTCAATAGCTTTTTACTGAAATGTGGGGAATGATAAATGGACTACCAAGAAGAATCGTCAATGGGCGGGCGGAGTCTTCCTGCTTTGTTCGAGGCTTGACTTAAGGAAATGAATAACAGATGGCGCTGAGTTGAATACGCGCAATGATGCCACATTGTGCGAAATAAGGGACTTAGACTCAGGCGCGGACAGTCAATTTTTTTGCCAAAGAGTGTACGTACATGTCACCTGTCAGAGTCATATCTAGACGTATCAGGGATATCATGTCACTCCAAATGTACACGCCACACACCATTACAGAGCCTTCACCAGCTTCAAGAATTCATAAGGTTGTCTCCATACCCTTACAAGTACATCCGCTAGATACAATTGGAAACGATACAATCATCAACAGTCCAATGTCGGTGTTGACGGGCCAAGACGAGGCGTAAAGCTTTGTATCGTGCACTCAGCAAGGGTACACGAGTTTGCTTTCGGCTTCGAAAGCCATTTCGATGATGTTTCGTTGGTTGGTTCTCACGCTGACAATTGTTGTTGATGGCTCAGCATTGATATCCGCAGCAAATTAGCGGGAGGGTTGCACTTCTGTCACGTTGAACGATTATCTTCAGTCGTTGTTAGTCCCATTGTTGCAGGATCTTTTTCCAGCCGCAGCGATGTCGGAGACTTGATGTTTTATCGGATTCCCGATATCACGGTGCATTAGTGAAATGGTCGTACGAAAATATCCCCACCTCATTGCTTCCTCGGAGATGCTATGTCCCACCTCTCGTGCGCCGACTATAACACCACGATCTAACTCAGTTAAATCGTGATAACCTGCCATTGAAGCAGTAAGCGATCTAACGCCAGCGCCAGTCACCTGTTGTCTTATATAGGCGTTGCCGACCGCAGCGCCGTACTGTGAGTGTTTACATATCTCTGTGTTTGCATACGCATGCCTATAACAGTTTCTTTGGCTCTTCGGTATACTTCTATATATTTCTTCTGAAGAGAAGGTCCATAAATTCAACAACAATTTTTTATTACAAAAACCTATTATATGATGCTATAAATTATTATTTACACCTAAATAAAAAGCGAATTTCGCTAAAAGCAAGTTTTTCATCATGAGAATTGCATTTAGAAGCATATTTCAACTCTCTCTACACTGAGAGCCGTTGGCACTTCATATACTATATCACTATGGGCGAGTGTCTTGTTCCTTTTCGCTTACTTGTGCGAAATTGCTGTCTTTTTAGGTTCCTTCAATTAAAACATTTCATTTCTTCTACAGTACTAAAACAAATTGCACGTTGCTTATGAACGTTATACAGTAGAGATGTGGAGATTGTATATTTCGATAATGATGAATAAATTGGTGGGAACAAATTACTCTGTGTTTCATGTAAATTGTTCCTCATTTAAATCGCAATAATGTTTTTTGAGAGTCTTTTGTTATAAATAGCTTTATGCTACCATGGAGTTGTTTGTACATATTTTTATGCTTTAAAATTCTGCCGCTCACTCTTTTTTGATATTTTTAATGGTTGAAGCAAAGTATAGTTAGAAAGAGCTATGGCGCCCAACTTTTATCCGACTTGATTAGCTAAATCTGTCATTGCTCTGGTCCGACAGGGATAGATAAATGTCTAAAATACTTAAACCTTCCTCTGGAAGTGCACTACCTACACAATATATAAAGCAGCATGTAACTTTGTCCACTTTTTCTCGAGAATGATACGGCAATACAGACAATCTTGTGACGGAACTTTATTTTATTCTATGTATAGTTTTGTACTCTTTGAATAAAAATATTCGTCTGTATTCACCTATATATTCAGTAATTAACAAACTTAGAATGGAATAAAAAATAATAAAACTTCGAGGTTAACATATTTCCGTTAATTAATTTGTAATTGAAGAGTTTTAAATGTTGATGCCGAAAATAAGGTGGGCAGATAACGTACGAAATGATGGCTGGGAAAAGATGTTTGTGGAAGATCCTTACAGAAAGAAGAGACAGGATGGCAGGTCATATTTTGAGATATGCAGGTTTGGTTAATTTGTTAGTGGAGAGAACAGTCTAAGGTAAGAACTGTAGAGGAAGACAGAGATTAGAATATATGAAGCAAATAATTGAGGACGTAGCGTGAAAGGGGTATGTTGAGATGAAGAGGTTAGCACTAGATAGGAAGGAATGGAGGATTGCACCAAACCAGTCCAAAGACTGATGACAGCAAATAAATAAATTAGTGAGAAAGAACTTGTAAAGATACAACAGTATCGCTGGAAGTATCGATATTGGTGAGGCGAGAGGAGTATCGCGGGAAAAGATGGCAGGAATCCGTTGCTAGTTGTCGAAAAGTATGAACACATTACTCGCGCGGTTCGGCTTGGAGTGAAAGAATGTTGCGGATGCGGTTCTGGTGTGCGGGTCAGTAATTACGCGGGAGCAAGGCTACATATCTGCTCGTTAGATATCGTAAGGATTCAATAACGTTTGTGTCGTGACTGTGAACTTGATAAAATGGGAGTATCACAGGGTAGCATATTGGGACCATTGCTACTCAATTTGTGTATCTAAAAAGAGTCAGCTTATTAGATACACAAATAAAAAAACAAAACGTTAATTATCAATATAACGTGGGGAAAGAATTGCTTGCTGAAGACTTGAAATGTAAATATCTTGGCATTACGTTTGATAACAAGCTTAACTGGGCAGGACACATTGGACAGGTGGTAGGAAAAGATTTCAAAATTCTGCACTTGTTGGAGAGAGTGATGAGGAGATATACGAGGGAAGTAAAGGAATTGGGTTACAAAACTTTGGTCAGACCATTGCTTGAACATGGTAGCGTAGAATGAGACCCTTATTTTACGTATCGAATACAGGAGTTGGAGAGGGTGCAAAAAATTGCTGCTAGATTTGTTTCTGGAAATTATCGCAGAATGCAATCAGTGACGGATATGATAAAGCAGCTGGAATGGGATTCATTGCAAGACAGGAGGAGGATGAGGAGGGTCATGGGAGTGTACAGGGTGGAAAATGGCATATGCTGGCGATGAGGCATGGAAAGATATTGGAGTAGATATGAAAAGTTATGCATGGAAGGGAAAAGATGACCATGACCACAAGCTGGCACACGATTTCAGGGACAAGGGTGTGGGAAGATTCTCTTTTTTAGGTAAGGGTGTCAGGGATTGGAATGCGTTACCAAGAGAAATGATGAATAATTTACCGAAAACGTTGAAAGAATTTAAAGATAAAATTTGTAGAGGGCAAATGTAGGCGGGAGCAGGATAGGGGGAAGATGTGGGTGTAGAGAAATTGCCACCGGAGCCTGTGTTCCATTGCAATTAAATTAAATTAAAAAAAGTGCTTTCAGTGTATGTGAAAGGCGGACAGTGATATGGAGGTTATATATTGGCCTGAACGTTTACTAATTTACGAACTGTGCAATCTCTGGAATACGGTCAAATTAGTTTCTTAAGCACTGGTGAGTTACCTTGACGATATGTATCAGTTTTCATGTCATTAAAAGTGTATTCTGTGTTCATCTTGACATGTTGTTGTTGCTTTGTGTCTGAAAGCCAGCAACCCTTGGTCGGCAGAACTTGCAATATTATAGCAACGACTGATGTCTTTATATTTCATGGCCCGTGAACAGCGACGGAAGAAACATGACTGCATTTAATGTTATTATTATGCGGAAGACAGACTGTAAAACAAACCACCAAACAGCTCAATGTATTTATCAATTAGACCCTACTAAATTTAAATCGTTACAAGCTGGATACTATTTTGATCCAAGACAGTGATTTGGCTTTATAATACTGTATGTTTTCACGTTCACTCATGTCAAAAAATTTGGACAGGAAAACTGTTATCGCATTAATTTAAAAATTAATTAGTATATGGCATCTACATTTTCTTCCACTATTTATTTAAATACATAAGTCAATATTATTATCAATTTAATTGCGATCGGCCATACGCTCTGGTGGCAATTTACTTAGTCATCTAATTAAATTTATGTTTTATGTTTTATTTTTTAATTATCTTATATAACTGCAGTGATGAATTCCACCCCCATCTACCTTTCCGATTTACAAATTTTAATTTTAAATTCTTTACTTCCAGTTTTACAGAAACAGATCTAAAATTAAAATCTGCTAGTCAGTGATATGTAGATGAAAGTCTAAGTTTTAAAGTGCAACATCAATTATTACAAAAATCTGAGATGACTTATTAGATGGGAAATTGTTCCCAGTCAAAGTGTTAACTTACATCTGTTACCTTGAAGTTATTACACGCATATGCAGAACCACGTCATTAATTGTGGGATAACTTTAGCATTTCTGCTTGAATTTCAGTGTAATGTATCCGAGTGTTAATATTTGACGTACGCTTGTGCTGTTTTGTATCTGACGTTTTGAGTAAGGTATATCAGCATCAAGGTAAGCAGCATGATTCATCAGTTATATTCAAAGAGAACTTACCTCAAGCCATATCTCTCAAAAGCAGATGAAAGGTTCTGTACTAAATAAAATACAGTGAAATAGGAAACATGACATCCCAGTAATTTAATAATCAAACAAACATAATGAAGCAGTTTAAGTCCTTAAGGGGAGTCGGATGGTTCTATCTCGGCCATGTTAATTCACATGACTTTAGGAACATTTTTCTCCCTAACCAATTGACATATTATCATGATTTTTTTGTTGTTTTACTTATGTCTTTATCTTAATTTTAAACTGATAAGTCTTAAAAATAATAAAAATAAGCTTAAATTTAAAAAAAAATATTTGTTTAGAAATAACAAAAAACTGATTTTTTTTACATTAATTAAATTTATACCATAGTTCTTTAAAAGATATTTAAATTTCTTCAGTTTAAATTAACAACTAACAAATAAGGAACAATTTTTAAAAAATCATGTTGATATCATTAATGGTAGCCGAGAAAAAATTAATGTTCTTAACCATTCAAAAATACAGTTGTCACAGAAACGTTAATAAAGATAAGACTATTTAAGCAAAACTGATTTTATTCTTTCAGCTTCATATGAAGGTCAATCACAACAAACAAAATAAATGAACTGAAATCAGCAAAGTAAACTGGCAGCTGTTTTCATCAGTGTTACCAACAGTATTTCATGTTTAGCCAACCAAGCATTCAAACAGCCATACTATAACAAGTACAGTATGAAGTAGGTGGAGTTCATGAAAAGTGTGCGTTGCAGGGTTTTGCTAAAACGCTTGTAAAACGGAAACCACTTAACATAAATTAATAAATTTGGTATCTATTTAAACCCAAATACATACGTAACAAGAAAAGTGCAAAAAACAAATATAAATTTTTTTGACCCAAACAACCATCCGACTCGCCTTAAAAATGTGCAATTTATATAATACGTTTTGTTGCTGGTATTGTAAATCCCATTTTTGAAGCTTGTTTATGTATGTTAATTACAGCTCTGTCGTATGAGGTTATCTAAGAGTCATTTCTTTGCTGCGAAGATATCTTAGGATTTTTTCGCTTTGCTGAGCTATACTTTTAATATGTTGATGAAAATACCACTGTTGTATTAAAACACTATATTTTGGGATTTCATGCATAGTTTAAGATTTTATGTTGTCTCTTGCTAGATAATTTTTATTAGCTCATCGTTAAAATATATCATTGACTTTTGATTAGTCTTGCTTCATATGGTATCAGGATTACCAACAGTGATTTGTGACTTTTCGATTAACCCAGTTCATTTTCATTATTACTTCATGATAGCACATTTATTTTATTTTGTGGATGGGATTTCTTAAATAAAGCTTTGAAGTCTAAAAATCTATTTAATTAACAATTTCTCTTTCAAATGAGGATATATTTGGCTGAACATAATTTTACAATAAATATTAATAATTCATGTAATTTTATTATTTATGGAGACAATCCTATAAATTTTAAGCTTGGATTGGTAATAAGTTATGAAGTTCTCGGCTGTTTATTTAAGCGAAGAATGATTAAATACTCCGAGGCAATTATACGTGATCTATAGTTGGAATTAGTCACGTGCAGTTGGTAGCCATGTTAACCTTGGACTTGTGGCAGAAGTCGCTACGAATCCGGCCGGAGTCGAAGGACGCTCTGTTTGCCTTCTTTCCGGAACTTGGAATCACGAGCAGAAGGCTGCAACCAAACCTGCTAGACGGTACGTTTTATGGTTTCATTTTAACGCGTAAAATACATGTAATAGCTGAAAAACCAAGGCTTTTGTACGAGTACCTAAAAATTGTTCTCGGTTATCGTTCTGGCCTCGCATTCGGGAGGACGCAAGTTTCGAATCCCCGTCCGGGCATCCAGATTTGGGTTTTCCATGGTTTCCAAAATCACTCCAGGCAAATGCCGCGATGCTTCCTTTAAAAAAGGTCATGGCCGAAATCCTTCCCATTCCTTGCCCCCCCCCCCATCCTTTCCCGTCTCTAAAGATCTCGCTGTTAAGAGCAGTTAAAAAAAAAAAAAAATTGTTCTCGGTGCTGAGATTAATGTTGGTGTGACATCAGCACTTCATCACAATACTTTACTAGCTGATGAGTTATAACTTTTTGGCACAAAAGTCATAATCAAAAAAAAAAAAAATTTTTTATTTTTACAGATTACGTTTCTCACGGTTATTCTGTATATTTGGGTGATTCATTCATTGATTCAATGGTCAATTTTCTTACTGAATCTCGGTTCTAGGTTCTAAGCTAGGACGTCTACTACATTTGAGGAACGGTGACATGATCTGAGCAATCTTATAAGTTTTGTTGTGCTTCCCAAACACTTTTAAGCTAAAAATACTATAACACAGTGTAAGCACGAAATCATTATTTTCAGGGCACCTGCCTTCGTGGACGGAGGCCTAGTATTTCTTGAGGCACAGTTTTCATTTAATAAGTATTAATGGAAGAGCAACTTCCTAAATTTGAATGTAATTAATGTTTTAACATTAGAAGAAAACAAAATTTGATTTCTGTGTGCAGTTAGGGTTTTTATTTATTTATTTATTTTTAATTTACCCCTCGCCAACGTCGAGATGATATAAGGCGGTAAAGGGCTGCGAGCTAGGAAAGTGAAGAAATTTGGCCATTGCCGTTTTAAAGGAATCATACATTGCCAGTGTACTCACAGCAGATAAATCATTTGTGGTGTCAATTTCACGACCTTAAATCATATATTGTTATATAATGTGTGCAAATATTTTCTTTGGTTTAGAAAGGCATTAATTTTAAATAAAACTGGAGCTGGCGAGTAAACCAATTTTTATGTCACCAAGCTTATAATACAGATGACAGCTGAAATATATAAGCTAGAAATATTAGAGAGCAAGTAATGGTTTTCGATGTTAAGATTAATGCTTGTAATAGCGTGGGCAGTCTGTCACAATACTCTCCTGGTTGAGAAATTATAGATTTTCAGCACGAAAATCATAAACATAAAACACCACAAGGGTTATATTTCTGTCTTTAGTTACATAAGCACAGTCAATACTGGTGGCGATCTGAGACAAGCTACTTTTTTTTTGCATCTGGCCTTATGCGTCGTCAATGTCGAGGTCATTAGAGGCGGGAGAAGGCTGAGGACACAGAACGGTAAAAAAATCTGCCAGTGCCACCCCTTTTTTTAGATTTTTTTTTTCTTTGAAAGAACCATCGCCACATTTGCCTGGATTATTTCGGAAACCATGGAAAACTGAAATATGGAAATCTGGATGGGTGGATAGCCAGATTGGGATTTGAATCCGAGTCCTACCGAATACCAAGCTCGAGCGTTTCCGCCTATAGTTTTATGTGGATCCGAACCGCAAAGCGTTTTGGGGTACTATACGTGAGAAGTCAGAACTTTGCTAGAAGTTAGTTAATGTTTCTGGAAAAAATTTCATCAAAGATTGGGATGAGAACCGTGGACTTCTCGATTCGCAGCCAAGATCTTCACCCAAATATTTTCCTAAGTGAAAGATATTTATGTATTTTTGCCTTTACAAATTCAGAGAGTAATAATGCTTTTTTATGTCGTACCAGAATACATATTGTCAATTTCCTTCGTATGTGTGTACAGGACGCTAAGTTTCTAAGTAGACAGATTTGTAGCGCTGTTATACCGTGCCATATGAGAAAGGAAACTGCAACTCAAATAGACTAAAGATAAAAATTTATGAAAAGTTGCCATTCTTATTAGTGACTTCATTTCTCACCAATCAACTCTTTAACATGTATTTCGAGAACTACTCAGCCAATCTTAATGAAAAATTGCTAATTAACAGCAGAATAATTACTCTTTCATTCGTAAATGCAAAAACTGCTGAAATACAAAATTTACCTGTTTTTTATCTTACGAGTACGCTCTGCAAAATTAGAAGAATTTCTGTTTAGTTTGAAGGGACTTAAAAGTTTTAAATGAAGAGATTTTACACGGAAGGGTACTACGTTTTATATAGTGAAGGGTTATTGGTTATGCCACTGTTTCGTAATTTAGCTAAAATACGAAATGAACATCTATGCAAACCTAAGGGTCACTCTGCAAAATTTGAAGTATTTCTGTTCCCCGCCCTCCTCCCCCTTACTGAGGTAGAAGTATTAAACACGGCCAGATATAATATCGCTCAAATCATCGTTTGGAATTGCGGGCCGGGAGATCCCGTATTCGCCTGCGACGTAATAACATTTTCGATTCGCCGTGCAATGCGCACCTCGTCGCGGCTAACTAACCTATCCCGGTAATCCTACCAGATATAAGGAACCTAGAGCGTGGTATCCAAACCACGAAAAGTTTCTGGCGTACTTCACATTACACAGCAAGCTTTGCCAGAGGTGATAATCGGCTTCAGCGCCTTTTGAAAATTCTAGCAGAGACAGAGGTCTAACAGGGGACATTATGATCTCCATTCAGACGCCTTAACCTAGAAGTTCCCAATCTGGGTGACGCGTCCAAACAGGGGTGCCGTAGACATGTCATGACATGGCGTCGGGTGCGAGGTATCTTCATCGCCCTTGGAGGCGTCCATTAATTACGTGAGGTGTTTTTCCGGAATTGCAGAGCCCCCCCTTTTTTTTGAGACCATTTTTTTAAAAAGTATCATGCTCCCAAGGGCGGATAGACCCTACCTAGAGTCGTTTTTTACCCCCCCAAAATTGAATTTCGCGTCATTTCTGGACCTTTTTTTAGCTCTACCATGCTACAAGAATTTCAAAACCGAGATTTCGCCGGACTCCCCCACCCCCTATTTCACCTCACGTAATTAATGGACGCCTCCTAGTGAAAATACCCTATCTCTGCAACATCGAAACGTAACGAGGGTTATATTTCTGTCTAAAGTCACATAAGCACAGTCGATACTGGTGGCGATCTAAGACAGAAGTAGGCGTTTAGCTTTTTAATAATAAAACTGAGGTGAGGAAGGGAGGCGGCTTCTCTTTTGATGGAAGGGGAGCGTTGTAAGAAAAACCTTGGGAACTTCTAGGTTTAGCCACTGAGCCACCATATCATTCATTATATTGCGTAGGTGCTTCGGTACCATTAATAGACCTAGCAAGGAGGCAAATTACGCAAATAACCAGTCCAATTCTCATTCTTCTTCTTTGTCTTCTCCATCACCGTTTCGTAACATTTTGGGGACGGTGCCTTTGATGCGTTTTACACGTCATTAACATGGTCAAATATGGCGCTTTTATTTTACAGCCACATGCCCTCGCTGACGTAAAGCATGTTATACCCACTGCCAGGTCGTTGAGGGAAGTGAAGTGTTGCCATCTATCTGTGAAATGTATAACTATGTTATATGTGTTATCAGTAGGGTTCGGATCTGTAGGACAAGCCATATTTTTTTCCTGCCTTCTTTTTGAGCTGAAATACTGACTTAAACGTTGATTCAACGTTTCTGATTGTATTTAAATGTATCTTATGTAACATATAAATGTATATTCACACCATTTTCCTAGTTTTAGTCATATTTAGATTATATTTATGGTCATATAGTCATATTTTGAGGAAAAATCTAGTAGTTTTTTTAATAGTACAGGGAATTCACCAGATATAGATGAGAAGATATTAAGATAATTATTCACAGAACTGTACTTCTACTATGCAGGTTGGGAGGGGGGAGGGAATAATTTTCACTGGGGTCAGAAATCACCAGTCAAGAGTTAAATTTCTACATTATTATCACTCTCTAAACCTTACGGCCGCAGAAGCATACCGTTGTCAATCCGCTTCAATCAATATCTCAATGAAATATCCTCAGTCATGGTTAAATCTGCAGTGGATCAGTGAGTAGACCTACCGCCATGCCGCGAATAAAATTTCCTGAAAATGCGATGTTACGTAAGGGAATTTAGAGACGAGTATTTTAGTACAGATGAAAGAGTTCTATTTTGTAAATTATTAGAAATTAAAGCGACTTCAACAAAACGATTTAAAATTTAATTTCCCAATGGTGTAGCGAGTGCATGGAAGCAAATTATGCTGTCTGCATGAAAGTGACACTACTAGATAAAATGAATGATGTATAATTGAGCATGTTTTAATGTATAGCAAATTTAAATGTTTGGTCACATTTTGTCATTTTTAAGTCATATTTACCCATTTTTAAGGCCATATTTGTTTTTTTGGTCATGAAGGTCCGAACCCTAGTGATCAGTGTGTTTTTGTTTGTGAATTGTGTACCTACTTTATGAGGCAAAACTATGGACCGTTCCGGCAATCGCCTTGATGGTGGCGCAAATCCACGTAAAAACCGCAGTCGGACGGCCGGTACGTGGGTACCTGGGCTCGTGCCCGGTCCCGATGTACCTCTCCTACTCAGCGTGAGACGCTTCAGGGTGCTGAACAACACTGGCAGGTTTCCAAATCCATTTCGTAGGTATAATTAGACTGATGGTTTGTTGTCTGTAGAGTGGAGGACATGGTGACCATTAGCCTGACGAGGGTTAGCCCAGCCGAAGTTTGCGCAGACACCTTAAGACATAAAACAGTCTGGACGTACGCGCCGAGCGAGTGATCGTCCAGTGTTTACGACGGTGGCCCCTGGACGCTATCCGCGCGCTGTCTGCAGGTGAGATAAGGACCTGCTGAGGACTTGTCGGCAGCCGAGCGCGAGCTAAAAGCAGCATAAATTAGGCAACCAGATAAAGGCCGACCGTCTCGCCTTGTAATACATAAATAGCGTTAGCGCAGTTCGCGCCCGACTGGTCTGAAGAAGATATCCGGTGAAGATTTGTGTCGCGATCGGAACTCGATGTCCGTAACTCGTATGTTGTGTTTGTTTATTTCTGTACTTGTCACCAGATCCCACAGTCTCGTGTGAAACTTCAGGAGCGTAACTAAAGGAAGGCGTTTTCTTCGTACATTCCTTTCTGCAAGTGTTTTTAAGCAGCCCAGTCTCTCTGGAAGGTGGTATACTGGTAGAGAATGCTAGGGTAGGTTGCGCCGATGCGATGTGTTTTTCCTCAGGCCACTTTGCAACGAAGTAATAAATGGTGCACGCAGGTAATGGAATGCCGTAAATCCGTTTGAAACAAATAAAACTCTGGCGAGGCTATTAAAGCTGAGTACTTTTCCGTTTCGCTGCGGAGATCCTGATGCCACGAGTTCATTGTTCGATGGTCACAACGTAGCAACACATATTTACACTTGAGAAGTTCTAAACATTGATACCACACTTCCAAGGTTTTTTTTCAACCTTCTTTATTTGTATGAGACGATTTTTTTTTATTATCTTGATTCGGAATTAACGCCTAGTCCATGTCGATGTCTTTAGATGCAGGAGAGCTCAGGGTCTAAGGAAATTGGCCTTGTAGTTTTGAAGGAACCTTCCCGGCATCCGTCTGAACCTATTTCGGGAAACGACATAAAATCAAAATGTCCTCCAGAAATCCAGGTCAGGTCCTTATCGCTCACCCACAAGCACAGTTGTATTGAGCCATCCTGTGATATCACGCTATCAAATTCTAAATATAATATTTACCTTTACGAATACAAGGCGCAAAATTTTATGTCTACAACTTATTTCGTTGGGTAGGCAGTGGTAAAAAAGGCACTGTATATTAAATTATTCTGTCAGTACTCTACTATAACGTTACTCATTGTATGTTCCTAGTACCGCAGGCATTCAAGCACGAAAAGATCAACTAATTTACGAATTATCTGAAATTTCCTGTTATCTGTTGATCTGAATAAGAAGAGGTTAATAATACTCATACAATATGGAACGACTTGCTATATTAACTGTATAAAAGGAAAATTATTTATGGTCTGCCAGGATAAAAGTATTTCATGGTCAGCAAATCATCATTGCGTACAATAAGACACCATTCATCAGGAGTCCATTGAATCGCAGTTCTGCACTATCTTGGATGACCATCGTCGGCCTGTATGGTGGAGACCTGGGAAGAGGTCCCATTCTGCCAATGTTATGGTGCGGCACAGCGGTGCTAGTCCTGGCATCATGGCATGATAAACCATCGGGTATGACTTCAGGTCACGGGTAGTATTGATTCAGGAAACTGATGGCGCAGCGGTATGCAAGGGACATCCTACGTTCTCATGTGTTACCTCTCATTGGACAGTATCGTGGTGCCATTTTTCAACAGGACGATGCTTGTCCGCATATGGGACATGTCTCTATGAACTGTCTGTGTGTTGTTGAGGTATTCCCGTAGTTAACAAGATTGCCAGATCTGTCAACGATAGAACATGTGTGGGACCACTTCGGATGTCATTTCCGTCCCAGTGCTACTACCCATCATACCAAAGACCAGTTACAACAGTTGTGGACCATCTTGTATCAGGAAAGAATGCAACGGTATTATGACTCCATCCCCAACCGAATCACTGCATGCATCCAAGCCAGAAGGGGTACAACGTCATACTGTAAATTTTACTCGATTTTGTAATCATTAAAATAACGTCACATACCTTCTGAACCCTTGAAGTTTAATTTCGTTTCGTTCTCACTTTCATGAGCGTTTCGCTTTTATTGTGAGGCAGTGTAAATAATAGGTGGTACTATTTTTACCCTCGCTTTGTAAAATTGAAACAACGGACACCGGCCGTGGTAAACCGAACGTATATAGTTACCTTTACCAGTGAATAAATTTTGCTGTTCATATGGAAATAGTTGGAAGAGAACAGTGTGATTGACTTGGAGACAATGGCAGTCTATGAAGAGTATTTATAGAAGAACTACTGAGTTCAGCTCGGTTAATTGCTGCAAGCTCGTGTCAAATAAGAAGTGCACCATCAGTGAAAGGAGAATATATTATTTAGGAAATTTTACTACATCAAAATGATTTAACAAAGTAATGTGACTGATTAAGAAATGAATGTTGGTGATTTACAGCTGCGGTGCATTATGAGTAAAAGAAATTACTTGCTGTAACTTTTTTCACTGACTGGTTTCATCGGCTTCCACGCGGACTCCTAACAGAAATTTTTTTTTCTCTTTGCTTGTGACTGTACACCTCGTCAGCAGTGGCCTTTTGAAGGAACCATTCCAGCATTCACCTGGAGTGATTTCGACAAGCCATGGAAAACCCAAATCTGGATTGCCGCAATGAAATGTTTTAGCCCAGATTCTCCCGAATACATGGTCACTCACCCAACACACTGTGTGACAACCCCGAAAGATACCATTCACCTATCACACTCAGTAAAGTTTGTATTAGATAGGCCCTAGTAGATAATTCCTCTATTTTACTGCTGTTCTACTAAGGAAAGCTAATGTATTTAGGAATAGTTACTAGAAAATTTTAAATATTTTCTCTGAGTCTTTATGAATTCGGTTCTGTACGATCTTTCCGTCCATAATTTCTTGTTTCACTAAGTAATGCTTTCGCGTTCGTAGTATTAGCTCACTAACATTTGGGTAGAATTAAGTCATTAGACTAATGTTTCATACTTAAGCACTTATAATTAGAGAGTAGAATTATGTTCGGAGAGGATGTAACAAGCAGAAACTTTTTTGGACATATTGAGCACTGTAGAGTTTTATACTGATGTTTACACGAGTTTTTTCTTCTTTAATTGATGAAGGAAGTTTTAATAGTAGTTGTTTGCAGTTTTAAATTGAAGTGTTCAGAAGATATCATCTCATGTTAACGAAAGAATAACAAGAAAAATGGTGTGTTGCTGCTCAGGCAGGTTCATGAGATTGTTATCGACAGCTGTGGAATGTACAACACCTGGTAATTGGAAGCAACTGGAGCGAGGAAGAGAACTCAGTGAAGTTAAGATAATTCTTGTGAGAGTTCTCTTAACTGATAACAAAAACTAGACGTTAATCCATACTGTTTCTTTAAATGCTTTCTGTATTAAAGGAAATAATACTGTGATTAAAGAAATATTGTCTTTACTATATATCTAGAAGTAGCCTCCATGAAGATCTATACAAGCAAGTATCATGGGCAAAGTCTTTTGACGGCCAATCCATATACCACAAGAGCCCAGTAAAGCGTTAAATCAATGCTGGTTACGGAAAGTAAGTAAGTAAGTAACTACTGTAGATCTTGAAATTGGTATAAAGATATATATCATCATACTTATGTACATTGCAACTGTATCTAAAATATAGTACAAACTTCAACGTAATATTTTAATTTTCCTTAAACCAAATTTTTCTCTTTTGTGAACTATAATATTCATTTCATAGTAAAATGTATTCATTATTATTATTTGCGACTGGACACGATTGGATCACGCAATTTGCTGGTAATTAAGTATTATGTTCACTGTTTCCACTAGGTAGTTAGAATCAGGGCTGGTTACTTCCTGGAGGAAAGGTGAAGCTTTAGTGTTGCCATCTATCAGCAAATTGTGTATCTTATATATCCTATGATATGTGTATTTTTGTTTGTGAAGTAAATTATGAAGAGGAGAGTAGGGATCTGCCCATCATTTACCTTGGTGACTGCGGAAAACCGCCTAAAGTCGCAATCAAGACTGCGGGTACCCAGGGTTTAGTACTCGAATCTTGTGCCGTTGTGTCTTCCCGCCTTATGCGGTTAGTTATTATTGTTATTAAATCGTGTAATGTACTAGTTATGGAAACTCAAAATACTAGTACTTAATAAGAAGTAAATATTGCCATAATCTTACCAAAAGAAGTGTTCATTTAAACTTCTGAATCACTAAGAATGGATTTCCAATTGCTGTAAGATTTTGGTAATTTACCTTCTGTCTCCTCGACCCACCTTCTGTGTAATTGTGTAACATGTTCTTAGTAATGGTATTTTTTTGGCTTTACTCCTCATCGATTTCGAGGTAACTAGAAGCAGGAAAGGACTGTGGGTAAGGAACAGGAAAGAATTTGACCACGACCTTTAGAAGAAAATATCCCAGCATTTGCCTGATTTTGGAAAACCATGGACACCATGGATTGCCGGAAAGTGATTCTACCTAACCTATGCCAGTGTCGTTATGCAGATGGGTTTCAAATACCTGATACAGACTGATTTGTAAAGAGTACTGAGTACATGAAGTTTTAACTGGGTCTCCAAGATCGGAACACATGAGCTTTAGGTTAAGGGAAAGGAACCTTGGCAGGAAAAAAGGGTAGAAGGAACTTTTAACACGGTAAAGGTGACCCGCCTAGGGATTAGTAATCCGAAATATTCAGTATGCTTAGAAGTTGTATATATTTGCAGACCCAACGCCAAGGTTAACTCGAAACGCGGCTGGGAATTTTGTTGTAACCTAACAGGTTGGATCACGAAAACGGCTTAAAGCATGTCAAAGTCAAAAGATTAGGCATTGTGGACCTAGTAAAATTAGCCACATGGACGTCAGAGGACCAGGTAATAAAGAAGTGGAACTGGAGAAAAAATTAGGTGGGAAAGGATTTGATATTGCCATTATAACCGAAAGCAAGAAAAAATGAAAAAGTACAAAAGATTTCGGCCATGACACTATGATATACTGTGTAATACCCCAGAATAGACGTTCAAGATATAGGGTGGCAATCTTTGTAAGTTAGAAATGGAAAAACAAGATAATAGAAGTTCCCTTCATAAAAAAATAATAAGAAAATTGTAAATAGATGACACTTGGTATTACTTGGGGTATGTGCCCTTGATGACGGGAGATAAGAGGACACAAAGATATTTTATCACGAGTTTCGACACCAGATAAGCAAAATAAATATTTATGTGATGATTTAAATGCCAAGATTGAAAGTATTCCAGGAGTTATTGGAGCATCTTGAAAGCAGCATATAAATGGAAATGTGGAAGAACTTAGAAAATTTGTGACTTAAACTGGCTGAATATCACCAACACCATTTTTTAGGAAAAAGATATACATAAGAACACTTAGAGTGCAAGTGGTCACCGATCATTAATAGATTATTTAACTGCAAATAACAAAATTTGTAACCAAATAGAGAATGTTCACGTGCACCAAGGAAGTGATTAGGATCACTGCTTAATGGCCGCAACGACTACAATGACTGCAAAGTGGTTTTACAAGGTCAAATACGTGCTATGAATTTTTTAAAGACTACTTACTAGCTCAAGTTCGATTACAAGAATATCTTCTAGCAGTACATCGGTGGACAAATGTAGATAAGGAATGGCAGAATATAAAGGAATGTATATAGGCTAGAAGGTTATGCTGCAGGGGAAAAAAAAATCAAAGCGAAAGGATGAGATGAAGCATATGGAATGACAGTGTAGCAAGGCGGTAAAATATAAGAAGCAACAAATAGGGAATTTTTACAATACAAAACGCAACAAGCCAGAGAATCATATATATTATTTCTATAAGGTATTTTTTTGTCACAAGCCTGTATCTTCTTTCATACTTAACCGAAATCAATGAATGAGGTGTCATTTTAAAGCTTATGGTCTCCACTTTGGTCACATCATATATTAAGAAATGAAGTTTTCGGAATTCGACCCTTAAAGGGCAAAAACGTCAATCTTTCTAAAATGCTGTTTTCTGTGTTACGAGTCATTTATCTCCCTGTATACATATATGAAATCGTTTAATGTAGTATCAATTTAAAGATTAAGATCTCCGCTTTAGTGACGTCATATATTAAGCCAGATATTTTTCGGAATTCGACCCTTAAAGGGCAAAAGTATCAATATTTTTGCAATGCCTAATTGTGTCACGAGCGATTTATCTCTCTTAATATCTAACCGATATAAATAAATGAGGTATCATATTAAAGATCGAGGTCTCCGCCGTGGTAACATTATATTTCAAGAAAAGAATTTTTCGTTTTTCGACCCTTAAAGGGCAAAAAAGTTGATTTTTCTATAAAGCGTTTTTTGTATCTCGAGCCATTTATCTCCCTGGATATCTAACCAAAATCGATAAATGAAGTAGGAATATGAAGAGTAGTGTCTCAGCTTTGTGACATGATATATAAAGAAAGAATGTTTTTGGAATTCAACCCTTAAAGGGAAAAAGTATAAATTTTTCAATAACGCATTTTTGTGTCACGAGTGATTTATCTCCCTTAATATCTAACCGATATAGATAAATGAGGTATCATATTAAAGAATAAGGTTTCCGCCGTGGTAACATTATATTTTAAGAAAGGAATTGTTCGTAATTGGACCCTTAAGGGGCAAAAATGTCAACTTTTCTAAAATTTCTTTTTTATGTCTTGAGCAATTTGTCTTCCTGGATATCTAACCAAAATCGATAAATGAAGTAGGATTATGAGGAGTAATGTCTCAGCTTTGTGACATCATATTTTAAGAAAGAATGTTTTTGGAATTCAACCATTAAAGGGAAAAAGTATAAATTTTTCTATAATGCATTTTTGTGTCACGAGCCATTTATCTCCCTTGATTTCTAACCGATATAGATAAATGAGATATCATATTAAAGACTAAGGTCTCCGCCGTGGTAACATTATATTCTAAGAAAGGAATTTTTCGTTTTTCGACCCTTAAAGGGCAAAAATGGCGATTTTTCTAAAATGCGTTTTTTGTATCTCGAGCCATTTATCTCCCTGGATATCTAACCAAAATCGATAAATGAAGTAGGTTTATGAGGAGTAATGTCTCAGCTTTGTGACATAATATTTTAAGAAAGAATGTTTTTGGAATTCAACCCTTAAAGGGAAAAAGTTTAAATTTTTCAAAACTTATTTTTGTGTCACGAGTGATTTATCTCCCTTAATATCTAACCGACATAGATAAATGTGGTATCATATTAACGAATAAGGTTTCCGCCGTGGTAACATTATATTTTAAAAAAGGAATTGTTCGTAATTGGGCCCTTAAAGGGCAAAAATGTCAATTTTTCTAAAATTCGTTTTTTATGTCTTGAGCTATTTACCTCCCTGGATATCTAACCAAAATCCATAAATCAAGTAGGGGTATGAGGATTAATGTCTCAGCTTTGTGACATCATATTTTAAGAAAGAATGTTTTTGGAATTCAACCATTAAAGGGAAAAGTATAAATTTTTCTAAAATGCATTTTTGTGTCACGAGCCATTTATCTCCCTTGATATATAACCGATATAGATAAATGAGGTATCATAGTAAAGATTAAGGTCTCCGCCATAGTCACATTATATTTTAAGAAAGAATTTTTCGTTATTTGACCCTTAAATGGCATAAATATCAGTATTTCTAAAATGCGTTTTTTGTGTCTTAAGTCATTTACCTCCGTTGACAATTAAACAAAATTGATAAACGAGGTATCATTTAAAAGATTAAGGTCTTCGTAATGTTTTTGGTTCCGTTACCACATTTTAAGAAAGAAATTTTTAAAAATTCTAACCTTAGAGGGCAAAAGTATTAATATTTGAACAACGCATTTTTCTGTCATGAGCTATTTATTTCCCTTGATATCTAAACGAAATCAATAACTGACGTATCGATTTAAATATTATATTATCCAATATCGTCACATCATATTTTAAGAAAAAACTTTCTCCAAATTACACTCTTAAGGGGCAAAAAATAACATCATTTCTCAAAACTTTTTTTTTTTTTTTTTTACCTTGCTTGATAACTAAGCGAAATCGATAAATGTGGTATCATTTTAAAGACCAAGGTGGCTGCTTTGGTCTCACCATATTTTATAAAAGAAATTTTTTGTAATTCGACCCTTAAAGTGCAAAAGTATTAATATTAGTTATAGAACGTGTTGATTTTTTAAATGTTTGTTTTTAATATATGCCAATTATCTTCTTCGGTACCTAGCTAAAAGCGATAAATGACATATCGTTTTAAAAATTAAGGTCTCCAGCTAGGTAAAATCATAAATTAAGAAAGAAATGTTCAGAATTTGGTGCTAAAAGTGGTAGCGCGTATGAGACTGTTCAGAGCCAAGTCCCCAGATTTCAGCAGCGGATATCACAGAGAAGTCAAAAAAACTCTTTTTTATTCAATAAGTAGTTTTTCGTATATATTTTTTTCTTTTACGGAAACACTGTCGTTTTGCTATACAATTCCAATGTAATCGTTTTATTCGCTCAGCAACAAAAATATCACAGAGATGTTGATATGTTGTGTGCAGTTTGTTAAGGTTGGTTTTATTCTACCAAGGTCAGTGACAGTTTGTCATAAATAAAGTGTGTTTAAATTTTCCTAACTGTTTCATAATATGTTGTGAGTATTTTGCTGTGTACATATTACACTAAAAAAAAATAATTGCTACAAAACTACGGTTCTACTATTCATTATATTACAAGCATTCAACCTCACTATTCGTCGTATTTATTCGCGAAATTTTCGCACGGGTCGTCTATATATATTATTTCTATAAGGTATTTTTTGTCACAAGCCTATATCTTCCTTCATACTTAACCGAAATCAATGAATGAGGTGTCATTTTAAAGCTTATGGTCTCCACTTTGGTTAAATCGTATTTTAAGCAAGAAAGTTTTCGGAATTCGACCCTTAAAGGGCAAAAATGTAAATTTTTCTAAAATGCTGTTTTCTGTGTTACGAGTCAGTTATCTCCCTGGATACCTATCTGAAACCGTTTTATGAAGTATCGTTTTAAAGATTAAGATATCCGCTTTAGTGACGTCATATATTAAGCCAGAAAGTTTTCGGAATTCGACCCATAAAGGGCAAAAGTATCAATATTTTTGCAATGCGTTTTTGTGTCACGAGCGATTTATCTCCCTTAATATCTAACCGATATAGATAAATGAGGTATCATATTAAAGAATAAGGTCTCCGCCGTGGTAAAATTATATTTTAAGAAAGGAATTTTTCGTAATTCGACCCTTATAGGGCAAAAATGTTACTTTTTTATAAAATGCGTTTTTTGTATCTCGAGCCATTTATCTCTCTGGATATCTAACCAAAATCGATAAATGAGGTAGGATTATGAGGAGTAATGTCTCAGCTTTGGAATATCATATTTTAAGAAAGAATGTTTTTTGAATTCAACCGAAAAAAGTATAAATTTTTCTATTACCGATTTTTGTGTCACGGGCGATTTATCTCCCTTCATATCTAACCGATATAGGTAAATGAGGTATCATATTAAAGAATAAGGTCTCCGCCGTGGTAACATTATATTTTAAGAAAGGAATTTTTCGTAATTCGACCCTTAAAAGGCAAAAATGTCAATTTTTCTAAATGCGTTTTTTGTATCTCGAGCCATTTATCTCCCTGGATATCTAACAAAAATCGATAAATGAAGTAGGAATATAAGGAGTAATGTATCAGCTTTGTGAAATCATATTTTAAGAAAGAATTTTTTGGAATTGAACCGTTAAAGGAAAAAAGTATAAATTTTTCTATAACCGATTTTTCTGCCACGAGCGATTTATCTCCCTTGATATCTAACCGATATAGATAAATGAGGTATCATATTAAAGAATAAGGTCTCCGCCGTGGTAACATTACATTTTAAGAAAGGAATTTTTCGTAATTCGACCATAAAAGGCAAAAAAGTCAATTTTTCTAAAATGCGTTTTTTGTGTCTCGAGCCACTTATCTCCCTTGATATCTATCCAAAATCGATAAATCATGTACGATTGTCAGGAATAATGTCTCAGCTTTGCTGACATCATATTTTAAGAAAGAAGTGTTTGGAATTCAACTATTAAAGGGAAAAAGTATAAATTGTTCTACAACGTATTTTTGTGTCACGAGCCTTATATTTCCCCTGATATCTAATCGATATAGATAAATGTCATATCGTATTAAAGACTAAGGTTTCCGCCGTGGTAACATTATATTATAAGAAAGGAATTTTTCGTAAGTCGACCCATAAAGCGCAAAAATGGCAATATTTCTAAAATATGTTTTTTGTGTTTCGAGCCATATATCTCCCTGGATTTCTAACCAAAATCGATAAATGAAGTAGGGGTATGAAGAGTAATGACTGAACTTGGTGACATTATATTCAACCTCACTATTCATCGCATTTTATTCGTGAAATTTTCGCACGGGTCGTCTAGTCATATACAATAATAATAATAATTAATGAACATATAGTAAAATCTGCACATTATGAATGAAGCGAATAGAATTACAGGTAGTATAGAAAACGATATATATTGCAGATGAGACTTTGCATATAAAGTGCTAACACACCTAAGCAAAATAGAAAAAGATGTAGCAGACATACAATTCATTTATGAACAACAATGGAATGTATATGAAAACGTAGGAAGGAATTTTTTCCAGAGTGCATGAACATAATACTATTAAAAATGTAGGTTCTCTGTGCGAATTCAGAATACTACATCTATATAATATGAGTTAAACCACAGAAAACGACAAAGGTCATATATATCTATAAGAAAGGGAATGAGATATGAAATACGAAAATTGTCTAAAGAATGCAGCATGCAAACCATTCGCTAAAATAATAAATGCCAGACTGAAAGCCATAGTAGAAGTTAAAAGTCAAGGAACATGCAGGATTCCGGAAGGGTCTTTCATGTAATGATAACATCTTTAGGATTAAGAGAATTCTAGAAAAAATTCAGTTTGGAAACTCATATCGCTTTCATCGATTTCAAAACAGCTTTTGACAATGTGGATATAATGACACTTTTTCGAAATCATCAAACATTTATGTAAATGTACACAAATAATAAACAATACTGACACAAAGAAAATTGAAGAGATTCTAATAAATAAAGGACTGAAAGAAGGGTGCAATTTATATCCAAATTTAATATATACATTGACAACCTTAATTAAAATTGGAATCATATAGCCAATTATGGAATACAGTCAAAGAGAAACAAATATCTAAATATTCTCTTTTATTCAATATACAATACTACAAGAAAGTTAAGAGGCAGTACAAGTATAACCTTTACCACTTGGCAGGAAAAAAGAAAAATATAGTCTAATTCAGAAAATTGTGGGTGGCAGATGTTTCACCAAAATTAATCTCTACTCCATGCATTCCAATCATGAAAAGCACGAGACAAAAAAATAATTCATATCATCATCAGTGCGGCATTTTATTTATCTAATCTTATCACTCTGTCACTGCGGCACAAATAGTAGGTTGGTGGACGAAGTATTTCATCGTACTCGTAAACGAAAGTGTGTGTACGCAAGTTTGCCAGTAAGTTCAAACGATACTTACCTCGTCTGTCTACCAGAGAATCTCAGCCCAATCTACGAATCAATTCTGTGACAGCGGCAAGGGTCACGAATCGAGCGGCTTTTCTGTGTACTTTCTAAATACTGTCAATTAGCCCCCTATGAAACGGGTCCCAACGGTACAACAGTAGTCCAAATGTGGACGCACGAGAGTTTTGTACGTTATTCCTTTTGTTTGTGCATTACAATTTTCCAAAATTCGACCTATTAATCGTATTCTAGAATTAGCTCTACCTACGACCGAATTAATGTGCAAGTCCCAGTTAGGGATTGCAATCCAGCAAAGCGGGTTCCCGCAATCCCGCGGGATCCTGCATAACTAGACAGTCTGGTGGATCCCGCAAAAAATTAAGCGGATCCGCAATCCGCAAAATGCGGGCAAAACGTGTGTCAATCTGCGCGACTCGCTGCCCCACTCGGTCTCTGTCGGATGTATTGCACTGTGTGCATGTGCCCTTGCAGTTGGCATTTGACTCGTGTGAACAGACGTTTGTTTTTGTTTAACCTTCGTCATTCGTAAGTAAATAGATAGACTTTTACGTAATTATTAAAACGTACGTTTGTTATGAGTATAAATTTGAGTTATTTGCGTATTTAGTACGATTTTCGTACAATATAATTAATATTTTTTTATGTATCGCACACATCACTTGTATTTGCAGATAAAGTAATTGTGACAACTTCCTGTATTTTCGGCAGAAAATCTGATTATTCGTTGATACGAAACTAGTTTTATTGTAATTTTAACGATAGAATACCTATTTATTTATCAGTTACCAAAAGGCAATTGTATATCCCTTGTTTACTTGTTGTCTCGACCGCCGTTTGAAACACATGTTCTTTGACGAAAGCCGCCTGCTTTGGATTTCGATTAATCCCTCTCGCGTTGATTTGGTCAATCGCCACAATACATTATTTTTGATTTAATAGCATGCGTCCTTACAACTCCTTGTTATTATTTCGACTAAAGACAAAAAAAGGTTTTTAATGAAGTCTTCACGGCTGTATCGCCGAATTGTGTTATAAAAAACACCATGCCTCCACCGTCTTCTTCACGTGTGAAATTCCATGTTTTTACAACGCAATCCGGCGATACACTAGTGAGGACTTCATTGCAATTATACGCCGAGAGAGTCTCCTTTCTTACACAAACAATTTCCACTCTAAAAAAGTTGTTACGCCACTTAAAGTAAAGCTGAAACTCTTGACAGTTTATGTCTTGGTGAGTCACTCAAGAAATCAGGAGACATAATAATGAATCTCACAATAACAATTCTTGTAAAATTAGACCAAGTCTCGTGCTTGTGCAGTGACAAAAAGTTAAGAGATCTTGTTCTGAGCCAAGTCTACACTTTGTAGAGTACATTCACATCACTTTGGGAAATAGAATGCTTTCTCTCGGTGTTATAGATCGTTTATTTAGAATAATAATAATTAAAAAAACCTGGTGACTTGGATATTATGCATACCATGTTTTCAAACTGATATGACTTATTGTAAGACACATAATATGAACTAAGACTGAATATTTTGCATTTTGATTATTTATTTTAAAAAAAATATAAAGCTTGAAATATTCTTTAGACAGGCAAAAAAATTTTTAATGTCATTTCGCCAATTAAAATATTGTTAACTGTTAATTATTTATCATTTATAATTAAAATTGGTTTATTAATTTAATTAACATATCTTTATTATTTAATTTGTTAACACTTTAAATAATTATGTTTTAAAAATATGCGTTGAAAACCTGTTAGCGCCAATCCCGCGGCACTGAAAACACTGCGGGATTTCAATCCTTAGCCCCAGTGTACTATTACGCCCAAAAACTTCACGCAATCATACTTTTTTTTTAAAAAAGTTTCATTCCTCCTAGCTGAAGGCCGGGAGGCGGGCTGCTGGAGAGTCAAGACATACTCTTTTCAGCCTAACTAACCTAAGGGGAGGGAAGGGGGATGAAAGTCGGCCGTGGTCTTGCAGGGTACCATCCCAGCATTCGCCTGGAGTAACTGAGGAAAACCACGGAAAACCCCAGTCAGAATGGCCGAACGGGGTTTGACCCCCGTCCTCCGGAATGATAGGTAGGAAGGCGATTTTGCCCTCCTCCCATCTCAGTGACGCAATCGTACAAAGTGACGACGTAACAGGCATTAAGTGAGGAAGGAGTAACTATTCTGGTTCTGACATCATTTCTGCTTCGGACATCAGTTATAGTTTTACTTCTTAAGTAACAGAATTCGCATACTTCTGCTATGGAGAGTAACAATGTGTGAATGAACACCGACTTTTAGCCTGACGTTAACTAATTCTCGACGTTTCACGACCGAGACAAAGGGCCGAGTGAAAGGATAGGCAGACGAAGTGATGGCATAGTGGACCAATGCACTCGCGGATTGGTTGACGGCCGAGCCTGCGGGTCGAGAAAGCGGGCCTGGTCCGCTAATAGCGTTACCCGCCCGACCGAGTAATTATCCGTTACAATGGCGTCGTAACGTGAGTCTGTGTTAATTACATTTGGCTACAGGCGAGTAGAGGAGCGGCACGTGTGTTCACTACCGGCTCACTGCAGCCGTGTTGAAAGAGCGGTGCGAAAAAGAGGAGGAGGAAAAAACTTCACGGCGAGCCTCGGGCTATAGAAAGCTCGCCGCAGTCGTAGGAACTAGTGCAACAGGCGGATGCATGAATTACGCTGCAGCATACGCGGTTCCGGCTAGAAATGAAAGTCAAGGACACCTGCTTTAAAAAATACTGCTGTCTATTCACCAAAATGCCTCCGTGGTAATGATACAGCCTTCAGTGATCATGGAGAATGGCAAACGTACTAATTCCAAACTAGGTGACCAATGAGAAAATTTTGCGAATGATAGGCCTATACGATGAATAGCGAGGTTGCTAGTGTGTAGCAGGAAGAAATAAGACCCGACTCCTTTGTAGGAATTGTTTATTTTTGAAATGAAATAGGTAAGTAATAAAAATCTTATAACGTCTAACGAAACAATTAGAAATGATGAAATATATATATATATATATATGTGGTGCTGCTATCTAGCGGTAATGCGATCAGTCCTCGACTCCAGCGAAGCCTAGCAGCTTGACTCTGAACTATCTTACACGCGTGACCTTGATTGTTCGTAATTTAGCAATTTACTGTTTGAATTCGAAAAAATGCTTTCTTAAATAATGGTGTTAATTATACCTCACTTATCAATTTGCTTTAGGCATCAAAGGAGAAACATAACTAGACACAGATAAATACCTTTTAGGAATAATAAATATGATGAGATATACCTTTCTGGAAATGCCTCTGTCGCAAGTTATAAGTTATAAGTTTTTCGTATTTTGCTGGCGTTATAACGTGATGATAGGCAATCCAAACAACTCGCAGGCGCACACCGTAGGGGGTGAGGAAGAAAAACTTCTCTAATACAATGCAGATGGCGTTATTTAATCTTTGTTATTCAAGATGGCGTGTAGTATCTGATATGTTTAGTCCAAATATATAAGGTTTTCTTTTTTTAATCATAACTGTTCTAGAGTATCAGATTCTCCAGTACACTGTTGCTGCTGTGGACATTACTGGTCGGACAAGACATAAAAACCCATGGCCTCAGCCAAATTCGAATCGGCAACCTTCGGCACGGGAGGCCAGTGCTTTAGCCCATACGCTACCGAGGCCGGCTATTGCACGAATTTTTAGAATTCAGTCTGTGTTTACAAGTTGAAATTGATTCTGCGTGATGGAGCCTCAGTTAGATTTCCACATGTTGCTCGTGAAAACCTTAGTCAGAAGTTCCAAGGAAAATATATAGGTCCAAGGGAGACCCGTTTTGTGGATCATTCGTTTACCTGATCTGACCCAACATAATTTTTTTCTCGAGGTGTCAACTGAAAACGAGAAGAGAATGCAAAGGATCTCCTGACAAGAATTTTCTCTGCCTGTGATATAGTTAGAAAAACATCGCCGTTCTTCCTCCGGGTACAACAAAATTAAGTGAGACTTTGTAACGCCTCCACCTAAGCTGGTGGGCGCCAATTGAAATGTTGTAAATGTCTTCCCAGGTTTTGAGGTAGAGCAGACAAATGAAATTATTACATCTACAAACGAATTTCTGGAAATTCCCGTATTACACTGTCTTAGGTACCCCAAATCAATTTTGGCGTGTACCCTGTGACCCAGAGCATATCTCACATTCATACGGTTTCCCTTCTCTTTCATCTTGGAAATTTTATATCATCACAATCAAAACACTCTGTTTAATCTATTCCGCTTCATTATATAATATGAAAGTGGTTACGTAGTTATTCCACTCTATTGTTACTTAATTTAGTCACTATTCCTGTTACTCTATCATGGTTATTAAAGTCAAGACTTCAAATGGTGATCAGGAGAGTAGAAGAGTAGAATTCTATCGCCCCAATCAATTCTGTTACAGAAATAATTATACTATGAGTCTTGTTTTAACCAATCCTAGTGGATAAGTGGTAACGCTGGGGCCTACCATTCTGGAGAATGCAGTTTCAAATCCCTATATGGCCATCCAAATTTCGGTTTTCCATGCCAGAAATGACTCCGGGCTAATGCCAGGATGGTTCACTCGGAAGAATGCAGGTTCGAATCCCCGGCCGCCCAACCATGTTTTGGTTTTCAATGGTTTCCCCAAATAATTCCAGGTAAATGCCGGGATAATTACTTGAAAAATGCCACTGTCTAATTCCTTCCAATTTGTTGCTTCTGTGATTTACTTCGACGTCGATGTCGACGAGGCGTAAAGCCATAATCAAAAAAGTGATGGTTCTTGTAAAAGGCCATGACCGATCTTCTTTCAGTTATTTGTCCTCAATTCTCTCCCACCACTATTACCTCGACGTCGACGAGGTGTACAAGCCGAAGCAAAAAACAAAGCCCTCATGGCATCTTCGAAAAATAGATTTCATCAATAATCACCTTTAAGTTATCCCATTTGAACTACATCCTACAATTTAAACAGTTTGCTGTCGACTTTCATCTCTATTGCTGTCTTTTTCTTTTTGATCGAAGATCTTTCGAATGATTTCAGGTAATCACGTCTCCTTACCTTATGCTCCTCTCTCCTTCTAAACTCAGAAATATACGCACACAAATTAAAATCAAAATCATATGTTGCCTGTTCAACACTTCTATGTCACAGCCTTCACAAAAATATCATACTGAAAATAAAAAAATTATGCCGAAACATGCTAAGACTTCGCTGTTTCTATTTATGCTTTGTCTCTTTCTGTCGACAATTTAAATGTAAAGAATTAACATAAAAACTACAACCAAGAACATAATAATTAAATCTGGAATCAATTTTTTAATTATTTTAGTAGGGGTTTTACCACGCTTCAACTTCGAAGTTGTTAGAAAGGGGAGGGACTGAGTAGGTGGAGGAGGTATTAAGGAACGAGAAGGAAGTTTGACATGGTCTTTTGACACGGGTACATTGAGTGATTTGATGAAACCACAGTAAACCAAAATATTGATCGAACAGGTGTCCACCCGAAGTCAGAGTAAAAATCTAATCATTCACCCGTTAGGCTAGGTTTAAAATGTATTTGCTCAACTCGATTTGAATATAGCTTTTCGTGGTTACGATGACTTGTACAAAATGTATCAACAGCATTATTACAATTTCAAGCCGAAATTATACTTGTTTTTTAATATTTTGTGCAGCTAGTAGAAATCCCAAAGACATTGTTTTAGACAATGGCAAGTATTTTGGAACATAAAATATTCCACAAAAACAATTCTTGTAATAATAGGCAAAGTCTAAGTTATCAGATCTTGTACTGAGCCAACTCTATACTATGCAGTGTGCATTCACTTTCTGAAATAGAATGGTTTCTTTCGGTGTTATAGATCGTTTATTTAAAATAAAAAAGATTCTGATTATTTTGCCATTGAAAATGCCATGTTATAGTAAACCTATGGAAATACCTTAAATTTGTTGCTTTGTCAAACTTACAAATACAAAAAACTCAAGATTTCTTTCGCACTTTTTCGGGTTTGTCAAGTCTTAGAATAAATCATATATATTATGTTTTCCATTTCGGTAAAAATTATGACATGCTTCATGACAAATCACTAGAATCTTTTTTATTCTAAATAAACTATCTATAACACCGACAGAAACCATTCTGTTTCAGAAAGTGAAGTGAAGTGACTATACGAACAATTTACGAGTTTCAGACTTTTCATATAATATGGGGATAAAATTTTATCTGTGTACCAAAATTTCAACTTTCTACGACCCCGGTAAGTTCCTTAGAATTTTGGTGATCATCAGTTGGACAGTGAGTGACAAAATCGCTGAAATCTGAATATGAATAGCCTCCGAAATATGAGCAGAAACGAAACAGAATTTAGTATGTTTTATAAGAGTTGCTGATACATGCATAACAGAAATTTGAGACATGTAGAATCAATAAGACCGGAAAAATTGAGGTACAAAAAGGCTCAAATCGCTTTCAGAATAGGGTAGGCAGTGCCGCAGTTGGCTCGACGATTGATTGATTGAATTTTGGTGTTTAATTTTATCGACTGACACAAAAAATTTGGAAATTCACGCATTGACATGACTTGTGGCTATATTGTGGCTGTAAAAAAGAGTTATGCGTGCCTGCAATAGATATCCAGTTTTAATTACAATTTTTCTTGGTTGCCAGTACTACGCTACAACTTTATTTCATAATGAATCGTTACTAGTTCTGTGAGACAAGCAATACGGATATTTAATGTGTTTATACCCTCCTTTACGGATTTTGCGACTTACGCTTGTCGCCTTGTGGGGTACTAATAAAGATCAGCTGAGATTCGTTACGATGGCTGTTAATACTGTATATACACGCGTAAAATCATAAGCTTTTGTCACTCCGTCATAATAATTGCCGATTCGGCAGTAAATTATCCGTTTTAATGGTTGTTGCAAATTTTATGCATTAAATTACGACTTTTAGTGGGGCTAATGTTTCCTGAAAGTAGGAATTATTTACACGAATTTCACAGCCAAACCCTAACCGAACAATTTCCTTCACATTTTTATCAAAGATGGAGTGATGTGATCCACAGAATTTATTGACTTATTCTACGCTAAAGTTTCTTCATAAAAAAAGAGTGCATTTTTAATATTTTCCATGTGAACAATCATCTTATTGTAATTACAGGAATGTATAATATAGAGAATTTCGATTTAATGAAGTCATAAATGTTTTCTTTTTTAACCAAATAAATGAGAATATTAATAATATGACGGACCTTTAACAGCAAGAAAGTATCAAAGCAATATTCCTTTATCCGACGGTGTGAACAAAATATATTCACATCTAACTTTTTTTGAGATGAGTATCAAAATTACTTGTGTCAAAAGTTAATTTCTGTTTAATAGAGTTATCTGAAAAGTTCTCATCTTCGGCAGTAGGTGGCAGTGCTATTATCGAACTACGAAATGAGAAATGAAACAACCATGTGGTAACTACGTATTTAAAAACAAACACATGTTTCTTACGATGTATAGTACATTGTATACGGTTACGGAAATTCATTATCAGCATCATAATTTATGGCCCAGAATGAGAACATTTAACCAACTTTCTTGTAAAAAATGTATTTGTTATATGTGAAAGAGAAGCCTTCCTCCAGATAATACATTACAACAGATTGCAACGCGATTTGAGTTAAGAAAATTGTGAATCATCTGACCAGTTCTAGAAAAGTGAAAGCTTCTAGTATGAAATTTATCGCCTTTAATGACCAGTGACGTAAAAAGAAAATATATTGAAAAGCAAGCCAATTAGCTGGAGAAAGTATAATATAATAACACAACACATATCTTAAATCGTGAGGACTAATGTGCTTTCAATTCCACCTAACTAATACCTCTAACAACAATTGATTACAAATACGTAACATCGAGAGCACCTTTCACGGTAGCGTGACTGTGTGAATATAAGGGATGTGGGGATTCCATTATGTATATCTCGAGCTCTCTGGAAAAAAAGTTGGCGGAACCGTACTGCAGTTAAAAGAATCTCCCAGATGATAATAGAATCATTGTGCTAAAAAAATATATAATTTTCCTGTATACTTAAATGTACTGAATTAAAAGGCTGATACGAAATATAGATTGGGATGCAGAATGAAGAGTTTAATATCTAATTTTTATGATACGATGAGGTGGTGTATTTTTTTTTTGTCATTGATGTGTGTTAAGGAAAAATAAAAGTGCTTAGATCATATACAGCGCCTTATCTACTTCCGTCAGTAAATTAAACTTGTTGCTTAGGAGTGTCGTTTGAGAAAACACGTTATTCCCATCTGCCTACCTTCTTTCCATACAGGTGGCGAAAAAGCTAGTTAAGATTCACTATTTGATTTTTAATGTTCTGTTCTATGTTTAAAGATACTCATTCTAGTCAAAAGTAAATGTATGTTTTACATTAGTATCCTTGTTTGTTTATTCCTGGCACACTTCTTCTAAAACTGACATGGACTTACAAAAAAACAAAAATTTTAACTATGTGATTAAGTTATTTCAGAATCTTCGTCTTTAAATAAATAGTACTTGTCGAGGTAAATAACTAAATGACATTTCATTTCAACAAATTGAAGAGCGTGTTGAGGAGACGTACCAGAGGTGAGAGAATCGATATACACGTCTTAGGTGACAACATAGCTTGAAAGTTGTGATGTGAAATGTGACCTACGTTATGCGTATCACATGCAGGTGCAGGAGCTGGTGCAAAAGTGGCATCAAGATTTGTATTTGGAAATTTCTATACCATAGAACACAATCACTAACTGATATTATAAACGAGCTGATTGTTTATTCATTCATAGACAGGAGGTGGGCGAAGAGAGTTCTGAGAGAGAAGGGTGTTTATTGGATATGTGATACTGATAGATCAATTAGGAGTAGGAAAAGGAAAAAGCGACCATGATCGTAAAACAGCAATTGATTCGAAGCATAAAAAGGACTCGGAAAATTTACTTTCACACTATGGGAGTAAGAGACGGGAACAAATTACTGATGGATATAGCGAACAAGTTACCTCAAACAGTGAGAGGATTTAATGGAAATATTCGTAAATTCAGAAGAGGTGAGTAGAGAAATTGCCTATTATGTATATGTTCGATCACAATTAACTATTAATGGAAATTAAATAATTATACCCTGTACACTCCAAACTGGCGGATGAAGGCCATGTTCCCTGACCCTGATCCTCTATTCCAACCTCTTTGAGCTGATCGCTGTGTCCTTTTAGGTGAGTAGTAGATTTTCCCTTCGTATGTTGAAGTAAGGGCAGAAAAGTGAGGACAGAGCAGAAAGACCTTGAGCCGCCTCTGTTAAATGAAAATACTATAAATGTTACCAGAATTTTCGATAAAGTGTTGTTTTGCTTCAAATTGCACATCTATGTTTACCAAATATTAAGAAAGTAACTTTAATAATGCACCATATGCATGTATACATGTTCCAGCAGTTTTGCTAAGTGCGTAGTTACATTCCACTGTTAAACTCGGAATTGTACTGCATGTTTGCTTTCAAGCTAACGTAAACACAGAGCAACGTTTCCGTCTGGACTGGTGAACCCTCAGGACTGGTATATGCGTGGACGCGGATTCGAATCCCCGTATAGGCAATCTGTTTTCGGTTTTCTGTGGTATCCTGAAATATCTTCAGCTTAATGCCAGGATGGTTTCATGGCCCAATTCTTCCCACTTTCTTTCCCACTTTTTTCCGCTTCTAAAGGTCTCGATATGGCACAGTCATAAAGCCCAAAAACAATTCCCTCGGTTATTGTGCTTACTCTTCTTATGAGATAATAATCATAACTAAATGCTTGATCGTTTTCTATTTTTAATTTTTTAAATTACTTTTCACACTACAGCATAACATAACTAATATTATTTATGGACAGATGAAAACAATAATATTACACCCTTACTAGAAATTGGCTTTGATGAATTTATGGTGACGGATCATTAAGGTGCGTCATCATTCTCATTTATCAAGCTTAAATTTTTATCATTTTTCTTTAGTCGTATTAAATGAAGATTTATATACAAACTGAAACTCTAAACAGGTAGAGATCCCAACATTAGACGACCAAAAATCTGGATTTGTAATAATATTAGTGTTTAAATTATTACAAAAAAAGTAAGTAATGTAATTTAACTTACTTTAAGTATTATTTCTCATACGGATCAGCCAAAAAAAAAAAGTGGCTTTGTAGGTCATAGTGAAGATTTTATCAGTATCTACTAACTCTTACTAGTGTTAAATCTTATGTATATTATAAATATATGCCAACTCACTTTACTTAAATGGGAATTTTGTAGAACGATTTATTTGAATGTATATTAGAAGGAGAAGTCAAATAATAATACTTATCCTCGTTAGGACCATACAACAAAACAGTTAAATTGCAATATTCATTTAAGTCTGATAGTTGTTATTCTGCATGTCAAGCAGGTAATAATGTAAATGGCTTGAGAGTACTCTATATCGTTCACACCAGTTGAAATCTTGAATCTGCCTGAATACAATATTTTTCGGACGAATAAAGTTATAATGTTATTTTTTCGATTCCAATGTAGTTTATTCCATCAAATTATTACGTATAAACTTGAATAAATATCATTACTTTAATCCGTGTTATAGAGAATTAAAAAAGAACAACGAAAAAATAATAAAAAAAGTCAATCAATTTTCTAAACATACAAGTGCCGAGAAAGGAAATAAATATTATAAAACAACGGCTGTCACATTTCTAATAATGATTAGTGAAAACTGAACTATAATTCATACAACAGAAATGAGATCTTTGTGGAAAGTAAGAGGTTGACCAAATTTAAAATGAGGACACACGCGAAAACTTCAGTTTTTAAAGCATAAATCAGAATATTGAGAGTATGAAACAAAACTGAAAAATACTCGTACATTAGTCTGCGACATTCTCGTTCAGTCCTCCTTTATCCCGACGTTTCGACCAAAGCCAACGTTCTTCTTCATGGGCAAGTTAGAGACTGGTGTTGTTTCCGGCTATTTCTAGCTGTCTTACCATCTGGCTTTACGCCTGCAAAATACCGTAGGCTTTTGTCGAACAACGGGTGAAAGAAGAATTGATTCAATGCAGCATAAATCTCGCAAATTGATGGACAATTTTATGACGACTACGAAAACCACAAAATCGTTAAAAAATGAGAAATACTTGAATCCGTTTATAGCAAGACAATGGCAGGCTCCTCTTTAATTAACTAATTCTACCTTTCGTCAATTAATTATGATTACTCCTCCACGAATTGCTGTCGTTGGCGCCAGAGGGTTTCATTTTCCCTCAAAGGTAAATACGAGATTACTATTACTTTTGAATGGTTTAATTAGTTCTATGAAAAGACAAAACCGTAGGATAACTTTTCACTTCATATTTATTTCTCCGTGAGGTCTATGGTAACGTAAGGCACCAGACTCGTCCAAAGATACTTAAACACGAATATTGGAAACTGAAAATAAACGGAAACTCCAACTAAATACTCGTCTCTGCCGCTCGCATGTATAGACGCTTCAGAAACATTCAGAATAACTCAAAGAAAGCCTACTGATGTTTCTCGGATAGCGACACTACAGCCAACAATCAAAACCATATTAAAACATAAATGAATGTAATTTTTCTCGGCGTTTTTTATTTATAAACGTTTCTCGGGAAACAAACCGAGTAATATTGTTATTAATGCACAATATTTCGGCGACTTTATACTCCGTCGCCATCTTCAGGTGCAGTTGCAAGTCTTGAAGTCTGCCTTGAAGTCAGCCTTGAGCGTGTTGTTTGTAAACTGGCCAGTTTACAAATTTCAAGGCAGACTTCAAGACTTGCAACTGCACCTGAAGATGGCGACGGAGTTTAAGGTCGCCGAAATATTGTGCATTAATAACAATATGACTCGGTTTGTTTCCCGAGAAACGTTTATAAACATATTAAAACAATCAGAATTAATTCAAAATTATTCACAATCATCATCAAGGAAATGAAAATTAAAGATTTTACAGATATTTATACACAAACAACATAAACCAGCTCAAACTGCTGAGAATTGTTTTGCAATCATCGTGGCTCACATGAACAGTTAAAATTATAGATTTTTATTTAATGTTTCATCCATAATACTGTCCTTGATCTTATTGCTTATCACTTACACAGTTTCTCTCCATAAAACAATGTTCATTTATATGAACAATATACACAAATTCACACGTAAAATACACAAATCCATAATTAATCTGCTCCCATCTTGCTATACATAATTCTGAAAGTAGCAGGGCTGGGGCTGTTACAACACAATAACGATCGTAAAATACAGGTATTAACTTAGAAGCAAAAAACATGTTAGATGTACAAGAAACAGTTAGAACTAAAAAGGAAATGTGAATATGAAATCGTACAGCGAGAAAGCAGGAGACGACCGGCATTCACTAATGAAATCTTTCCTGCGGTGCTGTTCCCTTTTCATATTTACGTTCGACTGTGACATTATGTTCGCTATGTTATGCTAAACACTTCACGACATAGATTATGCTATTGACATACTGTACTTTAAACCTAGTGGATCAGATTTACCGATAGGTTATGGGGCTCCCACGCCCCAGTATTACAACTCTTCCGATCCAGTTATCCGTCTATTCAAATTACGAGGTAGGCCGTCTGTAATTGAATAAAATCGGCGACTTTCTCCAACGGACGGGTAACCTCTGACTCTCCTGGAGTTACGAAGTCACGTGGTGGGCTGCCGCTGGCGCCGTCAAGGACTGCGGGTCCTCACAGCCAGACGGGAAACAAGTGGCAGAGGTGCACTTTGCTTCCCCTGATACGCAGATTAATATGTTTACGTAACAGTATTGGAAATCAGTTTACGAGCATCTCCCAGTTTGCAAAACTGTGTCCTGTTCCTTTGTGTATCGTATACAGTGAATACTGGCGTCATTATATCCGGGAGAAGATTGTTTCGCAGATGAAAGAATTGGTTTTGGTAATGACATAATCGTTAAGCAACGGAAAAAAAAACTTCAGTTAAACGTTATTATGGAGAGGTAACACATTCCATGGAAATCACTTATGCCCATATACCGGTATTCCAAACACCTTTACCTTGGATGACATATATAAACGACGACCCACGGTAACTTTGTCTATATATTTTTTATAAAAATGAAATCGAAGATTTTTGTGAATTCGCTGTCTAAATGCCACTACCGTAAAATCTGTCTTGATTAGTTGCTCTATGAGATTGCTACATTTGTCATAAGTACATGCCTGACTGAATTTGCTCGGCGTCTTTCGATTTCGGTTCAATATGCAAGATTTCATCAGAATCTTTAAGAAACGTTTGAGAGAAATTAACTTCACCTATATACAAGAGTTGCTCGTATAATAATATTAGATAGATTAGATATATAGGCAATGTATATCACATATTAATTATATTTCGTACCTACCTATATAAGTACTGTATTTTGTTAAAAATAAATTCATAAATGCACATTGTTCAACCTAAACTATGGTTATTATTTATTTTCTTTTTACGGTTACCATCCGAATAAATAAAGTTACTTCAGCCTTAGTGCTATCTCAAACGTCTACAAAATGGCGTTATAAACCAACGTTGGAAAAAAAATATAATTTTTGTAAAATCGCATATTTTTCAGGGATTTTTTGTTGTTGTAAAATTGCGTTCTTATTAAATTTGTAAAGTAAAAAATTATCTGATTATGAAATTTCTTCCAAATATAAAAAACCTCTTCCAGCGCTTACTGGTGCCTCAAACTTCTAGAGCCGGTTCCGAGATAGCAAATACAAGAATTGTTGTATATTGTGTATAAAATCGTGTTTTTCTTTTCCTTCAGGGAAGACATTTATTTAGATAAACCAGAAAAGCAAAACGTTATTTATATATGGAATTTCATCCGAATTTTTAGAGCCATTTCCGAGAAACCAATACACACAAGAATTGCAAGAATTGTTCATTTAAAGATATAATATATCAGCCATAAACAGACTATCAGTAATGAAGCGAATAAAAGGCTCTGGAACCGTTTAGAGACCGAAAATACACTAGGTACCTGGGAGATAAAGAAAATGATTTTTTTTATTTTAACAGAGGAAAATGCTTGTATAGCTACCCGCTTGAATGGTTCAGTGCATTGAGGCTTCCTACACTGGATCGGGGAGGTACAACGGACCGGGCACGAGCCCATTACTTCGCGTATTGGCCGTCCTGACTGTTTCTTGCAGCCACCAAGGCGATTGCCAGGACAGTCTCCAATCACCGCCTTAGAAACTACACATTTCAAAAACAAAAAATACACTTATCACACGCAGAACACATTTACACGTTTCACGGACATCATGAATGTCTTTGTCACTGTTTTATAGACTTGAAGTACTCTGAACCCATTGTGAATATTACTGGATTCATGTCTGCCACTGTCTCCGGATGTCCTTACGTTTCTATCACTCTGTTTCAATCAATGACGGATTATTGTCAGCATCGGCCACTCAAATAATAGTGACACGATTGGCGAGAAATTTTTGAAACTGGTTACATCAAATTTATCAGTTTGCTACAAAGATCAAGTTTTTGTAGTTTTTTGTTGTTGTCATAGTGTTGAATATTTTACCACAGCAACTTTGTAATTATGATCATACCTTCACACTCTTTCACTAGTAATTCCAAGTAAAGCGTGATACAAACGCACAATTTATAATTGAAAACGCCCTTGCTGTGGTCACCGGAGACCCATATAGCATGAGGTCAGCATATTTACATGTTTCCTCCTGCGGGCTGGATAAATTTGCATACAGCACAGCGGCTGAAACGACAAGAGAAGCCATTAATAAGTCAAATTCTCCTTTTTTCTAGTCACAAACCACTAGGTGATATTTATCCCGCAAGCTACACAGTTAGCCGACAGCGAGGTAATTAAAACTAGGACTTTCCAGATTTTTAATGTATGAAATCAACCATATCAAGGAAACATTCCGATCTTTCCGTAAAATAATTTGGGGAAACATTAATAAACCTAATACTGTGACAACGAACAAGAATTTAATTCCGAATCTTTGTGAAACTTAGTTAATTGAGATTAATACATTGCCATATCCTGACACAGTATTTAGAGTACAATTTGATGACTCACAGACAATCTGCTCCCATCCGAATTAATTCCTATTTTACAGTTTGATTTTTTTTGGAGATACATTTTTGCCATGTTTAGAAAACACTTTCTTGAGATTTTCCAATACTTTGCTATTTATCCTGTAGAAGAAAATATTTGAAGGCTCAAACGTTTCGGTCTTGTGGTATGAGGCATCATCAGTGCATTCTTGGCAGTTTTTTTAGCAATTAGTTTTGGAAATAATGCAACTAATCTCTGTTCTATTGGTTTTAATCAGACTGCATATTTATGTTATTTCTAGAGCTTATTAGTGCTAATGTAAGAGAAAATCTGTTCCTTATCAGCCTAAGCTAAATAATTGTCAAGAGTTCGGTGATGATGCACATGAGCGAAATACAAAACCATTGAAATATCACCGTACAAAACCATATTGTACTGGCGGCATTAATGAAAATTGTAATCAAAATATATGAAGATGGATGTCGAAAAACTAAGTTTGTATCGAATAGGTACTTCCCTATTTTTCGTTAAGACATTGAGCAAAAATAGAATCTGTTGACAGATATACACATTGTATTAATATCGTATGGGAAGAAACGGTAACAATATCGACTGCATAAATGTCTGAGGGACAATAAATGGGTCTCTAGATTGAAACCGGTTTAATAAAACAGAGCTGCTTCTTTGTGGCCGAAGATGGAGCCATCAGCCTACTTTAGATAGTTGCTGCCGCTGCTAACATCGTATTTCCTTTATCTCTTTTTAAGTAACAGAACTCCAGCATCTGATCCACTGGCGCGAGCCAGCGACGAAACACTGCCAACTATTACACACGCCACATCAACAGGCTACTTTATGTTCCGCTTAATACAAACATACTCAAAACCGCATCGGCCGGACAATAAAGTCACTTCATTAAAGCGGACGAGATACTTTTCTTTTCGAATTACGTTACCGAAACACAATCCGCAGGCCATTTTTCGTGCGGAAACAGGACATTATCTGCGCGCTCGTGATATAGTGGACCATTTTAAAACCTGTTTATCGGCGGCGCGGCGGTCCGGTTGCGGCGCGGTGAGGGTATAAGACACCGGCACGGCACCAGATTTATGCCCTCTGCGGAGACGCATTGAGTTATCGCAGTCAATAATCGGGCGAACAAGTGGCGCGTGTCGCGACCCGGACTCACCCACGCGTGGGTGTGGTCCGACGGCTCGAAACGGGCCTCCAAATAATTTGGCAGGACTTATACCGCTATCGAACATTAAACATACAGCGTTACTCTAAAAGGAAGAGTATTAGCATGATAAGTAAAGAAGTGTTTGGAAAGTTCCTGCCTTCCTGTCTGCCTCCGTTAGAAGAGTCATTCACTCATATACATGAAAACAAATACTCGAGTAAAAACACACATATACACACAATAAACACACAAACAAACACACACGTAGTGATGGCGAGAGATACGAGGTGTGTACAAAAAGAAACCGAACTAATTAACGGCTGCAGATAAAATTCTCTGACTTCCGTGCACACTAGTGACATCTCTCGGCAAGAGATTGCCTCTTGTCGCACTACGGTCGCTGCATTAGTTTACGAGTGACAGCCGGTTGAGTGAGGTCGTGCGCAGAGTGCTCGTCGGATTTGTGAGAAAGCGAGAATGAAGGAATTGGAGGAGCAACGCGTCTGTGTGAAATTTTGTGTTAAACTTGGAAAAACTTTTACCGAGACACTTCAAATGCTTAAACAAGCATACGGGGATGACTGAATGAGCCGAACACAGTGCTATGAATAGTTTAAGCGCTTTAAGGAGTGCAGGAGTTCGGTTACCGACGATCCAAAATCTGGTCGACCCTCCACATCAACAGACGACCACCATGTTGAGACGGTTCGCACTGTGATTCGTGAAAATCGCCGTTTTACTGTCCGTGAGGTTGCTGAAGAAGTTGGCATAAGTATAGGCTCTTGCAATCACATCCTGAGAGAAAAACTTGGAATGCATCGTGTCAGTGCAAAACTGGTGCCGCGCTTGTTGACGGACGAGCAGAAGGAGAATCGAGCTAGGATCTCTAAGGAGTTGCTTGAAAAAGCAAATGAGGACGAAAACTTCCTCAAGAACATCATTACAGGCGATGAAACATGGGTTTATGGGTACGATGTGGAAACGAAGAGGCAGTCTTCAGAATGAGTGGGGAAAGGATCTCCTCGACCAAAGAAAGCGCGGATGAGTCGGTCGAACATCAAGGTGATGATGGTCATGTTTTTTGATTGCAAAGGAGTTGTGCACCATGAGTTTTTACCACGTGGTCAAGCGGTAAACAAGGAAGTTTACCAGAAAATTCTGACACGATTGAGAGATGCTGTACGTAGGAAAAGGCCTGAACTGTGGGAGAATCAGTCGTGGATGTTGCACCATGACAACGCCCCCGCTCTCGCATCGTTGTTTGTCACGAATTATCTGGCAAAACATCGCACTCCCGTTGTGCCTCAGCCACCCTATTCTCCAGACTTGGCTCCAGCAGACTTTTTTCACTTCTCAAAACTGAAAAACACTTTCAAAGGACGTCGTTTCCAGACCATAGAAGAAATTCAAGATAATGCGACGAGAGAAATGCGCGCCATCGGAGAAATTGCATTCCAGGAGGCGTTCCAAAACTTGAAACAAAAATGATGGCAACGGTGTATTGATAGTGAAGGACAGTACTTTGAAGGGGACAGTGTGTAAAAGTTAGTATGATGAGCAATAAAGCAATTACAGCAGAAGTTCGGTTTCTTTTTGTACACACCTCGTAGGGTTGGAGAAGGAAAGAAAGTCTTACTTCAGAGATTTCAAAACGATCACAAACAAATACATACACTCGAACAAAGACATACGCACAAACAAACACATAGGCACAAAAATTACACAAACAAAAACAATAGAACAAAACACACACACATTTACACACTGCAGAACACAAACGCGCACAATACACACATAGTGAAAGAGTGGGAGAAGGAGACAAAGTTTTCCTCAAAGATTTCAACATGAGCACAAACACACACACAAAAACAAATACATATACAGCAACAGACAAGCACATATACACAAACACATACACACAGACAGACAAATACATATACACAAACAAAAGACACTCTCATCTACACACACACAAACAAACATAAAAAAAACAATCACACACTCTCACCAGCAAACAAACACACACACATAGAGAGAGAGAGAGAGAGAGAGAGAGAGAGGGAGGGATAAGTAGAGAATGTCTTACTTCAAAGATTCAGAATAAATCCTTTAAAATCTAATGTTATAGCGATAGATGTTTTTGCTCGCAGTGAACCAAAATTTTCTGATATCATGATTTATACTCTTATGATAATAGATTGCTTGTAGATCCTTCGAGAAAGCTTCCTAGAGGTCTTGTATAGTATGATATCCTGTTCCTTTCCTTCCTACCTGTGAATGTTGCTTCATGTATCGTGGAGATTGTGATAGCTTTTGTTACGTGTTTGTGCTGCGAAGATGAAGAATAAGGCAGGGAAAAGATGAGAGCCAGTGTCGGCCAAATCAGGCCCATTCTTCTCAAAGACTCAGATGCTCCACCAAGTCTATCGACTTTATCTGAGGGACGAATTACTCTGTACATCTATATACACCCATCGTGTTTAAAACACTCTCTGTTTATATTTTAAGTTCTTAACACCGGCAATCAAATGATCCATTGGCACATGGAAGAAAGCGTAATCAAAAACTATATGAATATTGTTATCTTATCGTTTCTACAACCTTTTATTTATTGGTTTGTTGTTCTATTTTATTATATTTTCTTCTGGCTTAACGCTTTGTGGACGTCGAGGACATTAGGGCGGAAAAGACTGGGAGCAAGAAATGGCAAGGAATTCTGCGATGGCCTTTTGAACCATACCGGCATTATCCTGGAGTGATTTTGGGAAACCATGGAAAATTCTAATCTGGAGCGATCCCATGTCCTCCCGAATGCGAGACCAGTACCGCTCAGCCACCATGCTGTCGTTGTAATCAATTTTAAACACTCGTATGTAATATCAAGTTATGAATGTTTTCTTTATTTCGGACATACTATGTATACGAGAACCTATTAAAAAGAAAGACATAAAATGTTAGTTTGTAAACATTCACCGAACGTGGTTGGGTGAGCGATAATGCTCTGGCCTCGCATTCTGGAAGGCACAGAACCGTTTCCCCCTTTCGGCCATCCATTTTTCTGTTTGCCAGCTCCAAATCACTCAAAGCGGATGCCGAAACGATTCTTTTAGAAGGTCATGGCCAAACTCGTTCCATTTCCTTGCCCTAATCGTCGCCAAAAAAAAAGATATAGTAATAAAAATAAATTAAAAAAATCATCCAAACTACTAAAAACTGTGAAATAAACTATTGGCTGAACGCTATCGTTCTCGAAAACATGTGAAATTCAGTCTTCTTACGAAGTTGGAACAATAAGGTAAAAAATTTGTAAATCTCACCGACACCTGAAACTCATCCCTTGAGGGAGGTATGCCGTCAGCGAATCATGACAATACAATAACCAGGCGCTGCGTACGGGCAGGCATTCTGCCCCTCGTATCAAAGTCCCTCACACATTGGCAGTATATTGTAATTTATATAAATGATCCAGCATAAACTTATTCCGTAAAAGGAGGCCGCGTCCGGTTGAAATGAGCCGCCCACACAATAATAGGCGTATAAATCGTATGTGGGGCGGACCTTGAGAGAGCGAACCGATGCGGTTTGCGCCGTCTGTGGGATCACGAATGGCAGGCAGGTTTCTTCTTCAGAGACGCCGACTCACCTTGCCTTTGTCACGGCGACGGCTGGCTGTGTGCAGAGTTGAAAGTAATGCTGCTGTAATGCCTCACTTCTTGTGTTTAGCAACCTGATTCAGGGTAGGTTTAACTATGGCTTAAGTATAGTAACGTACCACATAATTAACTACCTAGTGTTTCCAGTATCTCTACAAAACACCTAATTAGATGCTACTGCTGTTTACAGAACTTGGTTTTCGCTTAAATTTGGTTTCTATGACTCACACCTTCGTTTCCCCATTTGTATTGAAATGTCATTATTCCCCTGTACTATAGACACAAGATACAACAGGTGTTTTGCTGGGTTGGTGTATGATGATTCTCAAAGGAATGTTATTATATTCATTATCCTGTATTCCAGGCTTATTGGCTTACCCTGGAGTTACTTATTCTTCCTTGGCATCTTTCTAGAGAAACTTAACTGGTGACATTTCCGTGGTCTTTCCCCAGTGTTGGAAATGTGTGCCTGTGTTAATGTCTTTTATGGATAACTGTAAATGTGTCTGTTCAGTGCAGGGTGGGGTTTGCGTTGTGAACCAATGAAAGATGAAGGAAGGAAGAGGTGTGAAACCAGGGACTGGCCCATACAGCCTTACTGCTACGATAGACACCTTGGAAACCAGACTGTTGGCACTTCAGTGTATTTAATAAATAGAGGTCTGATTTCTGTACTTGTTCATGCATAATAAAATTTGTTCCGCCTTTTTTCCGTTGACTGTAGATTTATCACTGCAGGTGCACGGCAAACATATTTCCCGAGAAACGTTTATAAATAAACAACGCCGAGAAAAATTACATTCATTTATAAACATATTTTACTAGTATAAAAACTCCAGAACTGCTTAAGAAGTACATTTCTGGGGTCGTGTTAGTGTAGGACACGTCAGATCTCCTATTCCATCTTCTTTTTACGAACCTATGACTTTACTATTTCTTACGTCTTTCTGTTTATGGAACATTTGTTTGAAGAAGAAAGTTTTATCACTGTATTCATGTAAGTAACACAGATAAACATTGTAACTATACTAGAAATGGTTTGTTTCACCTAAGCTGCTGGGTTAAATACTTCGGAAACAAGTGACTTGGCCGTGGCCTTTTCAAGCAATCATTCCAGAAATCTCCTGGCGTGATTTAGGGAAACTATGAAAAATCGAAATTAGAGTGGCTGAACCAGGGATAAAAATCGTTTCCTCCTAAAAATCAGTCACGAGCGTTAACCACTCGTACTTAGAGCTCGGTGGGCGTTAAAGTATATCTTTGACGGCTTCCCCTGCGAAATAGATCAGAAGGCTGGCGATATTTAAATTTTTAACAGCAGGAATTATAGTTTACACTGAAATAATTTATTCAACTAGTAATTTTATCTGTAGTAAATAGTTGGCGTCATTTTGAGTAAGCCGTAACCATTTGCTGCTAAATGTTTGGCACGTTACAAGGCAATATCTGGTTACTGCATTATACCTCATGTCCATTTTCAAGATCCTCGAAAAAATATAGGGTACGGTGGTAATGCGAGCAGTAAAAGGTGACCCAAGCCTCGGTAGCGTAGGGGTTCCGCGTACCGAAAGTCGCCGGTACGAGTCCGGCTGAAGGCATGGCTGTTTAATTGTTGTGTGCTTTGCTGTCATGTCCACCCTGCATTGTCTGTATTTAGTTAAAGTCGCTTGAAGATTCATAATAATCACATTTGAGCTGGCTGCGTACCCTAAGTAGGCGAACGCTGTTAAAAAATAATATTAATAAAAGGAGTCTGTCAGCAATTTGACTCATAACGCAGCACTACCAATACAATAAAACTAGATATGTGACCGCATAGTGTCCCTCTGCCGGTGAAATATAGAACGTGTGATGACGTCACATGGCGACTGCCCATAGCGTGGATAAGACCGTCTAGCATTGCTAGGTCGCACCCGATAAACGTCAACAATGGTCTGTGGTCGCGGTTTTCGACCAAGAGCGTTCGATGCATATTAAATCGGATTGATGTCCGAGAAGCGTGCAGGCCACTCTAGAAGTGTGTACTCGTTCAAGAGACCAGACCTCTTAAGCGGCCATTATCTTCCATCAGATGGAATCCAGGTACACATGCACCACCAGACGTCCGCACATGCTGTTGCAGACTATCATCCCTGCAAATAATCAGCAGACGTTACAACGCGCCTAGGAAACTCAAGCCGTGGGATACGTGCACCCAACATAAGGCCGCTCCCGAAGAGAACATTGACAGGTTTGTAACGAGTCCCAATGGCGCAAGGTATGAACAGACGGCGAGATTATCGTCCAGTCTACATACTGACTCATTTGTGAGCAGGACACTACCTCACTGTTCCTGGGTCCAATCATGGCAAGCAGCTGCTCGTAGCCATTAGTAGTCGTCATATCCATCCAGTTATTAATGAAACTATTAAAGTAATATAAAATGTCACTTGTCGGTGGATGACATCGGTAGTGTATTAATGACTCACTTCCTTGAAAGGTAGTTAAGTTCCATCTGGAAAAAGTCTAGAAGGGAAGTTAATTGTTGCCTGTCCGGCATTCTCCGGGATTACATATGTTAGGTGTTTTAACTAACTGTACTTTATATATTCAATAATAATATTTTGATACAAATAATACATTTTTTTTAAGAACTGTGATGATTGCACAGTCCTAAGGAAAATACAATAAAAAAGTTAAAGAATATTTTTGCTTCAATTATCAGATTCACATACCAAGTGTACATTATTCATTATCATTAGCAAACCATTAATTTAGATTACTTTTTCTTGCCAGACAGATATTGAACACAATTATTAATTTCTTGAACCACAAATCGTTGTAAATTTGAGATCACGTATACTATCCCGTAAGGGGACATCCATAAATTGCGTGAGGTGTTTTTACGGATTCCCGGGCGACCGCCCCCTCTGGTGAGACTTCGTGAGATTTGGTCCAACCCCCCCTCCCACCTCTGGTTAGATCTGGTCCGTGAGGACCCCCCCCCCTCCCTAGAAATCGCCGTGTCAACTTTTTTGAGACCTTTTTTTTAGGTGTCACCCACACTTTACGCCGAAATACCCCCCTAAAATCAGCCTTCGCCTGTGTTTTGTAGACCTTTTTTTAGCTCTACAGCACAACAAAAATTTCAAAACTCTCACGTGAGATTTCCGTTGACCCCCCCCTCCCCCTTGGTGAGATTTGGTGAGATTTCGCCGCCCCCCCCCCCTATTTCACGCCACGAAATTTATCCTAAGGGGATAAACATAAACACATTTCTTCAATTCAGTTCCATCAATAAGATGTTAATCATGTTGAAGTATTTCTTGTTTTCTCAACTATCAGATTTTATAAAATGTCGACAAGGACAAAATAAGTGGGACCTTATCATTTTAATTCTAAAGAAACGAAGATCCTGGAGCAATTACATCCTTAATTACAATTTAATTTACGAGGAAACTATTTCATGAACTCGTCATAAACATTTTTTTTTTTTACCTTTCTGATCGTTAAGAGAGACATCTAATGGAATACCAATAAACCAATACAGGAAGACACCTGAGCTTAGCACGCAATAGTCCTGCATCATTTGTGTGGAGTAATGGTATAAATAAGTAAATAGAATTTAAAATTATGTCTTATGAGGCTCCCATCTTATTATAAATGACGATATACGTACACTGCAATAAAGCACGAAGTTTTATTCCCTTGTTCGAAACGTGTTTCACACTCCCAGAATAGGCCTCCTGTACCGATAATAAACTGTAATTATGGCAGTGTCCTTGATTAAGGTACTTGTTACCAGACAACGGTTTCATCTAAAAATGGAAAGAAAACAAACAATTTAAGAGTTTCCTTTACCCAGAACCTCATCAACATATTCATGAGCCAACAATAACGCACGCAGCTCTGATGAGCAATCCGTTTCCTGGAAGGCCGGCAAGTGCGTGTATCGAAGCTGTGTCAAAACTGATTAACTCTCCCGGCGCGCCGTACCGTTCCCTGTTCAAGGACTCGCACCTCCCACGTACGCGCAACTCCTGCGTCTCTCAATGGACCAAGCTGAACAATGAACACCGCGCTGTTTCCAAGGTTCCTCGTCGCTTTTGTCTCGTCGGAAGACACTTACCTACTTTTTCCACGACCGATTGGGAAGGCATTGTGTTCTATCATTGTAATGAGTCGATTTGCAGACATATGTTGCATCACACGGATCTTTCCGATATCTACTGTATAGTCAGGCCGTGGTTGCTCGCCTGAATCTGTCTCTTCAAACTGAACAGAAATTTTTGGGGTAAAATACAAGTTAGGTTCGAATTTCAGACGTATAAAATCAAATGGTCACGATATTAGATAATTCGGCTATAGTGTAGTAGTCAGAGTATCTTTGTTCATGTTTGATACTTGTAATAATACTAATAACTAACTCCCTTCGAACTGAACAAAATTTGTGTTATATGTTATCTGGTTTCCCACGGGGGAAGATCGTAAATTTGATGCTACATTTCGAAATCGATTTCCAACATCGAAGTCGAAAGGCAGCAGGTCCGCGGTCATTTTATATACTTCATACAACAGGAAAGCCTTCATTCATTCATTAATAGAATTTATTCATATTTTTCGCAGAGAACCCTTAGAGCCAAATAACTCCAGTAAATATTTCAACCGTATCACAACCTTCGACCATTTCAGTGTATTGTGCGTTGTCTCTGACCGCGTAAATTTTTTTTGTTTTATTACTTCTAAGACCCTCAAACCAGTAGATTTTCTTAAAATTTTGCAAAGCGAACCTTTACTGTGAAACACATTTCAAGTTCGTGTTTCATCCAGATCGTATCCTTTGTCATGTCCGTTGGTTTTCGAAACAGTAACTACTGCAGACTCTTGAACATGCCTAAAACTTACACCTAATTGATAAAATACTAATTCAGGACATGCCAGATTGCGGGATAGGAGAGATGGTGGGCTAATCGCCGGATTAAGTACTGAAAACTGAGAATGATTGGTGAGCGATAAAGTTCGCGCCTAGCTTTCTTTAATACTTTGGTTAAATTCCCGGTTCTGCCACCCTTATATCATTTTTCAAGGTTTTATAAAATCTCGCAAGTGTATGTGAGCTTGGGTGCTACATTGGCGATTTTCTTTCAGTGTCTTGATCACAGTTTCCTCCTTGTCGGCAATTACCCAGAAAGCGCAAACTGAAATGAGAGTAGTAAGTATTTGTTTTAAATAGGAAACTTTTGCAACTTGCGTATGGAGCATATGGAACCACGTATGACGTATGAAGGAGTTAAGCCTACCTGATCCTTTGATAGCATGGAGACTACCAAGTGATAACCTCTTACTGTTATCATTCTGTTAGTTTGTTGTATATTACGATTTGTAGAATGAAACATTGATTTCAAGAATTAACTCAGCTTTAATTTTAAGGGTCTTTTGTAGATCTTTGTATGATGCAGGCATCTGTTTGTACGGTATGTTACATGGAAGTGTTAATGACAGTAAGAAATTATCGAATTTTATAAAATAGAAAAATTTATTTTGGAAACTGAGATTTTCCCATTCGATTTATAGTTTCACATTTAATGATTTTTTTTTTTTAATAGTACGTTTAAATTTTATGATTACAATAAAAATTATTTTTGCTTGAAGATAGTGCAAGTGATCATTGTATTTATGAGTATAACAGTAAAAGCTTCTGACTTGCTACTAAATCAGCCAGGAATTTGTAATTGTTACAACACTTATCAGTTACACATCCTTTACAGATATAATTAAATCTTTTGTTGAAGAAAAGCTTCCACTGACTAATTTAGGGGCAGAAGTTCCCAATTTAAGTTGCCTGTGATCTTCGAATCTGTCCACCGTTTATTGTTAGCTTTATGATAGCTGAACTCTGGTTTGTCAACAAAGGAAGAATGAGTTGCATATTTCAGGATTCTCATCGATTAGAGTTGCTGAAAATTTAAGAAATGATTGTATTGCGTCCAACTAGCACAAGTAGTATTGCAGAGAAAATATATTATCGTGCAAAACATAGATTCCAAAATTTAAAGGATATTTGTTTCTGATAGACTTATACTGTTTTCACTGTTTCAGAATTGGTGCTGGTGTGTTGACTGTGGGTTTGAAAGATTATGTCCCATTCGGTGACTGAAGACTATTGATGAAAAATTATATGTTATATTGGATTTACTTTTTTAAAAAGATAATTATGAGTTAAAGCGATAATTAGTACAATACTCTCGTTTTACTGAAACTGTATATTTGGCTTCTATAATTATCATCATCCTAAGAGTATTAGATGTGCATACGTGGCATTGGATTTTACTGAATCATTTCAATAAATATTTCTTGATTAATTCTTTTCTTAAAATTAATGATCGTAGTTTTGTACTCGTCCAGACCTTCATGATAACCTCAGAGCTAGGATAGAGCAGATACTCGTTGTAAATAACCTTGCAGAAGTCACAACGAAAGATAGAAGTGAATAATTAGTTTTGACTATTTTTTTTATTCAGATATTAATGACTGTGAAGAAGCAAATGCTAAACGCAATTCAGTGTTTAATAAAGCAGTAGAAAACCTGTTCACTGGAGTTAAGTCGTTTTAGCTGGTCGAAGTTAATTTGAAAATCAGAAATAAATGAAATTTATTTTTTAAGCTGAAGTGGGTTCCAACGTGCACATTACACTTAATGAGCCATCGCATGTTTAGTGGTTGTATACTGGCGTAATCTTTCTTTGAAGGATATGTAAGTTCACAAGAAATGGCAAGGGATGTCTAGGCGATGCATGTGGCTGCAGACAATATTCTCGTTGCAGTTAGTGGTACATTGTTCGTCTGTATTCTGAAAATGAAATCTGAAGGGCCAAAAACGGAGAATATATTGGAGAATCTTCTATTAAGTGTCAGGCTACTTGTGTGAAGAATTCGATATTTCTAAAAACAGGATTACAGGAAAGTGATTACTGCTTCTTCAGTCTTAAGACCTCAGGTCTGCCAGGACTCTTGTACCCATTTAGGACTTAACAATTGATTTTCTCAAATATTACTGTGGAATTTCTTCTTACTTTTACCTGAAGCTAAACTAGGAGTCAGAATATTCTAGGTTTTTAATTCTTATGGTTAGTGTTGAATTACTCACGTATGCCACTTACTTAACTTTAAATCCATTACTATAGTTTAATGGCCAATAAATATGCGGCTGTACAGCAAGATGAGGAAACGACACCACTAAGCACGTAATTTCTGGTCTTTGACCGGTGCTTCCAGTCATTACTGTCATAACCACTATACATTTACGATATTGTCCCTATCATTAACTTCGCAAAGGGTCTGTTAACTCACATCAGTAAAAACAAAAAGAATGAAAAAGGGGGCCACTAAACCAACCATTACTCAATAATAGTAAGTAAAATTTAAGCTGGAATTGTGATAGAAGATTTATGTTTTTACGGTAAGATTCTAAATGGTCAATAGTTTTACGTTATTCAGCAGTATTTTCGATACAAGACAATACAAATATGAAGCTTCAAATGTCTGAAACTATTTTCCACTTCATACCGATTGCGACTGTAATTGAACACGTATTCAGTCATTTTACTATCTTGTACTACATTTCAGTAGTAAAAACCGCATTAAAATATTTAGTGTTATAATAAAATACATGGAGATATGATTAGTAAACTGAAAGAATTTCGAACTACCAACACAATGATGTATCCTGAAGCCATGTGTGTTCATATTTTCTGATGTTCAGAATATTTGTTGAAGATGTTTTGTCAGAAACAAATCTAATGGAGCAATAACTTGTTATCGAGTCGTATCTTCTGGTTTACTTAGAGGCTCAGTCAGCCGTATCTGAGCTGGCCAACATCTTGGCTGCGTATCTGTCCAGGGACTTATGAAATGACGGCTTTTTGTGGTTTCAGTTGCCCTTTTACTTTTCTACGGCATGGAGGATCTTTGCTTGTTAATTCGATGTTAACACTGGATCATCTGTGTCCAGTCTCATGAATTTGTTGTGATGAGTTTTATATGTTTGAGGCTGTCCATTTAATCTGGATATAAATTCATTGCTGGTGGGATTATGTTACCCAGTAAGAAATTTATTAACAGGTGTAGGAGATTTATATATACATAAAAATTGAAGCAGGTTGGTAGTGTTAGAAACCGATAGAAATTGGAACTGGGAATCTTTTGTTGTTGAGAGAGGCGTGTGGACGACAGTAGCGTTGATGGTTGATCAGAATTGAGCTGTTGTTATTGCAGCAGTGTTTTGCATCGTGTACACACATATAAAGTAACTCGGAATATAAATAAGTGTCCACACCAGGGGATTTAAAAAAAAAAAAAAAAAAAAAAAAGGAAGGCTTTATCGAAAAATAATACTATTTTAATCAAATGCTCCACAAACAAAGAATTAACACTGGGCCTACGTATCATACATACTATTTCTAAAAAGTATTTTTGTGACGAGTCAACTTTATTCCTTCATATTTAACCAAAATTGATAGACGAGGTATAATTTCAAAGTTAGTTCTCCTCTTCGATTACATCATTAATTAGGAATGGATTTTTTTTTTAAATTACGAACAATCAAGGTCACAGGTATGCGACAGTTCAAACTGTAAGGATTCGCTGGTGTCAATAAGTAGTGATCGCATTACCGCAGTACCACTTAACACACAGATATTGATAAACTGTTTAGCTTTCAGGTATTTTGCTTATAATTTATTTCACCAAAAGGTTCCTGGTAATCATATTTTCACTTCAAATACTGTGTACAAATAGATTTTGTAATATAAATGTTTTATACTTTAAATTTTTAATGTAAATATTGTGTTATGTTATTTTAATGTAAATTTAATTTTGTTTCATGTTGTAAATTACCTCGAGTTTGTGTCAAACGTATGATTAATGTGTCTTAAAGCGTTTCCTAATTGTTTATTTTTTATTTGAGTTGACAAATAAACAATCGCTACAAATGATTCGGTCCTTCTTTCATCATACTACAAACTGTCAACCTCGCTATTCATCGCGCACTATTCGCGAAATTTTTACATCCAATGACTGTTAATTTGTCAAATATCTATTTAAAAAAGGAGATTTGAACTAACGAGTCGATGGTTAACACCATCTCAGTAAGCACTCGACTGTGTGGCGGAAATAACTTTTCATCGGAAGTCTAAGATACCCAGCTTCGCAACAGTGTCCTTTGTCCGATGCTGTTGTTTGTTTGATTGGTGCCATTGACGGGCGTGGCGCGGAGATGTAGTGCGAGATAGCGCCTAGGCGCCAGTCGCCGCTAGACCGTGGGCGCCAGGCGGCGTCGCTCTGTGGCCTGCCGCCTGCCGCCCGCCGCCCACCTGCACAGTGGAGCGAGCGAGCACGCCGCCGCCGTTAGCGTCAGATCCGCGAGGACACGCAGGCTGTCCCGCTTGACTGATGGTCGTCTGTTGAGTCACCAAGCAGCGCAAAGGTCTGGAGGCAATGTCCGACACGGATCGTGGCACATGTAGTCTTCTTGCAGTAACACCCGCGTTATCATAACAACAGTTGTAAGTCATCAGCCGTCGTTCAGTTGCTTATATCTTTAGAATATGGTTCAATAAATGGGAACGAAATGCGTTGTTGCTTGTCATCTGCATAATTTACTGGATTGATCAAGAGAATCCAACTAGCCTCTTTCACTCCAACTACAGCGCGTGACCTACAAGAGCTGTCCCTGTTATACCGAGCAATCAGTGGTAGTTTAGATAACCAATCTCAGCGAGAAGTTGGGTCGGCGAACGAATCAGTGTTAAATAAATAAAAGGCAGTCAATAGATTCAACGGTGAAGGAAGTCCACAAATCCCAACAGCGGAGAAAGTGGAAGAACTGTCTTTAAAGCTTAAAACCATTCATGTCTGATCTCGAATCGAGCGTGGCGTGGTGGGGCTAAGAAATGAACTATGCGGCTCAAATCCATAGTTTTAACCTAGAAGCGGTCCGCAAATCGTTCTCCTAGACAGTCAAGTAATCTATATGCATGTAATGCATAGGGTTATTTTTCTTAGATGACCAAAATCGAAAAGAGGAAGAAATTGTCGGAATAGGAAAAATAGAAGAGATAGAGAAAGAGGAAAAGACATCATTAAGAAAATCTGGGGGACCAATGAAAATGGAAAAAGAAGAGTTTAGGCACAGGAAGAATAAAGATTTGTATAAGGAAGAAAAAATGAAAGAACGTCAGATATGATCAGAAAGAGGAGAATCGATGGGAACTGATAACAACAGACTTACGAAAATAATTTTCAACGACGTCTACAGCAGTAATAATAGCAACCAGTGGATGAAAGGAAGACAGGTAATAAATAATATGTAGACTCAAGAAAGAAGGAAATATTAAAGTGAAGGTATGAAGAACTATTCGAACTCAAGATGAAATCACAGGATTTCTTTTCGTGGTGCTTAGACGCCCAAAATGAAAGAGAAGAAGAACAAATCGTTCGATTTTGTAATGAAAGTAGTACCTCACATCCTGACAAACGATTCGGTTCATTCATCCTGTACATTGGAATAGGTGATCAGATAAAGTACAAAATAAGCATGTTTTGGAAATGATATTGAGCACTAAAGCTTGTGGAATAGTCTCAGAGAAAGAAGATACAGGATGGTTGGTGACACGTTGGATTGTTTAATTTGTTAGTGGAGAGAACAGTTGAAGGAAAAAAGTATGGAGGTAGATAAACATTAGGATATATGGAGTTGATAATTGGGGACCTCAATTATGAGGGATGTTGAGATTGGCAGGTTAGTTGAAGATAGGAAGAGATGGAGGATTGAATCTAACCAGTCGATGACAGAAAAAAGACAACTGAGATGACATAGGCATCTATATTTTAACATGCCTGGTTGTTACCGTATGTTTTGTTTTGCCACCCCGGAAAAAGTAATTGCCAGCTTGTTGTATTGACAGTTGCCTGCTTGAGTCGGGGGAGGGGGGGGGGGATCCTAGGAAGGCGAGAGAGGATCAGAACCAAAAAGTAGCACTATGTTTCAGGGCAAGGAAGAGGCAGTTGAAGGCAAGAGATTTAGGGCAGCAATAATTTACCAATGGAGGTGCTAAATTATATATTTACAACAAATGAATAATTTAAGATAAAATTTCGGAAAAAGTGTTGTGAAATTGCTACCGGAGCATGAGCTGCATTTGGATTAATATTATTAAATAAATAACCAGTGACAATTTCTGGACTTCAGTAGAGATGGTGGTTTTTATCTCTTTCTTCCAACAGCATTTTCTTCTAAATTATTTTTGCATTGATGAAATTCTCACTAGTAGAAATCATACTAGTATTTGTGTGAAATTTTTTGATAACTTTTATGGTATCTACATTGTGGATGATTTGAAATTTTACTCAGCTTGTCGTATGTAGCAAAAACGCTTGTCATTACGGCTACATTTTCTCACACATTTGTAAATATTGTTAGATAATAAGCTGCAGTCAACTACAATCTACTTCGGCCTTGATTTGTCACGATTCTACTTCACAGTTCCGCATACACTGCTGAGTGGTTTCGATAGCTCCTAATATCGATACCTGTCAGCCAGTTGGATCAAACAAAACAGCATTATATTCACGACTATCAATCTGGTGTTACAATTTCAATAAAAACACTGCAGTTTTTACTTCCTCATAAATTTCACTGACTGAATTGTTTAGGTAGGCAATTATTATGATTTCAAGATAGAAGGACTAGGACGTGAGTACGTGACATCTAAAACAGTTGTAAATCGGGCTCTATACTAACGATCAAATCAAGTTCCAATAAATTAAAGATATATGAATATCAGTTTGAATTCAAGAGATGTCCAATTTCTTTGCGTATGGATTATAATAAGAAGCAGCGGCTATTTGTTTATGTAATATATATATCTGGGAATGTAATTTTTATTTTTTATGAACGTAAAATATTAAGCTGCGTTTGATAGCATTATTATTCTCACATTTTTATATCATCTGTCTAGAATTGGAAACCTCTTTTGTGCTTTCGGCATAGATTAATTTGGTAACATTTATATAAATGCCTGTATCTTGTGACATAATTTTTATGGACAGAAATATAGACCGACTTATTATATTTTTCTAATTTTTGTGAATTTGAGTTATATAGCTGCTGTGAAGATTACACTTCATGTATATTTTATGTCTGCCCGTTCAGGAGGAGCGTAGAGTACGTTTTTAGAGTAGTTTTTAGTTTTTTCAGGATATATTTAAATTCGCAATAATCGGTTACAAAAAAGTTACTCCTAGTATTCAATCCGAATGTCGGTTGCACCCACCCAAAGGATGTGCACTTTGCTTGGTATTGGAGGTAGGGTGACCAGTTCCTTTCCTCCTTACATACCCCAAACTGGTAATCCTACCGGGTAAAGGGGACCTACAGTTTAACGAGTATTTCGAAGCACGGAGCTTCCAGGCGTACTTCACATTACACAGCCAGCTGTGTCAGATGTGAAAGTCGGGTTAAGGACGTATGAAATCGCCAACGAGACATGAATTTGAACCTGGCTCATTTTGTTCTGTAGTCAGACGCCTTAACCACTGAGCCAACAGCCCGCTCAGTGGTCGGTGATATAGATAAAATTTCTTTAATGATACAACTATAAAAGTAGTGGATCGGATGTGTGGGTGGAGAATTTCCCATCGTACTGATGCAATGCAACCTTATAGGGTTTTCAGCCAGATAGTGTTGTATAAACATAACGTTTCGACAATTGGTTCTGCTGTCTTCATCAGGTGTCGTATAGACTAGGTGGTAACATCCAGCTGGCAACATCTGAAGCTATACGACATCTGAAGAAGACAGCAGAGTCAGCTGTCGAAACTTTGTGTTATACTTACTACTTACTATTACTCGGCGATACACTAAAAGAGAACTCCACCCATGAAGATTACATTGTAGTGGATTAGAAACCTCCCTTTCTGGACAGACGTTCCAGCAACGCAGCCGAGTATACATAACATCCTTAAAGCCAACCATCATTAACAATCCAAGCACACGAACCCTTCGCGATCAGGATGAGGGCAAATGCGTGAATGTTTTGGGTAGTTCGGTCCTTTTTAACGACCATGTGCCTGTTCACAAAACAGCAGTTGTGCAAGAACTTAAGGTCAAATGACAAAATATTTTGCTCAGCCAAATACCATTCTCCATAAACTTATTACATAGCGATCTTTTCTATATACTACATTGAAGTTACCATTGATGCCTTTCTGGAAATTTTTAAAGGTATCTCAACAGCTTTGATTCCTCTGTTCATACCAAAAAACATGTCAACATATTCCATTTCTGGCTACATTGTTTCATTCGCTGTGTAAAAGTTGAAGAGACTTACCGTGAAGAACATAAAGGTAATGATTAATTCTTTCGTTTTAATTTGATTTTATAAAACTGGTATCATTATATAATTTTTGGAGTTTGTACAGGAAGTTTAGTACAAATAATAATTATTAGTGGTGCTTTAGGAGAAAATGCAAATGCTATGGACTTTGCTGGGCATCACATCTCGAATGGTGGTTCGGACGGCGAGTGACAGATTTCCAGAAACATGAGCAGAAGCTTCAGCGAAACCGTACAAGATGCCTTCCAAGTCCGCCAGAGAAGTTCCTTCCTGTATCTGTAGAAACTGTAGTAATACTGAATGTTTGATATAAAACGACTATTAACTAACATTTTCTTTACATCCTGTGGTTTTCTGGCAGGTCATCAAATCTGGAAAGCGAGTCCGATGAGAAATGATAAAGATCGGGTCTAACGTTCTGAAGGTCGTGGGTTCGAATTCCAGCCTGATATCCTGATTTCGGTTTTCCATGATTCTCAGAAATCACTGAAGGAAATGCTGCAATTGTTCCTTTAAAAGCCTATGGCAAAATTACTTCCCGATCTGTCCCTCATCTTCTCCCGCATGAAATGACTTGAAGGTTGACTGTGCATTAAGCCCTTAAGGGGAAAAAATGAATGGATGATCTGAATTCTTTTATGGAAATACGTTGGAAAAATATTTATGAATAACTGTAGATTACCTACAACCTTTATTTTACATCCTTTGAATGCAGTCGCTTTGTTTTCACGCCATTTTACTGACGTGAACGCTGAATTGCTTAACAGATAAGAAAAAAGATTAAAGTGTATTGAATACACTGCTTTAAAAGTCGCATATGATATTCCTTATATCGTAGAGCATACTGTATAGTGATACGTCAATGTAAAATTCGTTCCTTTACAAACTGTTTCGTTAACTGTTAACAAAAAAGTTTTATGGCTTAAGTTGTTTCATGCTGGAATACAAAGCTTGCCACACCCAGGCTTAATGCGAATGCCGAACACGGTGGATTTACGACAGTGAAAAACGTGTTAACGCCACCATTACTTTATTTTCCCCGCGTACTTTTCACACACTCAAGACAGCAGAAAACCGATAGCCAAAAAATAATAGTTAAAATTGTAGAGGAAATATAAATTATAAGACGGTAATTAATTATAGCGCTTTGAGTTACTACTAACACATTCACTAATTTTGCTTACAATAATGTTGCCTTGCTGAATTTTTATGATTACACGTTAAATTCTAAGAGGAAAAAAAAAGTGATGCATTATTTTTACACTAAACGTTGTTAGGGAATGTATATAACTAAGTACAAACTATTTACTGGATATTTTAATTTTTTGTGCTACATGAACCTGAATTACTTGTGAAATTTCTTTAGCAGAATACAATATTTTTATAAGGCCTATGATCGATCTCGGTAAATGTGTGGTAACACTTTAGTCTGGTATTTGGGTGGCATCGGGTTCTAAACCTTCTCCCGTCATCCTGATTTCCGTTTTCCATTGTTTCCCGAAATCACTCCAGACAGGCTGGTTCCTTAAAAATCGAACTCTTTTCTCTCCCTTGACCCTAATCGTCCACCATCTCTGATTACCTCAACGTCTATGAGTTGTAAAGCATTAAGAACTACGTGAACAAATATCTTTTAACAAAGTTCCTATTCACAGTTTGCAGGATGTCATCTATAACTTTATATTGTTAGAATCCAGTCAGGTAGACTTACACCACTGATAGTTTCAACCTAGACAATCTTCTCTCAATTGTGACTAACTCCTGTAACAAAAAGTTAAAAGCACTGTGGTGATTGAGTGCTACTAAACAATCGGAAAAAAAGTTTGCACTTCTTCTCTGTATTTCAATCTGCTTGCGAGGTCGGCTGCACTATAACTGCCTTCTATCCTGACGGCTGTAACGGAATTATGCGTATGAGAGTTACAGCATAATAAAACGTTACTGTTCAAAGATTACCGTTACCAGTAAGCGATAGTAGTATTCATAGCTTCTACCCAAGGATATAAACATTTTTCTGTAACTAAAATTGTCTCTTTTTAACTAGATTAACAACTTAAAACGAAGGGAAAGGAAAAGAACACACAGTAGTGTGGAGTGGGAAATGTTTTGTCAAACAAATCGACTGCCAGAAAATTATTATATGTTTTCGCAGAAGCATTGGTGACCAAAAAATGAATCTTAACATCTTTCGAGAGTGATAACTCACCTGTTGGCCCGTATCTGTTCAGAAATAGCTACATAAAATGGCTGAAACTTCTTTTTTTTTTGCTTGGGCTTTACGCCTCGTCGATAGCGAGGTCATTAGAGGCGGGATGGGATTGGGGAAAGGAACTGGAAGGAATTTGGCCATGGTCCTTTTGAAGGAAGCATCCCGACATTCGCCTGGAGTGATTTGGGGAAACTATGGAAAACCCAAATCTGGATGCCCGGACGGGGATTCGACTCAGCGTCCTCCCGAATGCGAGGCCAGGACGTTAAACGTTCACCCACAACGCTCGGTCTGAAACTTTATATTTTAGCAGATAAATGACAAGTGCGTATAAATCAACCAATATAACTTTAATTATTTATTTTCTAATGATCTCCCACATAAATCAGCCGATTTGAGGAAACTAAAAAGGTATTAGGGGGGCTCCAGTTTCCACATTTCACTATTCCTACTGAAGAAACAGTAAATAATAATCGTGATTGCTTTAAAACCAGAGAATATGCGGCGCAGTTATTGGCATTGTTGGAGCAGTGAGCAGACATTCAGAAGAACCAACACAATTTCATGAACTCTTATCTGTAGCAACATTGTCTCTATTTTTCTATATCGAAATAAAAGTTACTGGTTGTTCAGAAAACCAAATAGCCGAATGTGCGGAGTAAAGTCTGGACACACTTAGCCGCACGGAGACATCACTGTACCCGCCATGTGTTTTGATCTACTGTATTACTAGCAATCACTCGATTAAGGTTGAGCCCTGTTCACTCTGAATTGACAGCTCAAGGTCATGTTCCCCTGAAACCGCTCCCCACCTCACAACCGCTCCGGTTCATAACCCTCCCACGTGACTAATGTGTCCATGTGCGCGAATGGTCAATTTCCGGTTCGCATGTTGGTGTAAGGGCAGCGGAGTGGGGGTAGAGCAGACTGACCTTGAGCCGCCTCTGTTAACTGAACGGGCTATAGTTGAAACAACACCTCATCGCCCTCCACAAGGAGCCCAATTAGTTTGTTTGACGTTTTGACGGTGACTGTGCTAACGCGGTATGTTGAATGCCTAGAAGCTTGTAGAGTAAGTTCAGAATTTTCCTGCCTTCTACGACTAAACGTTGTTTGGATGTCATTGACAGTCATAAAATGAAACTGACTTCCATCTTCATTGGAACATTGAGAAATGTGTATTGTGTCATTATAAAATCTTCGCAAAATTTGGTTTCGTCATCCACCTGATGCTGGGGCACCTAGCTGTGAATATTGATTCCGTGAAACAACCACGTGAAGATGTTAAAGGAAATTGAAGTCTGGGTGGGAACACGTCCGTCACACAGACCAGCTACGGACAAGTGTGGTCACAAGATGTGTGGATTATTTGATTTCTTAGGCGGGTAGCCGGAGTATGTTGTTACAGACGGCGCACCCTCTAGAATGTGAGAGTTACGTCAGGGAACTCGCAGGTAAGGTCTTCGTCACTCAGCGCAATTCCACTGTGACGCGATTGGTTCCTGGGTACTGTCAGTTTGAGTTGATTATAAGTATGACTTCAGTCTGCCTTTAGCACTGATTAGCGCCGTTCTAGTAATCATCCCTATTGTAGCTTCTAATCAAAGTTTTCAGTATGTCAAGTGAAGATGCTTCAAGTAATGCCACTGTCATTGTCACCAATTATTATAAGAAAATTCGAACAATGTACTGCCATTCTTAAATCATATGTATAAACTAGATAAAAACGTATTGTAGGAAAATAGATATAATTTTAAGAATTGAATATAATAATTTCTGAAATTTTGAAGTTAAAACTAGTGACAGGTATTTTAAACTGATGAAACTAATAAACGTGCAATGTATGTAGTATGTGATAAGAATAAATAACACTAGAATAGTAAGAGATATATTTTAAAACAATGGAGACGGATCGACAGAGGATAAGACAAAAGTTAATATGAATGAAGATTGTGAGGACAGAGTTGTAGCTAAGAGATTTGTGCACCACGATAGGGAAACTGAAGGTGGAAGATAATAGTGAATAACTGCACATCTGGGATATGCTGATATCTTTATTATATCTTTCATTAGACAATGGGTCTCTTGTGGGCAGTACCTTTCGTGGTTATAGCAGAGGCGCCTTAGCTGTACGGCCACGTCTTCGGCCTAGTTAGTAGCGGGAGCCGCGTCCGCGTTGCTCCCCGTGGGCACGTTGGTGAAGTGCGCCTTTCTTCAACATCCCCGCTGTAATGGCGGGTAATTTTAAAAATGGCCTGATCTTAGATTAGTTTTTGATTACCTGGAGGTCGGTTATGCACTTAGGCTATGGATAGATTTTAGTGAACATTGGAACGTTGGAGGTAAAACTGGAGCAAACAGTGCAGTGCTTCATACGGCCAAAGACGCTACGATATTTTTCTAGCGCGTAGAGAACACATTACCGCGACTCGGTGTTTCTACGCCGTCTCTGCGCATAAATTACGGAGCGCAGCGCCTGGAGTGTTTTTCGAGTAACGCGGCAGTGGGAAGCGGGCGACAGGGGCGGTACCGAGGTCAGCTGCGCGGGAGGTGCCCGCACAGTACAAGCGGCGGCGTGCCGTACCACTACTCCACCACACGCTGTTCCACATTCCTCCTTGATGCGCACATTGCCGTCGACCTCTGCCGGCCAGTCATACATATGCATCGCCCGCTTATTTCGTATTCAAATTTCTCATCTTTGACATTGCCACTGCAGTAACTAGTTTTTGCGTTCACCGGGGCAACATACCATATGCCTCCAACAGAAGTTCCTCCCCACTCCTCATTTTTTTTTTTTTTTTTTTTTTTTTTTTTTGCTTATGTCTTTACTCCTCGTCGACTCCGAGGTCATTAGCGGCGGGAAAGGACTGGGAGAAAGGAACGGGAAGGAATTTTCCGTTTTGAAGGATCCATCCCGGGTAGAGGTTGGCTTCACTGATAAAAATTACCTTGATTTTTATTTGTTGATACAGCTATTGTCATTTCACTCCAGTTTTGCAGGTGTACTTTCATAGCTTCCGCCATAATTTTCTGCATAATTTCTGCATAATTTCGAGCAGGTTTTCAAACTCTCTACAAACGCCAGTTCTTTTCTTTCGCATTTTTATTTTCCTTGTTTCTCAAGGGCACCTTCATTCTATACCATGAGAGTTACCGCTCCCGATAGGTTCTATTATTTACAATTGCACTTCGCCCTATTTTCTATCTATTTCGTCAACCATTTGACCTCTGTTTGTTTTCTGGTTCGTCGTTCTTGTTTTCTTCACTTCAGTGAACTGTATTACTTCAGAAAACTCTTTTCAACCTGAGCACGATTTTTTTTTTTTTTTACTGTCGTCAGTCATTCGACTGGTTTGATGCAATCCTCCATCCCTTCCTATCCTGTGCTAACCTCTTCATCTCTACATTTCCCCTACAACCCACGTTCTCAATTATCTGCTTCATATATCCAATTCTCTGTCTTCCTCTACAGTTCTTACTTTCGAATGTTCCCTCCACCAGCAAATTAACTAATCCAGTATGTCTCAAAATATGACCTTCCAGCCTGTCTTCTTTCTGTAAGCTTCTTCCACAAACTTCTTTTCTCATCCATCATTTCCAAAATTCGTTCATTTCTACTTTGTCTGTCCACTTAATTTTCAGCATTCTTCTGTAGCAACACATTTCAAATGCTTCAATTTTCTTTCTTTCCGGTATTCCCAAAGTCCATGTTTCGCTACCGTAAAGTGCTGTGCTCCACACAAAGAGTTTTAATTTCTAGATCACCATACAACGTCAATTCTGCGGAGCACTAGTTTAGATGGGCTTTAAGACGTACACACTTTGACAATAAATTTGGCCGCTGCTGAAAAATTCTATCACTCTTATTTTGTACAATCTGACATCAATGTCATCCAAAGAAACAGTAACGCAATACTGGCTCCTCGACCAATAAAACGCGATCGCGTACACCTACTTATCCGCGAGCGTGGCAGTTGTCTTTCATTCCAACAACTGCACCTCTGACAATTTCTCTTAATGTTCTCAGTAGTTGTTGATATACAGGGTATAATGTCACACACAGCCGTCGAATGTAATTACAAGTTGAATTCCAAGCTACTGCTATCAGTGCTCTGGCTGCGTTCAGAGTCCACTCTCGTATACTACAGTTTCCAGATCCGTTCGCTAGCGTATCTCCTGTACGACAATCCTTCCACCTTGCACAGTAACGTTAAAGGAAAATGTTACTCCCACTCAAACTGATAATTTCACAATTCCTTGCACCTTTACATCGTCTCGCTGTAATTGAACCTGCCACAATGTCCCCGACGAATAAACTCGATTCGGAGACCACTAACAAATGGCCAGAGTGTCCCACTAGTAGTCCCCTCATAATTTGTTTCCTCTGTCCTAGGTAGGTCATTGGTAGAAGATTCGTCAAAAAGAGCATAGTGGTAAATTTACAAGGGAGTTGCTATGGCAGGCTGTGGCCATTTCAGATACTATTGACTACGATTGCTAACAAACCAGACATGTTACAAATCATGGAAATTTTGGTCGTGTATGTTTAAAATATAATTCAGGAATAACGGCTGGGATAAAGAGGTCTGACGCTTTCCGGAGAGTCGACATGAGTAAACGACTTCATTGCGATGAACTGAGTAAGTCTTCAAATAAATATGCAAGATTTATCATCGAACTTACTGCTCAATGCGGTTTATCACACAACGATAAGCTCAGAGAAGGTTTTAACGGCAACACTGTTCAGATTCTGCCACACACAGTATTTAAATTTTAGTATAACGACGTATATTAGGAGTAAACCATAACTATAATTGTTTAACTTAGTTCACAAGTGAAAGCTTGGAGGTATGCTGCCGTAGTGAGTCGAGGGTGGAATAGCTAGTTCCATACTTCCGAAACCTACAAATTTAAGTGTAATGCAAACTACGGTGTGATCCCAACGTGCTTTAGACATGCAAATTAATATTTGCAGGAGGCAAAAATCACGTAAAAGTTATCTAAAAATTATAGTAAAAACCGTCCACTTAATATTCTAGAACAGACCTAATAGCGGCGAGTAACCGACCTGCTCATTTTAGTTATCAGTTTATCTCATCATCGAAATTTGTCTTAATTGTTCCGCATGTTTTTATTTTTTATAGTGCAGTTTACTAAAACAAAACAAAAAACAAAAAATAATGCCTCGGATGAGGATCGAACTCAGGACCTTATGATTATGAGATTTACGCGCTTCGAAAGTAAGGATTCAAATATAAAGATCACATACACTGTTAAACTTCTGCCAGCACATCCAAAATTCTTGAAAAAGAATAGCATGAATGAAATCAGCAACCAGGTCTATAAGTTTTAACTGGAATTTTTTGTGTGAAATTTAAAACAAATCATTAATTTTATTATTTCAGTACCGTCTCTATTAAAAGGTAAAGGTAAAATTATGATCATTTATTACCAAACATGATAGAAAACGATAAAATTGGAGCCGTGAGACCTAAACTACTTGTACACTCCAAATCTTAATTTACTATATTATAGCGCGTTGTATTTATTGCTTAGTTTTAAAAAAATTACAGCAGTTACATGGGAAGGTAAAAGAACTGAAGTCGTTCGCGTATAATTTGCCAGCTTGAGTTCTACGACACAATAAAAATCGTCAAACGAGAACACTTCAGTTTCATATAGGCAGACGTGGTACCACGACTGCATAAAATGTGACACTACCATATATCTGATGATATGATCGAAAGCTTTTCAGAATCTGCAGGACATCTTCTGAAAAATGTAAAACTACTTATGTAACTCTACAATCTGGTTACTATTTTTTTAATTGTTTTCCTTAGGTGGTAAAGTGAAATCGATGTAGAATTTTATGAAGCATATATGGCAGAAGAAGAATCACATTATATTTGATTAAGTGTTATTTGCTGACCCTATGAACTTTTATATGTTTTCGTCAGTATACAAACACATGCCGTCCTGGAAAATCTAAGTCTCATCGGTAGCGATATTGAAATGGAGCGCAACACAGAGACCTCTACATTATGAAGGAACGTGTCCGGCAATTTCCTAGAGTGATTTTAGAAAGCAATGTACAGTAAAATAGTGACAGGTGACAGGAATCGAACACAATACCAGCTAGAAGCAAGGCTTGGAAATTTTTGCTCCTAGTATCAAACGTGCGTTATTATGTTCTTTAAATCATGCTTTAAAATTGTATTTCTTGAAGTTAATCCATACAAACGATAGTAAAAGTAGGTAGTTAAGGTGCATGAATAGGGTTTTTGAGGTCTATGGTTTGAACCCCGGTCTCTGATAGAATTTTTATAGACTTTAAAAGTGATCTTTTCCTCCGACAAAGTTTGCTTTGTTAGTGTAAAAATGCAAGGATTCGACATTAAACTGTCCAAACCCTTTACCCGGTAGAGTTACCAGGAACAAGAAACCGATAAGAAGCTCTCTTACTAGTTACTTCAGACCACACGAAATTATTGTTATATTCGATTATCTGTTACTATTTTAATTTACGAGTTTCACTTCAAACTCAAGATGTAGGTTTGATTTTACTGTTTAATATCTTTCCATATTACATAAACAATAGGCGGCACCAGTGTGTTGAAAAAGGAGGAAACTCTGAATCGAAAAATAATAAAATGTAAGTAGATTTTTATTGCTCCATTCATTTTATCTTTAAGTTTTATATTAATTATATTTTCAATGATGTTAATTTACGTTTGGCGATGGCGCAAATACTGCGTTATTGCATTACAGATAAATCTTGTTACTTGTTTATGAATGTACTAAAACCAGGGTTCAAGGAACGGGACGGAAATTGGCCATATCCTTTTGAAAGAACCATCCTGGCATTTGCTTGGAGTGATTCGCGGAAGCCACGGAAAACCCAAATCTGGTTGTCCGGATGGGGATCCGAATCCGCGTCCTCCTGTTTCATGGAAACAGTATACAGAACTATCCTTCGTTGAAATTGAAACCTCCAAAATAAATCGTCTGAATTATTTATGGGATTATACTCTGCTAATCTTACTCCCATACCCGTAAGCAAAATTCTGGAATGGAGCAGTTCTGCCTTATCTACATAAATTAAGAACTCTTTTTGTGTGTTGTACCGAAGAAAGGTGTGTACAGAGGTTAAAGAGCTTTTGAGAAATAGGCTTCGTGACCGTACCGAACGCTGATGGATAAGAACATGAACTCGCCAAACATTCCGGCGGTGAAATGTGATTGTGAGACCATGCTGTATCGTTTACACCTTGCGATTTCTCCAAAGGTCTCTTTTTTGGCGTTGACATGACATTTATTTTCAACAGCTGGCGATTACACAAGAGTTACCATTGTCTGCGTAGGACGTGACTTTCATAAAGGCTTTTTCTCATTTTTCAAGTGTTTCATGATAATCAATTGCGTTATTTTACTCCAAAAAGCCTCAGTTGGTTTGAGTCACAAACTGTCCTATCTCTAAAAATCTTATCATACGAAGATTGGAGACCGAAGATCTTAAGCCACGGTTCCTTTTGTATGTTAATCGTGTTTATTTGAGATCGCTCTAGCTTCACATTCCGGAGGACATAGTATCGAATCCCTGTCCGGCCATCCAGATTTGGGTTTTCCTTGGTTCCGTAAATCAATCCAGGTGAATGTTGCGATGGTTCCTTCATATAGCTCATGACCGAATTCCTTCCCACTCCTTGTCAGCAGTCCTTTCCCGTCTCTAATCACCTCGACGTTGACGAGGCGTAAAGCCAGAAGCAAAACAAAACAAAACAAAACATTATGATGTCAGTTATGTTTACTTATGTTATCTTCTCTGATTATTTTCTTAATACATCAACTGGCTTCAATGTTCGTTTTTTTTTTTAAATGTAAATCTTGTGAAAAGGTAGTTGCTTGCAAAACATTGCAAATGTTTCGTTCTTAATGAAGTATTCTGTTAATTTGTAGCCTAAAATGTAGCTATCTATTAGTGGAAGAACGTATGAATTCATGAATTAGAGTGTTCAATAGAGATAAAAATCTACAGAAAATTATTTATATTTCCTGCGTCACAGGTTTTGAGTTCTTATCTGTTAAAACTATATTGCTTGCGGGTCACTATAAGTATAATAGTGAAATATCAGTAATGTAAATTTATTGTCTATAAGTTATGAAGTGATAACTTATCACTTCATTAGCAAAATCGGTAAGAGAAAAAGTTATGGATGTAGACCACCTGCTAAGAAATTTTATTTTGAAGATAAACAGTATTTTGTTAAACAACTACAGTATAACATTGAAAAATTATTTCCTCTTCGTATTACTGTCAAACTTAGTTTCAACCGTTTTCCTAATTAATTAAATTACTTCTTATACCTAACCCAAATGTAATAATAGTTAAATTCGACAGCTGTCTTAGAGAAGTTCTAACATTGTGGATGTACTAGTCACTTCCTAGAAAGACAGGACACTATTTTATGGTTATTTTTTCGTTTGGAATCAGTTTTGTTCTATGACAAGGCTTCCCAACCAATTTTGGAGATTTCGATTCTAATTTAGCCAGCGGGATACAATTTCGATTCAAACTTAGTCAGTGGGCCACATAATACTTGCCTATAATTACAGTAGATACTTAACTATAACAAGAATATAAGTAACACAGTTTAATTACAATCAAAAAGTAAAAACCATCACTATGACCTTTGCAAAGTTTTTTAATAATTATAATCAAAAAGTAAAAAAAAAAAATCAGTGAAATCTTTGCAGAGGTTGTTGAGCTTACCGAGCGTGGTGAGTGAGTGGTTAACGCTCTGGCCTCGCATTCGGGAGGACGGCGGTTCGAATCCCCGTCCGGGCATCCAGATTTGGGTTTTCCTTTGTTTCCCCAAATCACTCCAGGTGAATGCCGGGATGCTTCCTTCAAGAGGCCAACGCCGAATTTCTTCCCGATCCGTGTCCAAGTCCCATCCTGCCTCTAATGATCGCAACGTCGACGAGGCGTAAAACCTAAGTATTTTTTTTTGTTTTTTTTTTGTTTTTGTTTTTGAACTAGCAGACTGCTGCTGTTGCAGGCAAATTCAAATGCGCTGGTGGGTCTGGGGTAGGACATCCTTGTACTATGCAATTTGAAATGGAAAATATCTCCTTCCCGGTACAGTTTTATTACAATTACTAGCTTCGACCCCGTCAAAAATGACGGTTTGAACCCAATATTCTGGCAGTTAACTTTTTTGCAATTGGCTAAATATATGGAATTGTTATTACATAATACTTACGTCCTTGATTTTGTAATGTTCTATATATTTCATTTGCAGTTCACATAGCGATACAGTAGTAACTTCTACTGAATTAATGACGATGGAAGTATAGAACCAATAAAATTAAAAACAAATTAGGAGTCCCACAAAAACTTTTGCAATCAGTGTAATATCAGTTTCATTCCTGGTTCAGGCACAATTCAGCACGATAAATATGAAACTTATTTCTCCCGCATTAAATAATGGCGCTTATAAAAGCAGTTTAAATGGTTTGTAAAACTCATTTCAGAGCGAATTATGCTGTAACAAAATGTGTCAGTTGTGATTCTGGTCAACTTAGCCACAACTTCCATTAACATTGTATTCGAAAATCATAGCTTTTATTACCCTCATATGAATAACGACAGGCAGCGCCTATGGTGGTAGTATGAATTTATTCTGGAAAAGCTTGAATGAAAAAGCGAATATTGACCATTTTTAATGAAATCTTCGTGATATGAGTACCATATTATGGTTAGAATATTGGAGTATTTGACTATGATTTATTTAAGTAAATACATTTTACTTTAATGACGGAAAGTATAATATCAAAAACGGATAACGGTCATTTATCCCGGTGATACATTTCGCGATTCGTAAATTTGGTGTAAACTTTCTCCGAGTTTTTAATTAACTTCATTGTTCTTATCACCTGCCAAAAACATTCTTAGGTTATGTTTTAACCTCGTTCTTATAACTGGTACAGATAAAATAACGCAAACATGGAATACTCTTCTCCTTGCATGAATTTTTGCATCTAGTTGTTGTAAATAAACAAAAAGTAACATGTAAATTTAAACGAACGTACCAATTGTAACTTTGTAATGTATGAGATTGCCTCGCATTCATTTTCTATCACTGCTCGCCGCCATTTGGCTGCAAGAATATCATTGTTGAATTGCAAATTATAAATTGAAATCATTTTTAATTATATCTTTCGTGATATGAGTACCTTATTCTGGTTAGATTATCAGAGTATTTGATTAGGATTTTATTTAAATAAATGCATTTTTATAATTTCGAAAACGGATAACTGTTATTTATTTGACTAATACATTTCGCATTACGTTTCTCCGAGTTTTTAATAAACATCATTGTTTCTTACCATCTGCCAAAAAAAATCTTAGGTTATGGTCCTTATAACTGATTCAGATAAAATAGCGTAAATATTGAATCCCCTTCTCCATTTCTGTGTCTAACTGATACAGATAAAATAGCGTAAATATTGAATCTCCTCCTTACATGAATTTCTGCGTCTAGCTGTAAATGAATGAAAAGCAAGATGATGGAAGGAATGTAATATGGTGGCTGTTGATTAGCGAGTGAAAGCTGGCACGTGATCGTTCTCTAGCAATAGCTGAAGCAGCTATAGACGACGCATCCAGTCTCCACGTTAGCGTTTTATATAAGGGGATAGTTCAGTCTATTTGTCATTATACTAACACACTTATAGTTCACACAGGCGTTCAGTATTCTAGTGTATGCATCTTTCCTGGATCGACTACCAGCGCACCAGCTAAGCAGTACCAGCGGGAAGGTCGATGCAGCTTGGCACCTGACTGGTTCAGACAAAGACGCCGTAGCAGCCAGGACCCGGCTGAGCCGACAAAGGCGCATCATTACACACCCACAAAACGACTACCCGGCGATCCAGCCGGCTTCATTACAAGGCTTTCTGGCCATCTCACACGCGTCAGCGGCATTAGAGCTACGCTGCTGTTTGTATACACCAGCGAAGCGCCACACTCCATACACAACACGCCTAGACACCCCGGAACAGTAGTCCCACAATATGCACCCAGTACACCACGGTGCATGGCGAGGTTGGACAAAGTCACAGTTCCACGTGGTCCAGGATACACCAGACCGGATTCGTATAATTCATCTCATACAAAGCAGGTGGATGTGGCACTCAATAACACTGTAAGCTGGTATTAGAATCTCAGCTGAAATAGAGGAAAATAAACAAACCCGAACTCGGTCCCTAAGTCGGACCCCCAATTTATTTTGCTAGGATGGTGCTGCAATCTGGTAGCATATATTTGGCATATATTTGAACATGTAGATATCAAATTAAATGGCGTTTCTCTCTCTCTCTCCCTCTCTCCCTCTCTCTCTCTCTCTCTCTCCCCCTCTCTCTTTTTTTTTTTTTTTTTTTTTTTTTTTTTTTAAGGATAGAAGTTTTGGCACAGACAATTATTTCGCCAGTTACACCAGGAGTGCTTTCAATAACAGTTAAAGTTTCCATAAGTGCACTAAACTGCGTTTTTATAGTTTTACAAAAGGAAAAATAACAATCTGTTCACTGCAGTGTCTTTGACAAATAATATTCTGTATAATTCTGTCATTTTTGAACTTTAATATCTACCCAAAATTCTTTTTTAAATGCCTGAAACTGCCAAGTCAATGACGTCCTATGTATGACCCCTACGCTTTCCCTAGATCCGACCTCTCATAATTCATACTAATATTTCGTCAATTTGTTAAAGTGATTTGAAATGCTGTGTCAGAAAGTAAAAATAAATTGAAACCTTGGTGAGAAAAAGTGGTGATTTTTGTCATTAGTGGAAGAACTTATCACCATATAAACTTATAATTTTTTGTTTTAAATATTATGAATGTCAAATAAGCTATATTGTTTATACCACAGAAAAATGTTGAAATGAAACGCTTTTATATTCTCACATGAGTCTGAAGTCTGATAACTGTCGGTTTAAAGTCTAAAACGTAAAGGTCACGTGGTTCCTAGGGCTCCTGCCGCTTCCCAGAGACATAGCTTCGCATTCCCATTACAACCGTTGGCACTAGAATGGGTGTTACGGGGTCAACACGCTCCGGTCATTCTTTACCTTCCAGCGGAGTTTCCTCCACGGTACTTATTGGATAGCAGGGTGAGTGGGCCTAGTAATCCGATCCAGACGTTCAGCTTCGAAGAAAAATCCTTGGCTTCGTCCGGGCCGCAGTCAGACGCTCTACCACCTGAGGTACATTATCCCAGCTGAAATACTATGCTGCCTACAGGTATAGCTGTATAGTGAGTTTCAAGCAAGTTCGAAGATGAAGGTATAATAATAATTTTCTTTGATCTCAAAGTCCTCATCACAAAATGTCGTACCGGGAGCGCGGCGCGCCTAATCTATCCTTGTAACCTTATCAGGGGAACTACAGTTTAAAGTGGATTTCGAAACACAGAGCTTCCTTCTGTTTTCACAGTAACAAAGCTTTGCGAGAGGTGAAGGTCAGTTTTAAGGCACGTAAAAATTACAGCTGAGACCATGATTCGAACTGAGGAAGCTTCATCAGGTTAAGGTCTGTAAAAATTTCAACCGAAATCTGGATTTGAACCGAGAATCTTACGTACCCCGAAGGGAAGAAACAAAATGTGACGGTACTAGTCTTTTATAGAAACATAAATCTCCTGCTCTTGGACTTAAGTCAAGAGTGATTTTTGTACAAACAATTCACGTTGAAAGGGATGTGAAAGACAAAGATAATGTTCCTGGGTGGATGACAGCAGAAAAATTACAAGGTTGCTATGAGAATTTGGTAACTTGTAAGTTTTTCAACAGTCTGAAGTTAGAAGTAAGCAGATCCGTGGACAGTATGGTGAAGGTTTTATGATGCATCAACGTTGAGGTCATTAGAGTAGGGAAAGTAATGGGACAAGGCGTGAGAATTATTTCCGCCACCCTTTTTTGAAGGAATCGTCATGTAATTTCTCTGTAGTGTTTTCGGAAATCCATATATTTCCTGCTCCTCTGATGTAATGTGCTAATACATATTTCGAATTTTAAGAGAGTATAAATGTTTCAGAAAATTAAAAACCATTCAAAATCTGTTCAATATTTTCAAGTTATTCTAGAATATACATAAAACTATTTCATATTCAGTACAGTACAGGTTCCCACTCTTTTGCCACGCGACGTAATGTCATAAGACAAACTTCAAAATTAAATTTGTTTCCCAAGCTCTCAAACACCATCAAAATAAGTTTATAGTTTTTGTGTGAAGCCGAAACAAACACAGCCCATTTACAGGTTACATATTAGTATAGATTAACTAAAATCTATTTCTTCTAGCGCTTCGTTTAGATTGGGAGGAATAAATCGTACAGTTCCAAAAACAAATATTACGACGAGAGTCGTTGGTGGCTCTATGGTTAAGGTATCTGATAGGTAATTGAGAGGTCTGCAGCTCGAATCCGTGTCTGGGCGGAAATTTTGAAAGATCCTTAACCTGACTTTCACCTCCAGCACAATTTTCTGTCTCATTTTAAACACGTCAAAACGTTTCCATGGTTGCGATTCCACCATAAACTGTAAGTCTCCTACACCCGACAATTAAACCTTCGGGATCTATCGGCTATAATGTCGTATGCCCATTATTTTATCTTATGATAACATCGTTCTAAACAATTTCGGTAGTTTCTTCTTGAATTCACTTTATAGTTGCATCTGTCCACAAAAGCAGAACAGCAGTCCTGTGGTTCCGTGGTTAAAGCCTATGACTGGTCCACGTTTCGAATCCCGGTCTTGGCTGTTATTTCCAAAAGCACCTTAACCCAACCTTTACCTCTGACAGGGCTTGCTGTTTTATATGAAGTACGCCGAAACACTTACGTGGTTCGGATTCCACATTTAACAGTAGGTCCCCTGTAGCGCTAAAACCCTGGTTGTAACTAGGACGTGTATACATCCAAAGCACACCTAAGACGAACGATGGCTTAACGTCGGCCCAGGTGGCTCAAGCGAAGATACTTACAAAACACCCAACAACTGCAGCGAGCAAAAATCGTGCTGCCTGATAAAATTTTTAATTTCCTCCGTTTTCCTCACATGGAGATGGTTTCAAAAAATTGAATATTGGCAGTGTCTGAATATATTCTGGTTTTCTAGAAGTTATTCAAACGCTTCTTATAAATTTTCCTGTTTCTAGTTTTTTCTCGTGTTTGTTGCACTGTTATAGAACGCAGTGTTCAAGAAATAAGCAGAAACAAGGGTGGGTAATGTAGTACTCAAATAAATGTTCAAAGATCAATATATGAGTATGTTGTCTTTCTGTATCAAAAAAAAAAAAATTTTATGTTTTTAAACCGTAGATTTATAGTAGACTCACTGTTGGCCGGAACCTTCTGACTTGGTTTGTTTATTTTTACAAACAGTTGTGAGATTAAATTTAGGCCTAAAACAGACGAGGCGTTTTTCGCCGTGTGGTGGTCGAGTCGACGCATGGTCCAATGTAATTAAATGGGGCAAAACAGACGATGCCGTGCGGCGCCGCGCGCGTTTGGTTTCCCCGCGACAAACGCGGGGCGCCGCCTCGTCTGTTTTGAACACGCGGCGTGGAGGCGGCGCGGCGACACAGCCAACTGAAGAAGATAAATCAGGAATTGATTTTTCTCCCCTTTTTGTATCATTACACTTCAGAGTTCAAATGTAAAACACTTAATATGCCATTACATCCAACACACACAATGAAAATTCGAATTTAATTTTTTACTATTCTTGTGATTATTTCCTGATTTCATATTATTTTAATAATACACCTTTTAGACCTCCAAATTTATTAATTTTCTATTGATCCAGCACCGAAACTTTATCTTAACTTTTAACTTAATCTGTATTTTTGTACCGTAATATACAGTCTAAGTGTCTGATCGTTTCCAAAGAATGTGGCAATTCTATTTGTGACTAGCGTTCTCATATTTTTAATTTTAATAGGGAAAAATGAATTCAGAATCACTGATATCGTCGTTTTTTCTTGTCCTGTTCCACCGGTACAGTAACCACAGAAGCATTTCACTCTCGTCTTCAATATCAATTGTTTTACAAAGAATTGAGTTATACACGCCAAATTGACGGTCCACGGTTGTACTGTATTTTTGATGTGCCTACTACCAGTGCCCCGGTGCAAAAAAAATATTCTGGTCCCTCAGGCCAGATGGGCGACCTTTTTTTTTGCCCTACCAAATCTTGTGAGGTTTGCTGGTAGTAGGGGCCCCCCTGAGCTCCTCTTGGGGACCCCTGTGCACGGCACCGTCTACCAATCCGATAGCTACGTCCCTGCTTACTGTATACTGTTGAAGAAATTACGTGAAGGTACTATATTTCAGGTGGGTGGATCAAAATTTTTGTAAACACATACTAGTAACAAACAAATCCCTACTTTGCCAAATATGTGAAATCACATTACTGAATGATTACCTTTTGAGTGATGGGATGTACGTGTATCCGAACGCGCCTTTGTCGCGTTCCGAACTGTTATGTTAATGTCGAAATCGACAACGTCAAACAAATGATTACTCGTACAGCAGTCTGCTTCGTTTCTGTTTTGTTAGTTATTTTCACGTAGAGGTTGTTCTTCCTTTTGATATTAACTTAAATTTGTTAAGGAAAATGACGAAAGTGCGTCAATTTCAACTGAATTGGAAGTCACTGACGGATGGTTTTATTAGCTTAGGAGAGGATTGTCCTACACATATTCAAAATATTTTGACAATGAATAAAATTTATGGGAATGCTGAAGTTAAATTCCTTTAATATTTCGCGAGCCGTTTTTCATTCAACGTTAACAAAACTATTGTATTAAACAACTTGATGGTAATAAAGATGTGTGTAATACTATGTCAACTTTAAAATCAGCGCTAGAACAACGTGAAAGAGAGTGTTTCTTTGGTTAGAAAGTGATAATATTATAAATAATTTTCTATTATTCGTTGATAAATGTCTGGCATATCTTAATAAATGATTTTTTATGAAATCAATTGGTTATGCAGAATACAAAAATTTAAAACATCACTTTTCATTATTTTGATAACTGTGAAACAATATTAAAAATTCTAAATTTACAAGAAAAATTGAGTATTAAAATGGACGAAGTGTACTTTGAAATAACAATATTAAAGGAAATCTAGTTAAAAGTAAGAGATTGTAGTGAGTTCACCGACAAAACTACAGGCCAAAAAGTTACAGCATATTTTAAAATTTATTTAAGGTTATTTCAGTTCTGTCCTTTATTCCCGCGCCGGCATTCAAAGGAAAGATATTTTCAATTATGAATTTGAAATGGCGAAAATAGAGAAGCAGAGCGAGTATCTCATTGATAAAAAATGAAATTTTGATCTATATTAATTTAAAAATTGAATGAAGTAAAAAATATGACACTTTTACTGTAGGAAAAAAAAAATCGTTAAAAGCTACAGGAAATTAAAAAATAAAGTAGGCTATTCATAAAATAATTAACTATTTTTTTTGTCCTTTTCTTACTCTTTCCATAAAATACTATATTTTTTGAAATGTACTATATTTTTATAGCTAATTCTATAAACTACTATAATTAGCCGAAAAAATGTTGGCAACCCTAGTGTATACAGAAACCGCTTGAAATGTCGCCTCGTGTGAACAGTTGAGGTGGCAGTCACCTCAACCGCCGCGCGGCGGAATGTCGCTCCGTCTGTTTTTAGGCCTAAGTCTTCCATGAAACCTACGTGCACGGTCTATTTGACCTCATAATTTGCAATCAACACAA
>JARYHS010009186.1:79729173-79773049 GCA_031002005.1 Vandiemenella viatica
GGTTTTCTGAAGTGCAATCTTTGAGATTGTGGGGGCCTGCACATCTGCTGCAACGAGGTTGGCTTTTGCACTGTGATTGACTGTGATTATATCTAAGACAACGATAACACTGTAATACAGGTGGCACATAAGGTTGGACTTCGCAACGCATGCCATATAAATAAACGTATTGCGGTAATACTTGGGACTGGAAGGTTAACACACATACAGGTAGGGGGCGGTACTGAGTGCCGCTATCCGATGGGACTTTCTTTGTGAATCTTCTGACTTTCAGTACGGGGAAGGGAGAAACTATTTCACTAATTATTTCGTCTGTGGACAGTGAGGTGTCAATGTTTCGAATCACTCCCTGCTTCCTCGTCATGTAGTACGGGATGTACGCTTCTAAGTTGTTGTCTTTAAGTGATTTTAGTTCCACCAAGGAGTTTGCGGAGGCACTAGATTTAGCTTCAATTCTAATTCTGTTACGCCCTGCTGAAGTTATGTTACTGATTTCTGATCTTAGGTGGTTGTTCTGGCAGAAAAGTATTTTTCCAACAGACATAGGATGGAGTCTGCCTATGTTGCTGTTAGTGCTTTCGACCATCACATAGTAAGGGCCATTGTCAGTAAGTGAATATCTATTGTCTTGGCTACTTTGATTTGAGGGGTAGTCAGATTTGTCATAGTTACTGGATGAGTCCAGGTATGGCTGCGATGTTGACATAGGGGTTAGGTTTGTCACGTTCGGGGATATCTTTTCATTAACTAATGAATCATTTACATTGATAGGTTGCGGGACTTTTGCAGTAAGTTCTAGGTTATGTTGACACTGGTCTTTTTGCTTCGCGCGTTTACTCACTGGTGATGACCGGTTGATCTTCTGAGGTGAGCGTGATCTTGGGCGGGATCGCGATGCCACTTTTTGAGTCTGGCGAGGCTGCTGTTGCTCTGTTAGATCTCCGACCTGGTCGTACTGCATCTCTTCCGCTGCCATATGTGGGAGTCGTTCGGCGTATGACGGTTCTTGTACAGGCTGCATCTGGATGCCAAGATTTTTTCCGCTGTCTTGAAATGTAGGAGGTGTCTGAGGATCTTCGATGTCGAAGAGAGGATCGAAAGTTGGGTTTTGCATCGTATAGTACGTGTGTAATGCCGCGCCCACTGCCTGGCTGGTCGACGGAATCGTTCCAGAGGCCTCAGCCATAGTGTTCCGAGACTAAGTCTCTGGAGCACTACGGTGTTGGCTACCGTGTATTAACGTCTTTCTTCGTGTTAGTTGACCACTGTTGTTTTAACACTTAAAATAGACAGTTGATAAATACACTAACACACACTGTACCGATTAGTGAAATCCAATCACTTGGTAAACACCACTCGACACTGCTCGCGCGTAAACACGGAAGTGAACCGAACTGTGCGATGGCTCAGAGTAGACGATGTAAGGGGTATGTAGAAATGAAGAGGTTAGCACAGGATAGGAAGGGATGGAGGATTGCATCAAACTAGTCGAATGAATGACGACAGAAAAAAAAAAAAAAAAAAAAAAAAAGTTGCCTGAAGTAATACAGTTCACTGAAGTGAAGAAAACAAGAACGTCGAACCAGAAAACAAACAGAGGTCAAATGGATGACGAAATAGATAGAAAATAGGGTGAAGTGCAATTGTAAATAATAGAACCTATCGGGAGCGGTAACTCTCATGGTATAGAATGAAGGTGTCCGTGAGAAAAAAAGAAAAAATAAATGCGAAAGAAAGGAACTGGCGTTTGTAGAGAGTTTGAAAAGCTGCTCGAAATGATGCATAATTTATGCAGAAAATTATGGCGGAAGCTATGCAAGTACACCTGCAAAACTGGAGTGAAATGACAATAGCTGTGTCAACAAATAAATATCAAGGTAATTTTTATCAGTGAAGTGAACCTCTACCCGGGATGGTTCCTTCAAAACGGAAAATTCCTTCCCGTTCCTTGCTCCCAGTCCATTCCGGCCCCTAATGACCTCGGCGTCGACGAGGAGTAAAGGCATAAGCAAAAAAAAAAAAAAAAAAAAAAAAAAAAAAATGAGGAGGGGGGAAGGAACTTCTGTTGGAAGCATATGGTATGTTGCCCCGGTGAACGCAAAAACTAGTTACTGCAGTGGCAATGTCAAAGATGAGAAATTTGAATACGAAATAAGCAGGCGATGCATATGTATGACTGGCCGGCAGAGGTCGACAGCAAGGTGCGCATCAAGCAGGAATGTGGAACAGCGTGTGGTGGAGTGGTGGTACGGCACGCCGCCGCTTGCACTGTGCGGGCACCTCCCGCGCAGCTGACCTCGGTACCGCCCCTGTCGCCCGCTTCCCACTGCCGCGTTACTCGAAAAACACTCCAGGCGCTGCGCTCCGTAATTTATGCGCAGCGACGGCGTAGAAACACCGAGTCGCGGTAATGTGCTCTCTACGCGCTAGAAAAATACCGTAGCGTCTTTGGCCGCATGAAGCACTGCACTGTTTGCTCCAATTTTACCTCCAACGTTCCAATGTTCACTAAAATCTATCCATAGCCTAAGTGCATAACCGACCTCCAGGTAATCAAAAGCTAACCCGAGATCAGGCAATTTGAAAAATTACCCGCCATTACAGCGGGGATGTTGAAGAAAGGCGCACTTCACCAACGTGCCCACGGGGAGCAACGCGGAAGCGGCTCCCGCTACTAACTAGGCCGAAGACGTGGCCGTACAGCTAAGGCGCCTCTGCTATAACCACGAAAGGTACTGCCCACAAGAGACCCATTGTCTAATGAAAGATATAATAAAGATATCATCATATCCCAGATTTACAGTTATTCACTATTATCTTCCACCTTCAGTTTCCCTATCGTGGTGGCGTCTCTTAGCTACAACTCTGTCATCACAATCTTCATTCATCCTTTCCTTTGTCTTATTCTCTGTCATTTCGTCTCAATTGTTTAAAAATATTTCTTACTATTCTAGTGTTATTTGTTATTATCACATACTAGATCTACATACATTGTACGTTTATTAGTTTCATTAGTTTTAAATACCTGTCACTAGTTTTAACTTCAAAATTTCATAAATTATTATAATATTTTCTTAAAATTATATTTATTTACTTACTATACGTTTTTATCTAGTTTGTACATATGATTTAAGAATGGCAGTACATTCTTAGGATTTTCTTTTACCTACAATAGTTCTGGTAATAATTGGCGACAATGACATTACCATTACTTGATGCATCTTCATTTGAAATACTGAAAACTTTGATTAGAAACTACAACAGAGATTATTATTAGAATGACGCTAATCAGGGCTAAAGGCAGACTGAAGTCGTACTTATAGGCAACCCAAGCTGACAATACCCAGGAACCAATCGCGTCGCCGCGGAATTGCGCAGAGTGAAGAAGACTTTAACTGCGAGTTCCCTGACGGAACTCTCACGACGCATGCAGTTTTCGCTTTGAGCTTGTGTTCTTTGATCGCCGCTTTTGTGTTTTCGCTCGCGGCGTGCGACAGTCTGGATCCCTGGCGTGAGTTTTAGGGTTGTCACTGGTCCTTGGAACCTATCGGTGATAACACGGGGCCAGTACAACATTCCCGCTAGGTACCAGCAGCAACAATGGACAACAATGGTGATGTCCTTCAATCTTCTGCGGACGCTTCTGCACATCTCACCTCACCGGAAGCCACCTCTTCCTCACAGATAGCTGAGCTGACTATCATAGCAGAAGACCAAGTTAATGTACCTACTCTGCAGCTTGCAGAAAATGAAAATATGGACACAACACAGTTTGATTCAAGTATGCTTGCTATCTTAGAGGATCAAGGATCTCGAGCCTCCAAGAGATGCATCACACCACCAGCAGGAGGAAAAGCTAAGCTCTTTAGAAAGGAACAAAGAGCTCTCAACAATAATGCCAACAATACAGGTGTCAGTGTTCCAGTATCAAAGTTCACCCTGGCATGCAGAGACAAAAGAACAATCAAAAAGGGAGCCCAAACTGCACCATCAGGCAGTGGTAAAAAGAATTCTTCCCAAAACAACCGCAACGCAAAGATGGTTCTGGTCCAGCCCGATGGCGAGGGCTTTGTGCTGGCTGAACGTACCAGTAAGCCTCCACCATCCCTAGATCCAGCCACTATAGAGGTCAGCAACTCGTTCGACCTACTAACCCAGGACGAACCCACAGAAGAACAACAGCAGCAGCAGCAAGATCAACAATCATCACAACAAAGGCACCAAATACCACCCATTGTTGCGCAGTTCCAAAACAGTTACAAAGAGCTACATCAGCTGGTTAAAGGGACTTTGCAAGGGAAGCCCTTCCAAGCAAAATCTGCCGGAGGAGACAAAATTAAATTGACTTTTAGCACAACAGATGACTACCTAAATGTGACCGCAGCACTTCAGAGGAAGGGAATACCTTACTACACTTTCCCCTCAGCTGCAGAAAAAATACTAAAGGTAGTACTTCGAGGAATGCCCTCAAACCTTCCAACAGACGACATTAAGGAGGAGCTGGAAGACCTAGGCTTCGACATACGCACAGTGGCTCAACTAAAGAGACCTGGCAGTTCAGATATTATGCCCTTATTTCTGGTGGTCCTGCCTGACAGACCCCAGAACAGGAAAATATACGCGCTTGAGTACCTAATGTCCTTACGCATCTCTGTGGAGAAATTGAAAACATCCAATGGCCCTGTTCAGTGTTTTAACTGCCAGGCCCTAGGACATGTAGCTCGACATTGTAATATGCCATCAGTGTGCGTCAAATGTGCTGGTGCACACCTATCAAATGATTGCACCCTCAAGAGAGGAGAAAGGGAGCCAAAATGCGCAAACTGCAATGGAAGCCATGTAGCCAGCTACAAGGGCTGTCCTGCGTTTAAGCGAGCCCGTGACCGCCAGCGTGGGACCATCTCTGCGCAAACAAAAGAGCAGCAGGAAAAGAATTATGGGAAAAAGACCATAAGCTCTGCAGACAAACAACCGTCTGCTGATGTCCAAAGTATAAATCAACAAACAAATAAGGACATGCACCAGAATGGGAATAACCCTCCCCCTAGAAAGAAGAAACTACAACAGAAAACTGGAAAAGATCAGCAAACCTCAAGTAAGAAGAACAATAAACCAACAGCCATCAAGCCATAATTCAGATATCACCTATGCAACAGCTACTGTTGGTAAAGATAAAACTAAATCATTACAAAAGGACAACAGGACAACACTAACAGAGAAGACAAGCCCCGACAGACAAACCTGCCAGCAATGTTGCCACTCCAGATCCACATCCGAAACAGCAAGCAGCGGGACGATGGATCAGCTATTGAATATTGTCGGCAACCTGCTCAACATGCTAACTTCATTCTTGGCTAAGTTTGATCAATTAGCCGCGGATATAAAATCCGCAGTAAAGACGGTTCCTGCAATCGATCATCCAGAGACATCCCTGACCCACAATGGATAGGGTGCACATTCAGGGATTATCATTGTGCGTTTGGAATGCCAATGGCATCCATCAACAACTAGGTGAGTTCAGACAGTTCTTGCGCGACGAAGATATAGACCTATGTCTAGTTTCTGAAACTCATCTCAAACATGGCCTCCACGCTTCAGTAGCAAATTATTGCTGTTATCGTTATGACAGGCCAACTGCAGGAGGGGGTGTTGCGATATATATAAAGCGTGGCATCCCTCACCACGAGGTACTATCGCCACAAACGGTGCAACTGGAACTAAAAGCCATTGAAGTAATGGCCACAACTGGACCAATCACAGTTGTCTCTGCATACAGACCACCGCGGAGACAACTCATAGAAGAGGACTTCAACCGCCTACTCTCCTTTCGGGGAAAGCTTATCATTGGAGGGGATTTCAACTCAAAACACCCGGAATGGAACTCAAGACTAACAAACCCGGCAGGACAAAAACTCCACAGAATCGCTCTCAGAAGCAACCTACAAGTCTGGGGACCTGTTGAACCTACCCACCACCCATGGAATGGAAACCGACCTGATGTATTGGACATAGTGATAATCAGAGGTATTGCAGGCTTCATCACTGCCTATACCATGAACCGACTATCATCTGACCATTCTCCAGTCCTGATTGACATAGATGTCGGCTCATGGAGACCAGAAACGACTAGCCAAATTAACTTCAATAAGACGAACTAGGTGGATTTCCGTAACATGATCACGGAATCCCTTCATCGCCTAAGACCAATCAACGCAAGACAAATAGAGACTGCAATAAAACAAATCTCTACTACTATCGTGGAAGCAGCAAATAGATCTACTCCTTCCACAGTAACAAGACCTCAATCCCGGCAACTCCCGCCACAATTGCTAGCGCAGATAAAGCACAAAAACAGAGTGGCGAAGGAATGGCGATTAACTCGGCGCCCAGACACCAGGCGTCTCCTAAATCGTCTCCAGCGAGAGCTGAAGGCTGCGCTACAAGAGCACAAAAATAGGGAGTGGTCAGCACGTCTGGCCTCACTCAACATAAATGATGGCAATCTTTGGGTTGAGACCAGGCGCTTTACAAAACGGCGTGCCAGACTTCCCCCTCTCCACGGCGAAAGGGGCCTCGTCTTCAGCAATTTGGACAAAGCCAACGCACTGGCAGATCATTTTGAAAAACAGTTCAGGCCAGCCCAAGACGACAACGAAGAAGAATCTGCCACTATCCGAAGAAGGTTAGCTCGCTTCCTAGCCGCTGAAGATGACGGATATGTGATTGACGAAATCTCTACTGATGAAGTTCGACGCATCTTAACACAACTACATCCCAGGAAGGCTCCCGGCTCTGATACTCTGGGAAATCAACTACTGAAAAATCTTCCACAACAGGCTGTAGAACACATAACTGACATCTTCAACGTTATACTCAGCAGCCAACATTATCCCAGTTGCTGGAAGCAAGCAATAGTGATTGCTGTGCCCAAACAGGGTAAGGACAGCCTATTCCCACAGAATTACCGCCCCATAAGCCTGTTATCCTCGCTCAGCAAGGTCTTCGAGCGACTCTTACTCAGACGACTGGAAGCTCATATACAGAGGGAAAGTATTATTCCGGACTTCCAATTCGGGTTTCAGAAGAGACATTCTGCTACTCAACAGATCATGCGAATAGTTTGAAAGAGCCACGACAACCTTCAACTATCGCGGCTACTGTCCGCTAGTGCTACTCGACGTGGCGAGGGCTTTTGATTCTGTTTGGCACAGCGGCCTCCTGTACAAACTTTATGAGCAGGGACTCCCCGGCCCACTCGTGAAGCTAATTCGAAGTTACATATCAGGTAGATCCTTCCGAGTGAGGGTAGGTATGGATCTATCAACACGTCGCCCCATAAAGGCAGGAGTACCACAGGGATCGGTACTAGGTCCCGTACTTTACAACTTGTATACAGCTGATATACCAGCTCCAACTACAGTCCGTACCGCCCTTTATGCAGATGATACGGCTTTCTTCACGGCACATAGGTGTAAAGCCACTGCCATCCGCAGACTACAACAGGTTCTACAGCAAACTGAAGCCTGGGCCAGAAGGTGGAGAATTACCCTCAACACTGGAAAAACCCAAGCCATCATGCTGACGAGGTGCCTGGGGAAACGGGATCGCCAGCAAAATCGCACCAAGAAGCTGCTCCTAAATGGAGAAGAGATAGAGTGGTCTGCCACTGTTAAATACCTCGGTGTCACTATGGACTCCCGGTTAACCTGGAAAAGCCACATCGAGGACACTCGACGAAAAGTCGCAGCTAGGCTCCAACAGCTTTACCCGATCCTCAATCGGGACAGCTCATTATCAGCCGGTACCGGAGTCAGTATATATTGTAGTCTAGTTCGCCCGATAATTGAATATGCGTGCCCGGTGTGGGGCTACGCATCAAAAACTGGGTTGCGAAGACTGCAAACAATGCAAAACAGAGCGCTTTGGCGGGCACTACATGTCCCGAACCGGTTCCCGACAGCAGACCTGCATGAAGCCGCAGGTGTCCCGCTGCTCCAAGGAAGAATATTGGCGATAACCAAATCCTTCTACAGAGCTGCAAGAACGTCTACTAATCCACTAATTGCAAATCTCGGACAGTATAACAATGCATATGACAAACACGCAAGGCCATTGTCCATCCTAACAAGAAATTAAAACAACGAAAGAGCAAAATTAAAGACATACCATTAACAAAAGACACCCAACCTGAAAGTCTGAAGGAAATGTCCAGAGACAAAACCTTCTCCTAAACTGCTTGTAAATAAATATAAAAAGCAGAAATTGCTCTCGGGCGAACGGAACTCTCACATTCTAGAGGGTGCGCCATCTGTAACAAAACACTCCGGCTACCCGCCTAAGAGATCAAGTAATCCACACATCTACTGCCATACAAGTCCGGCCATACACTACCCCACCGAGCTGACACCAATGACTAAGAATTCGGAAAAATGATGGCTCGCTCCTCTTATGTCCACAATTGTCCGTAGTTGGTCCCTGTGACGGGCGTGTTCCCACCCAGACTTCAATTTCCTTTAACATCTTCACGTGGCTGTTTCACGGAATCAGTATTCACAGCTAGGGGCCCCAGCGTCAGGTGGATCACCAAACGTAATTTTGTGAAGATTTTAGGATGACACAATCAACATTCCTCAATGTTGTAGCTTGTAGACATCCAACATACCGCGTTAGCGCAGTCACCGTCAAAACGTTAAACTAATTGCGCTCTATGTTGTGCGCGATGAGGCGTTGTTTCAACTATAGCCCGTTCAGTTAACAGAGGCGGCTCAAGGTCAGTCTGATCTACCCCCACTCCGCTGCCCTTACACCAACATGCGAACGGGAAATTGACCATTCGCCCACATGGACACAATGTTCACTTGGGAGGGTTAGGAACCGGAGCGGTTGTGAGATGGGGAGCGGTTCCAGGGGAACATGACCTTGAGCTGTCAATTCAGAGTGAACAGGGTACAACCTTAATCGAGTGATTCCTAGTAATACAGTAGATCAAAACACATGGGGGGTTCAGTGATGTCTCCGTGCGGTTGTGTGTGTCCCGACTTTACTCCGCACATTCGGCTCTTTGGTTTTCTGAAAAACCAGTAACTTTTATTTAGATATAAAAAATAGAAACAATATTGCTACAAATAAGAGTTCATAAATTTGGGTTGGTTCTTCTCAGTGTCTGCTCATTGCTCCAACAAAGCCAATAACTGCGCCGCATATTCTCTGGTTTTAAAGCAATCACAATCATTATTTACCGTTTCTTCAGTAGAAATAGTGAAATGTGGAAACTGGAACCTCCTAAAACATTTCTAGTTTCCTCAAACTAGCTGATTTATGTGGGAGATCGTTAGAAAATAAATAAGTAAAATTATATTGGTTATATTTATATGCACTTGTCATTCATCTGCAAAAATATCAAGTTTCAGCCATATTATGGAGCTACTTCTGAACAGATACGGGCCAACAGGTTAGTTATCACTCTCAAAAGATATTAAGATTCATTTTTCGGTCATCAAGGCTTCTGCGAACACATATAATAATTTTCTGGTAGTCGATTTGTTTGACAAAACATTGCCCACACCACAATTTTGTGTGTTCTATTCCTTTCCCATCGTTTTAAGTTGTTAATCTATTTAAAAAGAGACAATTTTAGTTACAGAAAAATTTTAATATCCCTGGGTAGAAGCTATGAATACTACTATCGCTTACTTGTAACGGTAATCTTTGAACAGTAACGTTTTAGTATGCTGTAACTCTCATACGTCATAATTCCGTTACAGCCGTCAGGATAGAAGGCAGTTATAGTGCAGCCGACCTCGCAAGCAGATTGAAATACAGAGAAGAAGTGCAAACTTTTTTTCCGATTGTTTAATAGCACTCAATCACCACAGTGCTTTTAACTTTTTGTTACAGGAGTTAGTCACAATGGAGAGAAGATTATCTAGGTTCAAACTATCAGTGGTGTAGGTCTACCTGGCTGGAAACTAACAATATAAAGTTATAGATGACATCCTGCAAACTGTGAATAGAAACTTTGTTAAAAGATTTTTGTTCACGTTGTTCTTAATGCTTTACAACTCATAGAGGTCGAGGTAATCAGAGATGGTGGACGATTAGGGACAAGGGAGAGAAAGGAATTCGATTTTTTAAGGAACCAGCCTGTCTGGATTGATTTCGGGAAACAATGGAAAACCGAAACCAGGATGACCGGAGAAGGTTTACAACCCGAGGCCACCCAAATACCAGACTAAAGTGTTACCACACATTTACCGAGATCGATCATAGGCCTTATAAAAATATTGTGATGTTATTCTGCTAAAGAAATTTCACAAGTATTCAGGTTCATGTAGCACAAAAAATTAAGATATCCAGAAAATAATTTGTGCTTAGTTATATACATTCCCTAACAACGTTCACTTTTTTTTTCCTCTTAGAATTAAATGTGCAATCATAACAATTCAGCAAGGCAACATTATTGTAAGCAAAATTAGTGAAGGTGTTAGCAGTAACTCAAGGCGCTATAATTAATTAACCATCTTCTAATTTATATTTCCTCTACAATTTTAACTATTATTTTTTGGCTATCGGTTTTCTGTTGTCTTGACTGAGCGAAAAGTACGCGGGTAAAATAAAGTAATGGTGACGTTAACACGTTTTTCACTGTCGTAAATCCACCGTGTTCGGCATTCGCATTAAGCTAGGGTGTGGCAAGCTTTGTATTCCAGCGTGAAACAAGTTAAGCCATAAAACTTTTTTGTTAACAGTTAACGAAACAGTCTGTAAAGGAACGAATTTTACATTGACGTATCACTATACAGTACGCTCTACGATATAAGGAATATCATATGTGGCTTTCAAAGCAGTGTGTTCAATACACTTTAATCTTTTTTCTTATCTGCTAAGCAATTCAGCGTTCACGTAAGTAAAATGGCGTCAAAACAAAGCGACTGCATTCAAAGGATGTAAAATAAATGTTGTAGTTAATCTACAGTTATTTATAAATATTTTTCCAACGTATTTCCATAAAAAAATTCAGATCATCCATTCATTTTTTTCCCCTTAAGGGCTTAATGCACAGTCAACCTTCAAGTCATTTCATGCGGGAGAAGATGAGGGACAGATCGGGAAGTAATTTTTCCATAGGCTTTTAAAGGAACAATTGCAGCATTTGCCTTCAGTGATTTCTGAGAATCATGGAAAACCGAAATCAGGATATCAGGCTGGAATTCGAACCCACGACCTTCGGAATGTTAGACCCGATCTGTATCATTTCTCATCGGACTCGCTTTCCAGATTTGATGACCTGCCAGAAAACCGCAGGATGTAAATAAAATGTTAGTTAATAGTCGTTTTATATCAAACATTCAGTCTTACTACACGCGTTTCTACAGATGCAGGAAGGCACTTCACTGGCGGACTTGGAAGGGATCTTGTACGGTTTCGCTGAAGCTTCTACTCACGTTTTTGAAAATCTGTCACTCGCCGTCCGAACCACCTTTCGGGATGTGATGCCCAGCAAATTCCATAGCATTTGCATTTTCTCCTAAAGCACCACTAATAATTATTATTTGTACGTCCTGTACAAACTCCAAAAATTATATAATGATACCAGTTTTATAAAATCAAATTAAGAATTAATCATTACCTTTATGTTCTTCACGGTAAGTCTTTTCAACTTTAATACAGCGAATGACACAATGTAGCGAGAAATGGAATATGTTGACATGTTTTTTGGTATGAACAGAGGAATCAAAGCTGTTGAGATACCTCCAAAAATTTCCAAAAAGGTAACTTCAATGTAGTATATAGAAAAGATCGCTATGTAATAAGTTTATGGAGAATGGTAGTTGGCTGAGCAAAATATTTTGTCATTTGACATTAAGTTCTTGCACAACTGCTGTTTTGTGAACAGGCACATGGCCGTTAAAAAGGAACGAACTACCCAAAACATTCACGCATTTGCCCTCATCATGATCGTGTAGCGTTCGTGTGCTTGGATTGTTAATGATGGTTGGCTTTAAGGATGTTATGTATACTCGGCTGCGTTGCTGGAACGTCTGTCCAGAAAGGGAGGTTTCTAATCCACTACAATGTAATCTTCATGGGTGGAGTTCTCTTTTAGTGTATCGCCGAGTAATAGTAATAGTAAGTAGTAAGTATAACACAAAGGTTTGACAGCTGACTCTGCTGTCTTCTTCAGATGTCGTATAGCTTCAGATGTTGCTAGCTGGATGTTACCACCTAGTCTATACGACACCTGATGAAGACAGCAGAACCAATTGTCGAAATGTTATGTTTATACAACACTATCTGGCTGAAAACCCTATAAGGTTGCATTGCATCAGTACGATGGGAAATTCTCCACTCACACATCCAATCCACTACTTTTATAGTTGTATCATTAAAGAAATTTTATCTATATCACCAACCACTGAGCGGGCTGTTGGCTCAGTGGTTAAGGCGTCTGACTACAGAACCCGACTTTCACATCTGACACAGCTTGCTGTTGTGAGATCCCATTCACAAAATCATTGTTATAAAGTGTAAATAAAATAGGTTAAACAGACTTCACAGCATAAGTAGTTTGTTTAGACACCTGGGTAATTTTAAATTTTTTTAAAAATAATTTTATTGTTTGTGGTTGGTACAACTGTTTTTGTTGGCGGAGTTGTTAAGATGGCGAGAGAGGACTAAGAAAGAATGTATGAATAGGAGTGTGTTGGCAGTGTATTGTAGTAGCGAGTGTTTGAAGTATGTAACGATTCGCTAAGCTCCCCGTTACATATCACTTTTTATTGTAGCTATATAAAGTAAAGGAATAGAATATTTTTCCATTTCTTGGGATGTCCACTGTATGTTCGAAAGATGCGCTTGAAAGGGTGAGAGGCAAGGATTTTACGCTTCAGTGAAGTGCAGACGGGCTGGCGCCTTGTTGGCAGAATGGTAAGAGGATTAGGGGTTTCTGTCGGGCAGGCCGTAAACAGAATTCCTTCCTCCCGAAGGAGACATCGGCTCTCGAGGATTGCCGAAACTTAACGTGTCGAAGAGAAGGCACAGAATCACATGACGTCAGATGGTCAGCCAATCACAGGGAACATAGTACTAAGATTCGGGGAATTTTATGTTCTATGTCGTCTTCGAGCCACAAGAGGCGGAGTTAGAGTTTACCTCCGTGGTGGCAGAAAAAGACGAGAGGACACTTCCTTCCAGTCGGGAGGCCAGCAAAGATCACGTCCATTCCGGAGCCCAGACGAGTCGCTGGCGACTTGGGGTCCATGTGTGCTGGGCTGACTTGTGTCCTAGAGACCATATGAGGCGCACTTCTAACTTGCGACTTGCCGCGTACTGCTGGCGTGGCCAGTTACGACGATCGACCAGCGCTACCTGCCGTGGAACGGTAATGTGTTTCTACGAAGCCATTCAGCCTGCAACTCACTTTGAAACTGTACCCTTAAGCGCATGTGAGATAAAGATCCTTGCTCTGATCTGATAAAACCACTGAGCTAGACTTTGTAACTGTCGAATGACAGGTTAATCATTCGTGGCGTCCCAACCCATTAAAATTCATTACTGTTTGCTATCATCATAACTGGTAACATACTTTGTATTAGAATAATTGTGAGATTTTTAAAGTACAACTATACTTGTTTGCTTGCATTTAAAGGGCTCATTGTACGTCTGAGCGTTGCTTAGAAAATTGCACAATCTCTTGTTTATTAACGTAATGGTAAATACGCTCAGATTTGTAGATGCCATTGTAAAAATCTTTATTAAAATGTCTTTTTGTGACAGTTTTCAAATCCCAGAATCATCCAGTTCTCATTTGAATAATTTACATTTTGATATTCAATTATAGTATCCTGTAGAGCGTAATTAATTAAGAATTAATTAATAATTATCTCCCCCCCCCCCCTGGTGATACGCTACAAGTATAAAATAAAGTTTGGAAAATGAATGAGTGTAATGATTGAATTATTTGACGATAATACCCGTTGCGCTAAAATGTATAACTTGTAAAGTGGTTTGTTGACTAGTAGTAATAACACGCTAAGTGATATCGCTACCGCCAAAAAGAACAGTAAGGCCATATGTTGCAAGGAGCGGGATATCTACTTACTGCTGGTTAATATAAAAAACTAGCAGTGGGACTTAGCACTGTGTAATGTGAAGTACGCCTGGAAGCTCCGTGCTTCGAAATACTCGTTAAACTGTAGGTTCCCTTTACCCGGTAGGATTACCGGTTTGGGGTATGTAAGGAGGAAAGGAACTGGTCACCCTACCTCCAATACCAAGCAAAGTGCACATCCTTCGGGTGGGTGCAATCGACATTCGGATTGAATACTAGGAGTAACTTTTTTGTAAGCGATTATTGCGAATTTAAATATATCCTTAAAAAACTAAAAACTACTCTAAAAACGTACTCTACGCTCCTCCTGAACGGGCAGACATAAAATATACATGAAGTGTAATCTTCACAGCAGCTATATAACTCAAATTCACCAAAATTAGAAAAATATAATAAGTCGGTCTATATTTCTGTCCATAAAAATTATGTCACAAGATACAGGCATTTATATAAATGTTACCAAATTAATCTATGCCGAAAGCACTAAAAGAGGTTTCCAATTCTAGACAAGATGATATAAAAATGTGAGAATAATAATGCTATCAAACGCAGCTTAATATTTTACGTTCATAAAAAATAAAAATTACATTCCCAGATATATATATTACATAAACAAATAGCCGCTGCTTCTTATTATAATCCATACCCAAAGAAATTAGACATCTCTTGAATTCAAACTGATATTCATATATCTTTTAATTTATTGGAACTTGATTTGATCGTTAGTATAGAGCCCGATTTACAACTGTTTTAGATGTCACGTACTCACGTCCTAGTCCTTCTATCTTGAAATCATAATAATTGCCTACCTAAACAATTCAGTCAGTGAAATTTATGAGGAAGTAAAAACTGCAGTGTTTTTATTGAAATTGTAACACCAGATTGATAGTCGTGAATATAATGCTATTTTGTTTGATCCAACTGGCTGACAGGTATCGATATTAGGAGCTATCGAAACCACTCAGCAGTGTATGCGGAACTGTGAAGTAGAATCGTGACAAATCAAGGCCGAAGTAGATTGTAGTTGACTGCAGCTTATTATCTAACAATATTTACAAATGTGTGAGAAAATGTAGCCGTAATGACAAGCGTTTTTGCTACATACGACAAGCTGAGTAAAATTTCAAATCATCCACAATGTAGATACCATAAAAGTTATCAAAAAATTTCACACAAATACTAGTATGATTTCTACTAGTGAGAATTTCATCAATGCAAAAATAATTTAGAAGAAAATGCTGTTGGAAGAAAGAGATAAAAACCACCATCTCTACTGAAGTCCAGAAATTGTCACTGGTTATTTATTTAATAATATTAATCCAAATGCAGCTCATGCTCCGGTAGCAATTTCACGACACTTTTTCCGAAATTTATCTTAAATTATTCATTTGTTGCAAATTATATATTTAGCACCTCCATTGGTAAATTATTGCTGCCCTAAATCTCTTGCCTTCAACTGCCTCTTCCTTGCCCTGAAACATAGAGATACTTTTTGGTTCTGATTCCTCTCTCGCCTTCCTAGGATCCCCCCCCGACTCAAGCAGGCAACTGGCAATTACTTTTTTCGGGGTGGCAAAACAAAACATACGGTAACAACCAGGCATGTTAAAATATAGATGCCTATGTCATCTCAGTTGTCTTTTTTCTGTCATCGACTGGTTAGATTCAATCCTCCATCTCTTCCTATCTTCAACTAACCTGCCAATCTCAACATCCCTCATAATTGACGTCCCCAATTATCAACTCCATATATCCTAATGTTTATCTACCTCCATACTTTTTTCCTTCAACTGTTCTCTCCACTAACAAATTAAACAATCCAACGTGTCACCAACCATCCTGTATCTTCTTTCTCTGAGACTATTCCACAAGCTTCAGTGCTCAATATCATTTCCAAAACATGCTTATTTTGTACTTTATCTGATCACCTATTCCAATGTACAGGATGAATGAACCGAATCGTTTGTCAGGATGTGAGGTACTACTTTCATTACAAAATCGAACGATTTGTTCTTCTTCTCTTTCATTTTGGGCGTCTAAGCACCACGAAAAGAAATCCTGTGATTTCATCTTGAGTTCGAATAGTTCTTCATACCTTCACTTTAATATTTCCTTCTTTCTTGAGTCTACATATTATTTATTACCTGTCTTCCTTTCATCCACTGGTTGCTATTATTACTGCTGTAGACGTCGTTGAAAATTATTTTCGTAAGTCTGTTGTTATCAGTTCCCATCGATTCTCCTCTTTCTGATCATATCTGACGTTCTTTCATTTTTTCTTCCTTATACAAATCTTTATTCTTCCTGTGCCTAAACTCTTCTTTTTCCATTTTCATTGGTCCCCCAGATTTTCTTAATGATGTCTTTTCCTCTTTCTCTATCTCTTCTATTTTTCCTATTCCGACAATTTCTTCCTCTTTTCGATTTTGGTCATCTAAGAAAAATAACCCTATGCATTACATGCATATAGATTACTTGACTGTCTAGGAGAACGATTTGCGGACCGCTTCTAGGTTAAAACTATGGATTTGAGCCGCATAGTTCATTTCTTAGCCCCACCACGCCACGCTCGATTCGAGATCAGACATGAATGGTTTTAAGCTTTAAAGACAGTTCTTCCACTTTCTCCGCTGTTGGGATTTGTGGTCTTCCTTCACCGTTGAATCTATTGACTGCCATTTATTTATTTAACACTGATTCGTTCGCCGACCCAACTTCTCGCTGAGATTGGTTATCTAAACTACCACTGATTGCTCGGTATAACAGGGCAGCTCTTGTAGGTCACGCGCTGTAGTTGGAGTGAAAGAGGCTAGTTGGATTCTCTTGATCAATCCAGTAAATTATGCAGATGACAAGCAACAACGCATTTCGTTCCCATTTATTGAACCATATTCTAAAGATATAAGCAACTGAACGACGGCTGATGACTTACAACTGTTGTTATGATAACGCGGGTGTTACTGCAAGAAGACTACATGTGCCACGATCCGTGTCGGACATTGCCTCCAGACCTTTGCGCTGCTTGGTGACTCAACAGACGACCATCAGTCAAGCGGGACAGCCTGCGTATCCTCGCGGATCTGACGCTAACGGCGGCAGCGTGCTCGCTCGCTCCACTGTGCAGGTGGGCGGCGGGCGGCAGGCGGCAGGCGGCAGGCCACAGAGCGACGCCGCCTGGCGCCCACGGTCTAGCGGCGACTGGCGCCTAGGCGCTATCTCGCACTACATCTCCGTGCCACGCCCGTCAATGGCACCAATCAAACAAACAACAGCATCGGACAAAGGACACTGTTGCGAAGCTGGGTATCTTAGACTTCCGATGAAAGGTTATTTCCGCCACACAGTCGAGTGTTCACTGACTATCAGTGGAGCTGAGATGGTGTTAACCATCGACTCGTTAGCTCAAAGCTCCTATTTTAAATAGATATTTGACAAATTAACAGTCGTTGGGTGTGTAAATTTCGCGAATAGTGCGCGAAGAATAGCGAGGTTGACAGTTTGTAATATGATGAAAGAAGGACCGAATCATTTGTAGCGATTGTTTATTTGTCAACTCAAATAAAAAAGAAACAATTAAGAAACACTTTAAGACACATTAATCATACGTTTTACACAAACTCGTGGTAATTTACAACATGAAACAAAATTAAATTTACATTAAAATAACATAACACAATATTTACATTAAAAATTTAAAGTATAAAACATTTATGTTACAAAATCTATTTGTACACAGTATTTGAAGTGAAAATATGATTACCAGGAACCTTTTGGTGAAATTAGAAACAAAAATACCTGAAAGCTAAACAGTTTATCAATATCTGTGTGGTAAGTGGTACTGCGGTAATGCGATCACTCCGTATAGACACCAGCGAATCCTTGCAGTTTGAACTATCGCATACCTGTTACCTTGATTGTTCGTAATTTAGAAAAAAAAATCCATTCCTAATTAATGATGTTATCGAAGAGGAGAACAAACTTTGAAATTATACCTCGTCTATCAATTTTGGTTAAATATGAATGAATAAATTTGACTCGTCACAAAAATACTTTTTAGAGATAGTATGTATGATACGTAGGCCCAGTGTTAATTCTTTGTTTGTAAAGCACTTGATTAAAAGAGTATTATTTTTCGATAAAGCCTTCCTGTTTTTTTTAAATCCCCTGGTGTGGACACTTATTTATATGCCGAGTTACTTTATATGTGTGCACATGATGCAAAATACTGCTGCAATAAAAACAGCTCAATTCTGATCAACCATCAACACTACTGTCGTCCACACGCCTCTCTCAACAACAAAAGCTTGCCAGTTCCAATTTCTATCGGTTTCTAACACTAGCAACCTGCTTCAATTTTTATGTATATATAAATCTCCTACACCTGTTAGTCAATTTCTTACTGGGTAACATAATCCCACCAGCAATGAATTTGTATCCAGATTAAATGGACAGACTCAAACATATAAAACTCATCTCAACAAATTCATGAGACTGGACCCAGAAGATCCAGTGTTAGCATCGAATTAACAAGCAAAGATCCTCCATGCCGTAGAAGAGTAAAAGGGCAACTGAAACCACAAAAAGCCGTCATTTCATAAGTCCCTGGACAGATACGCAGCCAAGATGTTGGCCAGCTCAGATACGGCTGACTGAGAATCTAAGTAAACCAGAAGATACGACTCGATACCAAGTTATTGCTCCACTAGATTTGTTTCTGTCAAAACATCCTCAACAAATATTCTGAACATCTGAAAATATGAACACACATGGCTTCAGGATACATCATCGCGTTGGTAGTTCGAAATTCTTTCAGTTTACTGATCATATCTTGATGTATTTCACTATAACACTAATTATTTTAATGAGGTTTTTACTACTGAAATGTAGTACAAGATAGTAAAATGACTGAATACGTATTCAATTACAGTCGCAATCGGTATGAAATAGGAAAAAAGTGGAAAATAGTTTCAGACATTTGAAGCTTCGAATTTGTATTGTCTTGTATCGAAAATACTGCTGAATAAGGTAAAACTATTGACCATTCAGAATCTTACCGTAAAAACATAAATCTTCTATCACAATTCCAGCTTAAATTTTACTTACTATTATTGAGTAATGGTTGGTTTAGTGGCCCACTTTTTCTTTCTTTTTGTTTTTACTGATGTGAGTTAACAGACCCTTTGTGAAGTTAATGATAGACACAATATCGTAAATGAATAGTGGTTATGACAGTAATGACTGGAAGCACCGGCCAAAGACCAGAAATTACGTGCTTAGTGGTGTCGTTTCCTTATCTTGCTGTGCAGCTGCATATTTATTGGCCATTAAACTACACTAATGGATTTAAAGTTAGGTAAGTGGCATACGTGAATAATTTAACACTAACCATAAGAATTAAAAACCTGGAATATTCTGACTCCTAGTTTAGCTTCAGGTAAAATTAAGAAGAAATTCCACAGTAATATTTGGGAAAATCAATTGTTAAGTCCTAAATGGGTACAAGAGTCCTGGCAGACCTGAGGACTAAAGACTGAAGAAGCAGTAATCATTTTCCTGTAATCCTGTTTTTAGAAATATCGAATTCTTCTCACAAGTAGGCTGACACTTAATAGAAGATTCTCCAATATATTCTCCGTTTTTGGCCCTTCAGATTTCATTTTCAGAATACAGACGAACAACGTAACCGCTAACTGCAACGAGAATATTGTCTGCAGCCATATGCATCGCCTAGACATCCGTTGCCATTTCTTGTGAACTTACATATCCTTCAAAGAAAGATTACGCCAGTATACGACCACTAAACATGCGATGGCTCATTAAGTGTAATGTGCACGTTGGAACCCACTTCAGCTTAAAGATAAATTTCATTTTTATTTCTGATTTTCAAATTAACTTCGACCAGCTAAAACGACTTAACTGCAGTGAACAGGTTTTCTACTGCTTTATTAAACACTGAATTGTGTTTAGCATTTGCTTCTTCACAGTCATTAATATCTGAATAAGAAAATAGTCAAAACTGATTATTCACTTCTATCTTTCGTTGTGACTTCTGCAAGGTTGTTTACAACGATTATCTGCTCTATCCTACCTCTCAGGTATCATGAAGGTCTGCACGAATACAAAACTACGATCATTAATTTTAAGAAAAGAATTAATCAAGAAATATTTATTGAAATGATTCAGTAAAATCCAATGCCACGTATGCACATCTAATACTCTTAGGATGATGATAATTATAGAAGCCAAATATACAGTTTCAGTAAAACTAGAGTATTGTGCTAATTATCGCTTTAACTCATAATTATCTTTTAAAAAAAGTAAATCCAATATAACATTTAATTTTTCATCAATAGTCTTCAGTCACAGAATGGGACATTATCTTTTAAACCCACAGCCAACACACCAGCACCAATTCTGAAACAGTGAAAACAGTATAAGTCTATCAGAAACAAGTATCCTTTTAATTCTGGAATCTATGTTTTGCACGATAATATATTTTCTCTGCAATACTACTTGTGCTAGTTGGACTCAATACAATCATTTCTTAAATTTCCAGCAACTCTAATCGATGAGAATCCTGAAATATGCAACTCATTCTTCCTTTGTTGACAAACAAGAGTTCAGCTATCATAAAGCTAACAATAAACGGTGGACAGATTCGAAGATCACAGGCAACTTAAATTGGGAACTTCTGCCCCCAAATTAGGCAGTGGAAACTTTTCTTCAACAAAAGATTTAATTATATCTGTAAAGGATGTGTGACTGATAAGTGTTGTAACAATTACAAATTCCTGGCTGATTTAGTAGCAAGTCAGAAGCTTTTACTGTTATACTTATAAATACAATGATCACTTGCACTATCTTCAAGCAAAAATAATTTTTATTGTAATCATAAAATTTAAACGTACTATTAAAAAAAAATTCATTAAATGTGAAACTATAAATCGAATGGGAAAATCCCAGTTTCCAAAATAAATTTTTCTATTTTATAAAATTCGATAATTTCTTACTGTCATTAACACTTCCATGTAACATACCGTACAAATAGATGCCTGCATCATACAAAGATCTACAAAAGGCCCTTAAAATTAAAGCTGAGTTAATTCTCGAAATCAATGTTTTATTCTAGTGCAACACTTACAGCTGCTTCGTTGAACATGTGAACTAAAAATCGTAATAATAACAACAAAATAACAGAATGATAACAGTAAGAGGTTATCACTTGGTAATCTCCATGCTATCAAAGGATAAGGTAGGCTTAACTCCTTCATACGTCATACGTGGTTCCATATGCTCCATACGCAAGTTGCAAAAGTTTCCTATTTAAAACAAATACTTACTACTCTCATTTCAGTTTGCGCTTTCTGGGTAATTGCCGACAAGGAGGAAACTGTGATCAAGACACCGAAAGAAAATCGCCAATGTAGCACCCAAGCTCACATACACTTGCGAGATTTTATAAAACCTTGAAAAATGATATAAGGGTGGCAGAACCGGGAATTTAACCAAAGTCTTAAAGAAAGCTAGGCGCGAACTTTATCGCTCACCAATCATTCTCAGTTTTCAGTACTTAATCCGGCGATTAGCCCACCATCTCTCCTATCCCGCAATCTGGCATGTCCTGAATTAGCATTTTATCAATTAGGTGTAAGTTTTAGGCATGTTCAAGAGTCTGCAGTAGTTACTGTTTCGAAAACCAAAGGACAAGACAGCTTGATACTATCTGGATGAAACACGAACTTGACATGCGTTTCACAGTGAGTGTTCGCTTTGCAAAATTTTAAGAAAATCTACTGGTTTGAGGGTCTTAGAAGTAATAAAACAAAAAAAAATTTGCGCGGTCAGAGAAAACGCACTATACACTGAAATGGTCGAAGGTTGTGATACGGTTGAAATATGTACTGGAGTTATGTGGCTCTAAGGGTTCTCTGCGAAAAATATGAATAAATTCTATTAATGAATGAACGAATGCTTTCCTGTTGTATGAAGTGTATAAAATGACCGCGGACCTGCTGCCTTTCGACTTCGATGTTGGAAATCGATTTCGAAATGTAGCATCAAATTTACGATCTTCCCCCCGTGGGAAACCTGAGAACATTTTACACAAATTTTGTTCAGTTCGAAGGGAGTTAGTTATTAGTATTATTACAAGTATCAAACATGAACAAAGATACTCTACTATACTATAGCCGAATTATCTAATATCGTGACCATTTGATTTTATACGTCTGAAATTCGAACCTGACTTGTATTTTACCCCAAAAATTTCTGTTCAGTTTGAAGAGACAGATTCAGGCGAGCAACCACGGCCTGACTATACAGTAGATTTCGGAAAGATCCGTGTGATGCAACATATGTCTGCAAATCGACTCATTACAATGATAGAACACAATGCTTTCCAAATCGGTCGTGGAAAAAGTAGGTAAGTGTCTTCCGACGAGACAAAAGCGACGAGGAACCTTGGAAACAGCTCGGTGTTCATTGTTCAGCTTGGTCCATTGAGAGACGCAGGAGTTGCGCGTACGTGGGAGGTGCGAGACCTTGAACAGGGAACGGTACGCCGCGCCGGGAGAGTTAATCAGTTTTGACACAGCTTCGATACACGCACTTGCCGGCCTTCCAGGAAACGGATTGCTCATCAGAGCTGCGTGCGTTATTGTTGGCTCATGAATATGTTGATGAGGTTCTGGGTAAAGGAAACTCTTAAATTGTTTGTTTTCTTTCCATTTTTAGATGAAACCGTTGTCTGGTAACAAGTACCTTAATCAAGGACACTGCCATAATTACAGTTTATTATCGGTACAGGAGGCCTATCCTGGGAGTGTGAAACATGTTTCGAACAGGGGAAAAAAACTTCGTGCTTTATTGCAGTGTACGTATATCGTCATTTATAATAAGATGGGAGCCATGTAAGACATAATTTTAAATTCTGTTTACTTATTTATACCATTACTCCACACAAATGATGCAGGACTATTGCGTGCTAAGCTCAGGTGTCTTCCTGTATTGGTTTATTGGTATTCCATTAGTTGTCTCTCTTAACGATCAGAAAGGTAAAAAAAAAAAATGTTTATGACGAGTTCATGAAATAGTTTCCTCGTAAATTAAATTGTAATTAAGGATGTAATTGCTCCAGGATCTACGTTTCTTTAGAATTAAAATGATAAGCTCCCACTTATTTTGTCCTTGTCGACATTTTATAAAATCTGATAGTTGAGAAAACAAGAAATACTTTAACATGATTAACATCTTATTGATGGAACTGGATTGAAGAACTGTGTTTATGTTTATCCCTTTAGGATAAATTTCGTGGGGTGAAATAGGGGGGGGGGGGGGCGGCAAAATCTCACCAAGGAGAAGGGAGGGTCAACGGAAATCTCACGTGAGATTTTTGATTTTTTTTTTTTTTTTTTTGTGCTGTAGAGCTAAAAAAAGGTCTACAAAACAGGCGAAGGCTGATTTTAGGGGGGTATTTCGGCGGTGTGGGTGAGACCTAAAAAAAGGTCTCAAAAAAGTTGACACGGCTAATTTTTTGGGGGGGCCAAATCTCACGAAGTCTCACCAGAGGGGGCGGGCGCCCGGGAATCCGTAAAAACACCTCACGCAATTTATGGATGTCCCCTTACGGGATAGTATACGTGATCTCAAATTTACAACGATTTGTGGTTCAAGAAATTAATAATTGTGTTCTGTATCTGTCTGGCAAGAAAAAGTAATCTAAATTAATGGTTTGCTAATGATAATGAATAATTTACACTTGGTATGTGAATCTGATAATTGAAGCAAAAATGTTCTTTAACTTTTTTATTGTGTTTTCCTTAGGACTGTGCAATCATCACAGTTCTTAAAAAAAATGTATCATTTGTATCAAAATATTATTATTGAATATATAAGGTACAGTTAGTTAAAACACCTAACATATGTAATCTCGGAGAATGCCGGACAGGCAACAATTAACTTCCCTTCTAGACTTTTTCCAGATGGAACTTAACTACCTTTCAAGGAAGTTAGTCATTAATACACTACCGATGTCATCCACCGACAAGTGACATTTTATATTACATTAATAGTTTCATTAATAACTGGATGGATATGGCGATTACTAATGGCTACGAGCAGCTGCTTGCCATGATTGGACCCAGGAACAGTGAGGTAGTGTCCTGCTCACAAATGAGTCAGTATGTAGACTGAACGATGATCTCGCCGTCTGTTCATACCTTGCGCCATTGGGACTCGTTACAAACCTGTCAATGTTCTCTTCGGGAGCGGCCTTATGTTGGGTGCACGTATCCCACGGCATGAGTTTCCTAGGCGCGCTGTAACGTCTGCTGATTATTTGCAGGGATGATAGTCTGCAACAGCATGTGCGGACGTCTGGTGGTGCATGTGTACCTGGATTCCATCTGATGGAAGATAATGGCCGCTTAAGAGGTCTGGTCTCTTGAACGAGTACACACTTCTAGAGTGGCCTGCACGCTTCTCGGACATCAATCCGATTTAATATGCATCGAACGCTCTTGGTCGAAAACCGCGACCACAGACCATTGTTGACGTTTATCGGGTGCGACCTAGCAATGCTAGACGGTCTTTTCAACGCTATGGGCAGTCGCCATGTGACGTCATCACACGTTCTATATTTCACCGGCAGAGGGACACTATGCGGTCACATATCTAGTTTTATTGTATTGGTAGTGCTGCGTTATGAGTCAAATTGCTGACAGACTCCTTTTATTATTAGGCTCTATTATTTTTTAACGGCGTACGCAGCCAGCTCAAATGTGTTATTATGAATCTTCGAGCGACTTTAACTAAATACAGACAACGCAGGGCGGACATGACAGCAAAGCACACAACAATTAAACAGCCATGCCTTCAGCTGAACTCGAACCGGCGACTTTCGGTACGCGGAACCCCTACGCTACCGAGGCTTGGGTCACCTTTTATTGCTCGCATTACCACCGTACCCTATATTTTTCCGAGGATCTTGAAAATGGACATGAGGTATAAAGCAGTAACCAGATATTGCCTTGTAACGTGCCAAACATTTAGCAGTAAATGGTTACGGTTTACTCAAAATGACGCCAACTATTTACTACAGATAAAATTACTAGTTGAATAAAGTATTTCAGTGTAAACTATAATTCCTGCTATTAAAAATTTAAATATCGCCAGCCTTCTGATCTATTTCGCAGGGGAAGCCGTCAAAGATATACTTTAACGCCCACCGAGCTCTAAGTACGAGTGGTTAACGCTCGTGACTGATTTTTAGGAGGAAACGATTTTTATCCCTGGTTCAGCCACTCTAATTTCGATTTTTCATAGTTTCCCTAAATCACGCCAGGAGATTTCTGGAATGATTGCTTGAAAAGGCCACGGCCAAGTCACTTGTTTCCGAAGTATTTAACCCAGCAGCTTAGGTGAAACAAACCATTTCTAGTATAGTTACAATGTTTATCTGTGTTACTTACATGAATACAGTGATAAAACTTTCTTCTTCAAACAAATGTTCCATAAACAAAAAGACGTAAGAAATAGTAAAGTCATAGGTTCGTAAAAAGAAGATGGAATAGGAGATCTGACGTGTCCTACACTAACACGACCCCAGAAATGTACTTCTTAAGCAGTTCTGGAGTTTTTATACTAGTAAAATATGTTTATAAATGAATGTAATTTTTCTCGGCGTTGTTTATTTATAAACGTTTCTCGGGAAATATGTTTGCCGTGCACCTGCAGTGATAAATCTACAGTCAACGGAAAAAAGGCGGAACAAATTTTATTATGCATGAACAAGTACAGAAATCAGACCTCTATTTATTAAATACACTGAAGTGCCAACAGTCTGGTTTCCAAGGTGTCTATCGTAGCAGTAAGGCTGTATGGGCCAGTCCCTGGTTTCACACCTCTTCCTTCCTTCATCTTTCATTGGTTCACAACGCAAACCCCACCCTGCACTGAACAGACACATTTACAGTTATCCATAAAAGACATTAACACAGGCACACATTTCCAACACTGGGGAAAGACCACGGAAATGTCACCAGTTAAGTTTCTCTAGAAAGATGCCAAGGAAGAATAAGTAACTCCAGGGTAAGCCAATAAGCCTGGAATACAGGATAATGAATATAATAACATTCCTTTGAGAATCATCATACACCAACCCAGCAAAACACCTGTTGTATCTTGTGTCTATAGTACAGGGGATTAATGACATTTCAATACAAGTGGGGAAACGAAGGTGTGAGTCATAGAAACCAAATTTAAGCGAAAACCAAGTTCTGTAAACAGCAGTAGCATCTAATTATGTGTTTTGTAGAGGTACTGGAAACACTAGGTAGTGATTGAGGTTAATTTTGCGTTGTGTTACTATACTTAAGCCATAGTTAAACCTACCCTGAATCAGGTTGCTAAACACAAGAAGTCGGGCATTACAGCAGCATTACTTTCAACTCTGCACACAGCCAGCCGTCGCCGTGACGAAGGCAAGGTGAGTCGGCGTCTCTGAAGAAGAAACCTGCCTGCCATTCGTGATCCGACAGACGGCGCAAACCGCATCGGTTCGCTCTCTCAAGGTCCGCCCCACATACGATTTATACGCCTATTATTGTGTGGGCGGCTCATTTCAACCGGACGCGGCCTCCTTTTACGGAATAAGTTTATGCTGGATCATTTATATAAATTACAATATACTGCCAATGTGTGAGGGACTTTGATACGAGGGGCAGAATGCCTGCCCGTACGCAGCGCCTGGTTATTGTATTGTCATGATTCGCTGACGGCATACCTCCCTCAAGGGATGAGTTTCAGGTGTCGGTGAGATTTACAAATTTTTTACCTTATTGTTCCAACTTCGTAAGAAGACTGAATTTCACATGTTTTCGAGAACGATAGCGTTCAGCCAATAGAGTATATCACAGTTTTCAGTAGCTTGTTTTTTTTTTTTTTTTTACGACTACAGGAGCAATGAACTGGAAAGAGTTTGGCCATGGCCTTTTAAAGGAATCGTTTCGGCATCCGTTTTGAATGATTTTGGGCTGGAAAACCGAAACCTGGATGACTAAAAGTGAGGAACAATCCTGTGCCCTACAGAATACGAGGCCAGAGCGTTACCGCTCACCCAACCACGCTCGGAGAATGCTTATAAACTAATATTTTATGTTTTCCTTTTTAATAGGTTCTCGTATACTTAGTATGTCCGAAATAAAGAAAACATTCATAACTTGATATTACATACGAGTGTTTAAAATTAGTTACAACGACAGCATGGTGGCTGAGCGGTATTGGTCTCGTATTCGGGAGAACATGGGATCGATCCAGATTAGAATTTTCTATGGTTTCCCAAAATCACTCCAGGATAATGCCGGTATGGTTCAAAAGGCCATCGCAGAATTACTTGCCATTTCTTGCTCCCAGTCTTTTCCGCCCCTAATGATCTCGACGTCCACAAAGCGTTAAGCCAGAAGAAAATATAATAAAATAGAACAACAAACCAATAAATAAAAGGTTGTAGAAACGATAAGATAACAATATTCATATAGTTTTTGATTACGCTTTCTGCCATGGATCATTTGATTGCCGGTGTTAAGAACTTAAAATATAAACAAAGAGTGTTTTAAACACGTAATGAAGGGTCTATACTGCGATGGGTGTATAGAGATATACAGAGTAATTCGTCCGTCAGATAAAGTCGATAGACTTGGTGGACCATCTGTGTCTTTGAGAAGAATGGGCCTGATTTGGCCGACACTGGCTCTCATCTTTTCCCTGCCTTATTCTTCATCTTCGCAACACAAACGCGTAACAAAGCTATCACATTCTCAACGATACGTGAAGCAACATTCACAGGTAGGAAGGAAAGGAACAGGATATCATACTATACAAGACCTCTAGGAAGCTGTCTCGAAGGATCTACAAGCAATCTATTATCATAAGAGTATAAATCATGATATCAGAAAATTTTGGTTCACTATGAGCAAAAAAATCTTTCGCTATAACATTAGATTTTAAAGGATTTATTCTGAATCTTTGAAGTAGGACTTTTTCTACTTCTCCCTCCCTCTCTCTCTCTCTCTCTGTGTGTATGTGTGTATGTGTTTGCTGGTGAGAGTGTGTGATTGTTTGTTTTTGTATGTTTGTGTGTGTGCTAATGAGAGTGTCTTTTCTTTGTGTATATGTATTTGTCTGGCTGTGTGTATGTGTTTGTGTATATGTGCTTGTCTGTTGCTGTATATGTATTTGTTTTTGTGTGTGTGTTTGTGCTCATGTTGAAATCTTTGAGGAAGAACTTTGTCTCCTTCTCCCACCCTATCTCTCTTTCACTATGTGTGTATTGTGCGCGTTTGTGTTCCGAAGTGTGTAAATCTGTGTGTGTTTTGTTCTATTGTTTGTGTTTGTGTAATTTTTGTGCCTATGTGTTTGTTTGTGCGTATGTCTTTGTTCGAGTGTATGTTTTTGTTTGTGATCGTTTTGAAATCTCTGAAGTAAGACTTTCTTTCCTTTTCCAACCCTACGAGGTGTGTACAAAAAGAAACCGAACTTCTGCTGTAATTGCTTTATTGCTCATCATACTAACTTTTACACACTGTCCCCTTCAAAGTACTGTCCTTCACTATCAATACACCGTTGCCATCATTTTTGTTTCAAGTTTTGGAACGCCTCCTGGAATGCAATTTCTCCGATGGCGCGCATTTCTCTCGTCGCATTATCTTGAATTTCTTCTATGGTCTGGAAACGACGTCCTTTCAAAGTGTTTTTCAGTTTTGAGAAGAGAAAAAAGTCTGCTGGAGCAAAGTCTGGAGAATAGGGTGGCTGAGGCACAACGGGAGTGCGATGTTTTGCCAGATAATTCGTGACAAACAACGATGCGTCAGCGGGGGCGTTGTCATGGTGCAACATCCACGACTGATTCTCCCACAGTTCGGGCCTTTTCCTACGTACAGCATCTCTCAATCGTGTCAGAATTTTCTGGTAAACTTCCTTGTTTACCGCTTGACCACGTGGTAAAAACTCATGGTGCACAACTCCTTTGCAATCAAAAAACACGACCATCATCACCTTGATGTTCGACCGACTCATCCGCGCTTTCTTTGGTCGAGGAGATCCTTTCCCCACCCATTCTGAAGACTGCCTCTTCGTTTCCACATCGTACCCATAAACCCATGTTTCATCGCCTGTAATGATGTTCTTGAAGAAGTTTTCGTCCTCATTTGCTTTTTCAAGCAACTCCTTAGAGATCCTAGCTCGATTCTCCTTCTGCTAGTCCGTCAACAAGCGCGGCACCAGTTTTGCACTGACATGATGCATTCCAAGTTTTTCTCTCAAGATGTGATTGCAAGAGCCTACACTTATGCCAACTTCTTCAGCAAACCTCACTGACAGTAAAACGGCGATTTTCACGAATCACAGTGCGAACCCTCTCAACATGGTGGTCGTCTGTTGATTTGGAGGGTCGACCAGATTTTGGATCGTCTGTAACCGAACTCCTGCCCTCCTTAAAGAGCTTAAACCATTCATAGCACTATGTTCGGCTCATTCAGTCATCCCCGTATGCTTGTTTAAGCATTTGAAGTGTCTCGGTAAAACTTTTTCCAAATTTAACACAAAATTTCACACAGACGCGCTGCTCCTCCAATTCCTTCAGTCTCGCTTTCTCACAAATCCGACGAGCACTCTGCGCACGACCTCACTCAACCGGCTGTCACTCGTAAACTAATGCAGCGACCGTAGTGCGACAAGAGGCAATCTCTTGCCGAGAGATGTCACTAGTGTGCACGGAAGTCAGAGAATTTTATCTGCAGACGTTAATTAGTTCGGTTTCTTTTTGTACACACCTCGTATCTCTCGCCATCACTACGTGTGTGTTTGTGTTTTGTTGGTTTTTGTGTTTATTGTGTATACTCGAGTATTTGTTTTCGTGTGTATGAGTGAATGACTCTCCTAACGGAGGCAGACAGGAAGGCAGGAACTTTCCAAACACTTCTTTACTTATCATGCTAATACTCTTCCCTTTAGAGTAACGCTGTATGTTTAATGTTCGATAGCGGTATAAATACTGCCAAATTATTTGGTGGCCCGTGTCGAGCAGTCGGACCACACCCACGCGTGGGTGAGTCCGGGTCGCGACACGCGCCACTTGTTCGCCCGATTATTGACTGCGATAACTCAATGCGTCTCCGCAGAGGGCATAAATCTGGTGCCGTGCCGGCGTCTTATACCCTCACCGCGCCGCAACCGGACCGCCGCGCCGCCGCTAAACAGGTTTTAAAATGGTCCACTATATCACGAGCGCGCAGATAATGTCCTGTTTCCGCACGAAAAATGGCCTGCGGATTGTGTTTCGGTAACGTAATTCGAAAAGAAAAGTATCTCGTCCGCTTTAATGAAGTGACTTTATTGTCCGGCCGATGCGGTTTTGAGTATGTTTGTATTAAGCGGAACATAAAGTAGCCTGTTGATGTGGCGTGTGTAATAGTTGGCAGTGTTTCGTCGCTGGCTCGCGCCAGTGGATCAGATGCTGGAGTTCTGTTACTTAAAAAGAGATAAAGGAAATACGATGTTAGCAGCGGCAGCAACTATCTAAAGTAGGCTGATGGCTCCATCTTCGGCCACAAAGAAGCAGCTCTGTTTTATTAAACCGGTTTCAATCTAGAGACCCATTTATAGTCCCTCAGACATTTATGCAGTCGATATTGTTACCGTTTCTTCCCATACGATATTAATACAATGTATATATCTGCCAACAGATTCTATTTTTGCTCAATGTCTTAATTAAAAATAGGGAAGTGGCTATTCGATACAAACTTAGTTTTTCGACATCCATCTTCATATATTTTGATTACAATTTTCATTAATTCCGCCAGTACAATATGGTTTTGTACGGTGATATTTCAATGGTTTTGCATTTCGCTCATGTGCATCATCACCGAACTCTTGACAATTATTTAGCTTAGGCTGATAAGGAACAGATTTTCTCTTACATTAGCACTAATAAGCTCTAGAAATAACATCACCCATAAATATGCAGTCTGATTAAAACCAATAGAACAGAGATTAGTTGCATTATTTCCAAAACTAATTGCTAAAAAAACTGCCAAGAATGCACTGATGATGCCTCATACCACAAGACCGAAACGTTTGAGCCTTCAAATATTTTCTTCTACAGGATAAATAGCAAAGTATTGGAAAATCTCAAGAAAGTGTTTTCTAAACATGGCAAAAATGTATCTCCAAAAAAATCAAACTGTAAAATAGGAATTAATTCGGATGGGAGCAGATTGTCTGTGAGTAATTAAATTGTACTCTAAGTACTGTGTCAGGATATGGCAATGTATTAATCTCAATTTACTAAGTTTCACAAAAATTCGGAATTAAATTCTTGTTCGCTGTCACAGTATTAGGTTTATTAATGTTTCCCCAAATTATTTTACGGAAAGATAGGAATGTTTCCTTCATATGGTTGATTTCGTACATTAAAAATCTGGAAAGTCCTAGTTTTAATTACCTCGCTGTCGGCTAGCTGTGTAGCTTGTGGGATAAATATCACCTAGTGGTTTGTAACTAGAAAAAAAGAAGAATCTGACTTATTAAAGACTTCTCTTATCGTTTCAGCCGCTGTACTGTATGCAAATTTATCCAGCCCGCAGGAGGAAACATGTAAATATGCTGACCTCATGCTATATGGGTCTCCGGTGACCACAGCAAGGGCGTTTTCAATTATAACTTGTGCGTTTGTATCACGCTGTACTTGCAATTACTAGTGAAGGAGTGTGAAGGTATGATCATAATTACAAAGTTGCTGTGGCAAAATCTTCAACACTATGAGAACAATCAAAAAACTACAAAAACTTAATATTTGTAGAAAACTGATAAATTTGATGTAACCAGTTTCAAAATTTCTCGCCAATCGTGTCACTATTATTTGAGTTGCCGATGCTGACAATAATCCGTCATTGATTGAAACAGAGTGATAGAGACGTAAGGAGATCCGGAGACAGTGGCAGACATGAATCCAGTAATATTCACAATGGGTTCAGAGTACTTCAGGTCTATAAAACAGTGACAAAGACATTCATAATGCCCGTGAAACGTGTAACTGTGTTCAGCGTGTGATAAGTGTATTTTTTGTTTTTTAAATGTGTAGTTTCTAAGGCAAACCGTCCTGGCATTCACCTTGGTGGCTGCAAGAAACAATAAGGACGGCAGGTACGCGAAGTAATGGGCTCGTGCCCGGTCCGTTGTACCTCCCCGATCCAGTGTACGAAGCCTCAGCGCACTCAACCATGCTGTCAGAATTTTCCACTGTTAAAAAAAAAAAAAAAAAAAAAAAAAAAAAAAAAAAAAAAAAAAAAAAAAAAAAAAAAAAAAAAAAAAAAAAAAAAAATTCTTTATCTCCCAGGTACCTAGTGTATTTTCGGTCTATAAATGGTTCCAGAGCCTTTTATTCGCTTCATTAGTGATGCTCTGTTTATGGCTGATATATTATACCTTTAAACGAACAATTCTTGTGTGTATTGGTATCTCGGAAATGGTTATAAAAATTCGGATGAAATTCCATATATAAATAAAATTTTGGTTTTTCTAGTTAATCTAAATAAATGTCTTCCCTAAAAAAAAAATTAAAAAAGAAATAAAAATAAAACACGATTTTATACACGATAAACAGCAATTCATGTATTTGGTGTCTCCGAACCGGCTATAACGCCATCTCGTAGAAGTTCGAGGTGCCAGTAAGCCTGTAAAGGTTTTTTATATTTGGAAGAAATTTCATATTCAGATAATTTTTTACTTTCCAAATTTAACAAGAACGCAATTTACGAAAAAAAAAAATCCTAAAAAAATACGATTCTACAAAAATTATATTCTTTCTAACGTTGGTCTATAACGGCATTTCGTAGACGTTTGAGATACCACTAATCCTGAAACGGCTTTATATATTTGGATGATAAACGTAAAAGGAAAATAAATAAAATAGTTTAGGTGATTTAAAATAAATTGTTGAACGATGTGTATTTATGAGTTTTATATTTAACAAAATACAGTTCGTATATGCGTAGGTACGAAATATAATGAATATATAATATACATTGTCAATATATCTAATCTACCGAATACTATTATACGAACAACTCTTGTATAGGCCTATAGGTGAAGTTAATTTCTCTAAAACGTTTCTAAATATTCTGATGAAATCTTGCATATTGAACTGAAATCGAAAGACGCCTAGCAAAGTCGGTCACGTAGATAGTAATAACAAATGTAGCAATCTCATAGAGCAACTAATCAAGACAGATTTTACGGTTTTGGCATTTAGACATCGAATTAACAAAAATCTTTGATTTCATTTTTTTTTTTTTTTTTTTTTTTTTTTTTTAGACATAGACTAAATTACCGTGGGTCGTCGTTTATGTATGTCATCCAAGGTAAAGGTGTTTGGAATACCGGTATATGGGCATAAGTGATTTCCATGGAATGTGTTACCTCTCCATAATAACGTTTAACTGAAGTTTTTTTTTCCGTTGCTTAACGATTATGTCATTACCAAAACCAATTCTTTCATCTGCGAAACAATCTTCTCCCGGATATAATGACGCCAGTATTCACTGTATACGATACACAAAGGAACAGAACACAGTTTTGCAAACTGGGAGATGCTCGTAAACTGATTTCCAATACTGTTACGTAAACATATTATTATGAGTATCAGGGGGAAGCAAAGTGCACCTCTGCCACTTGTTTCCCGTCTGGCTGTGAGGACCCGCAGTCCTTGACGGCGCCAGCGGCAGCCCATCACGTGACTTCGTAACTCCAGGAGAGTCAGAGGTTACCCGTCCGTTGGAGAAAGTCGCCGATTTTATTCAATTACAGACGGCCTACCTCGTAATTGAATAGACGGATAACTGGATCGGAAGAGTTGTAATACTGGGGCGTGGGAGCCCCATAACCTATCGGTAAATCTGATCCACTAGGTTTAAAGTACAGTATGCCAATAGGATAATCTATGTCGTGAAGTGTTTAGCATAACATAGCGAACATAATGTCACAGTCGAACGTAAATATGAAAAGGGAACAGCACCGCAGGAAAGATTTCATTAGTGAATGCCGGTCGTCTCCTGCTTTCTCGCTGCACGATTTCATATTCACATTTCCTTTTTAGTTCTAACTGTTTCTTGTACATCTAACATGTTTTTTGCTTCTAAGTTAATACCGGTATTTTACGATCGTTATTATGTTGTAACAGCCCCAGACCCAGCCCTGCTATTTTCAGAATTATGTATAGCAAGATGGAAGCAGATTAATTATGGATTTGTGTATTTTACGTGTGAATTTGTGTATATTCTTCATACAGGGTGTCCAGAAAAGGACTCCCTGATTTCAAAATTAAATATCTCGAAAACAAAGATCGATAGAGGAATGCAGTAAACGGTATGTTTATTGAGACAGCTGTAAGAAGTGTATACAGCAGTGTGAAATAATAGTTACAAAAGCTGCTAACAGATGGCGCTGTAATCGCCATACGTAATGCCTAAATAGTGATCCGAAGCTCAGGGTAGTGCCAATGGTGAACATTTTGAAAACATTGTGATGTGATTGTTTGCAAAGATTGTTTTCATACGATTATTTCACTTATGTATGCTGATAATAGCTGTACAGCGTACAGCGTACAGTGCCATCTGTTAGCAGCTTTTGTAACTATTATTTCACACTGCTGTATACACTTCTTACAGCTGTCACAATAAACATACCGTTTACTGCATTCCTCTATCGATCTTTGTTTTCGAGATATTTAATTTTGAAATCAGGGAGTCCTTTTCTGAACACCCTGTATAAATTAACATTGTTTTATGGAGAGAAACTGTGTAAGTGATAAGCAATAAGATCAAAGACAGTATTATGGATGAAACATTAAATAAAAATCTATAATTGTAACTGTTCATGTGAGCCACGATGACTGCAGGACAATTCTCAGCTGTTTGTGCTGGTTTATGTTGATACTTTTGTGTATAAATACCTGTAAAATCTTTAATTTTAATTTCCTTGATGATGATTGTGAATAATTTTGAATTAATTCTGATTGTTTTAATATGTTTATAAACGTTTCTCGGGAAACAAACCGAGTAATATTGTTATTAATGCACAATATTTCGGCGACTTTAAATCTCCGTCGCCATCTTCAGGTGCAGTTGCAAGTCTTGAAGTCTGCCTTGAAGTCTGCCTTGTTTGTAAACTGGCCAGTTAACAAACAACACGCTCAAGGCTGACTTCAAGGCAGATTTCAAGACTTGCAACTGCACCTGAAGATGGCGACGGAGTTAAAGTCGCCGAAATATTGTGCATTAATAACAATATTACTCGGTTTGTTTCCCGAGAAACGTTTATAAATAAACAACGCCGAGAAAAATTACATTCATTTAAGTTTTAATATGGTTTTGATTGTTGGCTGTAGTGTCGCTATCCGAGAAACTTCGGTCGGCTTTCTTTGAGTTATTCTGAATGTTTCTGAAGCGTCTATACATGCGAGCGGCAGAGACGAGTATTTAGTTGGAGTTTCCGTTTATTTTCAGTTTCCAATATTCGTTTTTTAGTATCTTTGGACGAGTCTGGTGCCTTACATTACCTTAGACCTCACGGAGAAATAAATATGAAGTGAAAATTTATCCTACAGTTTTGTAATTTCATAGAACTAATTAACCCATTCAAAAGTAATAGTAATCTCGTATTTACCTTTGAGGGAAAATGAAACCCTCTGGCGGCAACGACAGCAATTCGTGGAGGAGTAATCATAATTAATTGAGGAAAGGAAGAATTAGTTAATTAAAGAGGAGCCTGCCATTGTCTTGCTATAAACGGATTCAAGTATTTCTCATTTTTTAACGATTTTGTGGTTTTCGTAGTCGTCATAAAATTGTCCATCAATTTGCGAGATTTACGCTGTATTGAATCAATTCTTCTTTCACCCGTTGTTCGACAAAAGCCTACGGTATTCTGCAGGTGTAAAGCCAGATGGTAAGACAGCTAGAAATAGCCGGAAATAACACCAGTCTCTAGGAGACTCAGCACGTAACTTGCCCATGAAGAAGAACGTTGGCTTTGGTCGAAACGTCGGGATAAAGGAGGACTGAACGAGAATGTCGCAGACTAATGTAGAGTATTTTTCAGTTTTGTTTCATACTCTTCAATGTTCTGATTTATGCTTTAAAAACTGAAGATTTCGCGTGTGTCCTCATTTTAAATTTGGTCACCTCTAGGACAACCTCTTACTTTCCACAAAGATCTCATTTCTGTTGTATGAATTGTTTTTAATTTTCTCACTGCGTAGTTCAGTTTTCACTAATCATTATTAGAAATGCGGTTGTTTTATAATATTTATTTCCTTTCTCGGCTCTTGTATGTTTAGAAAATTGATTGACTTTTTTTATTATTTTTTCGTTGTTCTTTTTTTCTATAACATGGATTAAAGTAATGATATTTATTCAAGTGTATACGTAATAATTTGATGGAACAAACTACATTGGAATCGGAAAAATAACATTATAACTTTATTCGTCCGAAAGCAATATGATCGGCAGATTCAAAGTATTTCAACTGGTGTGAACGATGTAGAGTACTCTCAAGTCATTTTCATTATTACCTGCTTGCAATGCAGAATAACAACTGTCAACTGATGAATATTGCAATTTAACTGTTTTGTTGTATGATCCTAACGAGGATTATTATTATTTGACTTCTCGTTCTAATATACCTTCAAATAAATACAAAATTCCCATTTAAAATGAGTTGGCTTATACAGGGCGTTCGCCGGGAAACGCAACCCACTGTCAGCGCTACAAGGAAGAAACTGCTCCCGGCGAGCGAGCGCTCAGTTTCCGGCATTGTTCGACCGTCGGCCGCGGACTATTTCATAATAATTACGCTTCATAAACTTCATAAACTTGTGTGCTAAGCATTTAAATGTGACGTAATTCATTAGCTTACCTTATAAAAGATGCTGGAAGTGTTGACCCTCTTGTGTAATGCACATTTCACATCTTCTGAACATATTTCGAGACACACGCTGCCCTAACTGACTTAATGATTTTTTGGGTGACTGTTCTAGTCGAAAAGCGATATCGTCAATTTTCTCCTCTGTGAGAATACGGTTGACCGACAGTCTCTTTTTGTTGAAAAATGAACCCGTTTCTCTTACTTTTTTAACCAGACGCAGAATTGTTGATTTAGCTGGCAGTAAAGCGCCAGGAAATTCGCGACGAAATTTACTGCGACACTTTTTAAACGACTTCTTCTTCACATATGTATCGTAGAGAAATATTCTTTGTTGCAAACTGTAACGTACCATAATTATACTCACACTCAAACACGGTACAGATTAATAAGAGTATGAAGCCCCAAACCAGCCAAACCGCAAAGAAACGTTTATTCACAACACTGATTAATAAGAGACTGAAGTCACAAACTATCTACAATGCAAAGAAACCGTTCTTAACAATGTAAGGGTCACTGCAATGCACTGTTGGGGCAGCGGAGGTGTTAAACAGTGCGGTGATTCACGGTGCCGGTTGGCGGAAACTGCTGGCTGGACTGACCGAGCAAGTTGCCGACGGCAACAGACTGGGAGGGTAGCGTTTTCCGGCGAACGCCCTGTATTTATAATATACATAAGATTTAACACTAGTAAGAGTTAGTAGATACTGATAAAATCTTCACTATGACCTACAAAGCCACTTTTTGGGGGGGGGGCTGATCCGTAAGTAAGTTAAATTACATTACTTACTTTTTTGGTAATAATATAAACATTAATATTAACATTACAAATCCAGATTTTTTGTCGTCTAATGTTGGGATCTCTACCTGTTTAGAGTTTCAGTTTGTATATATATAAATCTTCATATAATACGACTAAAGAAATCTATTATTTAAAAAAATGATAAAAATTTGAAGTTGATAAATGAGAATGATGATGCACCTTAATGATCCGTCACCATAAATTCATCAAAGCCAATTTCTAGTAAGGGTGTAATATTATTGTTTTCATCTGTCCATAAATAATATTAGTTATGTTATGCTGTAGTGTAAAAGTAATTAAAAAAATTAAAAATAGGAAACGATCAAGCATTTAGTTATGATTATTACCACTCTCATAAGAAGAGTAAGCACAATAACCGAGGGAATTGTTTTTGGGCTTTATGACTGTGCGATATCGAGGCCTTTAGAAGCCGAAAAAGTGGGAAAGAAAGTGGGAAGAATTGGGCCATGGTGGGCAAACCACGTTACAATTATCTTTCATACCTTTATGATTAATAATTGTGGATTTTTAATTTTAATTTTTATGAAGGAGTGAAAATTTACTGATTATGCAAGAATCTCGACGTTAGTTGGAATTTAGGAAAAATTGTCACAATATGACATTTATTTTCTTATCACTGGCGATTACAAGTCTGAGCGAATTTACCGTTAACATTAACACAAATTGGCAAAATCGTAAAAGCAACGCTCAGAGTTACAATTAGCCGTCATGAGCAAGCAAACAATTGTATATTTACTTTTAAATATATCTCAGAATCAAAATGCAAGAAATAATGACAAATGGAAACAATAAAAAATACAAGTTATGACTACCTAAGACAAAGGCATCATAATGCTGTGACTTTACAGTTAAAAAGAAAATCATGGGCGCCAGAATGAACAATATATCATTCGAAAATAACTAGTTCTGGCAAATTATGCCGCTAGCTCAGGGGTTTTTTACAATTACAAAGTGAGAACATGGACCTATCCTCTCAAAGTCGCTTACGGGTTCTGTTTCACGGAATGCACAATCACATGGCTTGGTCGTAATCAATTACCATTGTAGTTCTGCGTCTGATGTCTGTGATGAGTGTAGCGGACCCACGATATGTGAGATTATCTCACAAGTCGGCTATAGGCATCTCTGGTCTGGCAATGCGCATCATCGCATTACCGGCTGTGTTGCGGTGATAAGCTTGCTCCAGCAAGGCAAGCTGCAGATAGCGAAAGAAATCAACTTTCCAAGTCAACCTCAGACTGGTGCGATCGAAGTTAGAATGTCCAGCTCCTCGCTCTTCGGTCCACGAGGAAACTTCTTGCTCCGCCCATTTGTAGTCTCGAAGCTCACATACAACAAAAATTCCCAGGATTTTGAGTTATACGCTCATTTTGATTGGACCTTCAGGTCGGCACCTAATGTCACGTGATATCCTCGATATGTGATTTGGCCAAAGAATCCAACAGAGGTCGGACATATTCGGCTAAGTTCGCCGGGGCGAGAGAACATTCGGGTTTCGGACGGCAGGCTTTTCCCGCCAGGAGAGTGACGTCGTTGACCGCCCATCCCCAGGGAGCAGGTTGTGTGGTCTGGCAAATCCCAAATCCGCGACTTTTTGTCGCCAAGGCTCGGGAACACCAAGATTAGCTTCAAGCCTACCTAGCTCAATAATTCTTGAATATTCGCTTTGCTACGATACACTGTATAAGTTCACCATTTCATTACAGTCCTCACTTGGAATCTTGCGTACTTTATAAAATTACAACAAAAATCTATTCACGTGGTCGCCCAAGATTTATGTAAATTACTCTTATATTATTACATATATAATAAAAATGCACCTTGTAACGTGGCGACAGCGCGGCTCGTTACAATATGGCCGGCCGTTGGTGAAAAATGAAATTATGGTACAATAATTTTATTTTTAACTACCTAATTCTATCTCCATTGTGACTCAACAAAAACTTAAGCATTTTTCTAATTACATTAATTTTAAATGTGATTCCAATAACCATCGGTATTCCTGCCTTGTAAGGTGAATATATAACGGGATCATATGTCCTTTTGGCCGTCTTACAATTCTTTACAAACAGAAGCACGTGAATTCAGGTAGCCTTCCCAAATATAAAGTTATATTAAACACAATACTAAAATATACATGAAAAGAAATTATTTACATACATGTTTAAATAATAATAATCTTGAAAATAACTTGTATCAAATCTTATCATTAAATTAATAAAATGAAACACATTAATAAAACAAAACATTGTCAGAACACTTATGCAGAAAGTGGTTGAACTATACATTGTATTTACAATTTAGCGTGATGTTTTACTCATGTGCATAAAAATAATTCTGCCTTCAACAAACATCCATAAAGATGCTAGAGGTGAGCGTAAAATATCTCATTACATTGCGCGGTTTTAATCTCAAAACAAGGGAATAGTTTAGTCGGATTCGGTGACGTGATTTTCGTCATGACCGACGGTTAATTGAACAAGCATTTCATAGAGAAGGTGTGTTCGTGTTCATGGTCAAACATCACTAACTGTAATCTTAGATTTTAATGACGTGGCATTTACTTATAATTCAACGTGGTGCGGAATGAACGATGTAAGTACATGTTTTAGTTTGTTACGTAAATTATGAACCTTACTGGTTGAATGTTAGGTGGTCTCCTAATTAGTCTCTCATGTGTCGACATCTCTAACTTTTAACATACCGTCAGTGAAGTGATTGCGAATTTTATGGCGAAAGGTACCTGTATTTGCTCATGGGTATATGTAATGGAATTTCTATAAAATTTACCATTCCCATATGAGACATTATACACATTATGCGGTTTGACGTGAACTTTTTGTCATCGTCAACCAAAGTCGTTGTAGCATCTTTGCATACAAGCGAACCCTGCACATAACCACTCCGCACATAAATGAAAGGATAATGAATAGCGTAACTATCATTCCTCAGTAACATTACGATTCCTTCACAACGGGTCTATTGATGACTCGAGATTATCTCGACATTCAAAGAATAAAATATTTCTCTTTATTTAGGAGTTATTACAATACTCTTAACATGTCCGTATACTCCACGTTTTACGCCGAAAATCCATCCCAGTTAGCGAATATTTTCCTTTTATACACTTATGCTTCTTTAGCTTGTATGAAAAGGTCGTAAGCTTTGTGTATAGAACGGTACGATCTCAGGTTTTCCGTTTGCCAATACAAAGCAATTTTGAGATTTCACGCTAGCAGAATACTATGAATCTATATAAAGCACAAATAGAAACTTTGAAATCATTTTCGTTGGGTGCACACAATCCTGAGCTAAATGTATGCTGTCCAACAATAGTTTTAATCTAATTTACGGAATACTATACAATTTACAGTAAGGGTACGCGAAATACCGCTAGAACGAGGCGTGAAACTTTTGTTTTTCTTTCCCATTCATTCTTGGGTATGCGCTACCTGCCAGAATTCTAGGAACCTGCCGGCTGAGTTCTGCTGCCTACCTGCGTTAATGACCTCAGCTGTTCGATGGCAGCTGTTTCCCCACTCTTTCGAAACCGTTACTTTGTCACTCTGGCAACCGAATAAGGCCAGAAATATAGCAGGAAAACGTCGATATCACCAATAATCTTATTGTTCACGTCTTCACCATCTGTGCATTTATCATATACAAAATTCCTTTTCAATTGAAGTTAGCATCAAATATAATTACCTTAACTTGCAAAGTTAGCTGAATTATTGAATATATCCCGTAAATAAAGTTTTTCCCTTTAGCCTTTATAAATGCAGTCGCCTTTAACTTTTTGCTCTTCGACCTCGCTCTACTGTATCGTTAGCAAAATAACAGCAAGGTATTGTGAAAGCTATCCTGTGTATCTGTAATCCTTCGATTTATGATTCCTAATTTCTGTGATGACTAATACAATTTGAAAAAATCTTTCTGGCAAGGTTTCGTGTTCTATAGGGAATTATCTATGGCACTATCGCTACCCTTGATAGATACACAAAACAAAGAAGTAAAATACGTTGATCAGATAACATTCGATCTTCGATCAACACAGACAAAGCGATATTACGCTCGCTGTACACTTCTGCTCAGAAAAGATATAATGCAACTACCTAAGGTAAAATGTTACATCGAACTCCTGCATCACAAAATGTTGAAAACCTTTTCGTTTATGTCACAAAATACATCCTAGAAAGCATATCACAATATTTGTATCGCTGTTAGATTCATTGTGATTGCGAAGACAAGAAATTGTGCTTGCTACTGGCGCTTCATTTTCCGCGAGTGCGTATCAATTTATCTGGCTCAGGAAAACATTTAATATTTCAGGATTTTTTTATCAAATCATGTCCATTTAACAGCGTGAAAGTCAAAAGTGACTATTAATATTTCACGTGGACAAAATATAAAGTTCGGAATAGTGAAATAAGCATTAAAATTTCCGAATATGGAAATATCCTAAGTAGCTTTAACTGTAAGTGCAAATTCGCTAACTTGAATTTCGTTTGATTTTCCGTTTATCTAATCTTTCCAGCAAAACAGACGGTTTAGACTAGCGGAACTGGCATCGGCGTTTTTCAAGCATGATTAATTTAGGTAAGGCGTCTAACCTAAAAGAATGTGTACTGTACATTTAATTTCCCCCTTTTTTTATGATTCAAATCGGTCAATTCATAGTCAGCCCTTTCGTCATCGTATTTGGCATGCTACACAACTTGTTGAACAATGCCTACAAGACGAATTTGAGACGTCCATGGATTCTTTTTATCACATAATTCCTTTCGGAATACACGCTCATCGCATGTTTATTGAATGCGATAAAACGCTGATGCGAGGCGAGAAACGTTTGGCACTCAGTGATGACCCTAAGTCCAACATCTGCGTTCCCTAACAAAATTCTCGGAACACGCATTGTGCTAGCGGATCCCTTAGCCTTGCTAATGGGCTCAGCTGACGACCAGGTACCTGGCTTACATAACATTCTCGTCTGTCTTCCCTTCCAGCTGATTTCATTGATCCGCCAGAATTTAGTTTCTGCAGCAAAATACTTGTCTTTTGACCTGAACGGGCACAGAAAAATTTCCCGTTGCTTTTCGATCATGGCGGTGTATATGCTATCATGCCTTTCTGTTCCATGGATACTCAAACCGAAACGCTTTACACAAGTTTTCCGGAACTGCGCGTCTGACCAGACGCATTCCGTACTCACAACTGCGATCTGCAGTGTGGTGTGACAGCGTCACCCACAATGAATATAATCAAATCATTATTAATTATATTCATATTCCTCTTTTTTTCCTTTTTATTATATTCAAGTTTATTAATTATTTAATCTTGGAACGTGTAAATAAATTATAAATAATGAGGGTTGTCTGGATAGGTTAAATGTATGTTTAAACCAGGGCGGCCAAAGGTATAGTTTATTATAAATTAATTTTTCTGTAAACACATGGCTCAGAACGCTTAAATATTGAAGGCTAGAGACTGCCATTTCGACCGTTGAGGGCGGAACAATGGAGCAGGCGAGGCGACAAGGTGACGCCGGGCCAACCCGGCTTGAGTCCCGTTGGAATTCGGTCAACGAACTACCCCACCTTGCCGCTATCCCGAAGGCCAAGTAGGAAACGCGCGAAGGAGTCAGCGAATGCGACGCGTGATATTACACACGTGACGACGGAAATGTGTAGCTAGCCAATCCTGAACATTTATTGGGGGCTACAAGACTAATTCCGTGGAGTTCTTTTTCATGTGGCGAGCAACTAGCCGAGGAAGAAGAGGGAGCCATTTTGAGAGAACACTTCGGTCCAAGACGAGCTGATGAGCAGACACTTCTGTCCAAGACGAGCTGATGAGCAGACGTGACTTGGGTCCAAGACGAGCTGGTGAACAGACGTGCTAGCCGGCACGCTTTCTGATGATCATTGTGGTTGATCATTTCTTGCTTTGGAAAAGCGAGATGTTGAGTGGCG
>JARYHS010009186.1:79774049-79875995 GCA_031002005.1 Vandiemenella viatica
ACATCACTCTGCCAATCAACTAGTCAGTTGTCTCGGCGTTTATGAAACTGCTGTTGACAAACACAACAGACTATTAGTGCTGACAGAGTGAAAAGAATAATAATCTCAATAATACGCCAAAAAGGCGACCAACCAAAAGTCAAGGGAAAATCAAAAGAAGATCGAGAAAGGAAATGTCTGAGGACAAGAACCCTAACCGACCATCATTAGAGCTGTGACTGGCGAAGATGGGTGTGTGTGTGTGTGTAGTGTTAAGATGTGTTTTCATTTAATAGTTTCCATTTATTGCTCCTTAATTAGGCAGGTAACTGAGTAAGTTTGCCCCGTCTGGGGGTACGCTACTAATTGCCATCTGAGAAAGTTGCAGGTGCTGCAAAACAGAACACTGAAGCGGGCACTACATCTGCCCGACCGTTTCTCCACTATCGCAGTCCACGAGGCGTCGGGAACATAGAAGCTCATTGACAGATTCCGGCAACATGCCTATAAATTCTTCAGTGCAGCACATCGCTCTGCCAAATCACTAGTATATGAAACTACCGTTGACAAACACAACAGACCATTAGTGCTGACAGAGTGAAAAGAATAATAATCTCAATAATACGCCAAAAAGGCGACCAACCAAAAGTCAAGGCTTACCAAATCAGAAGAAGATCGAGGGAGGAAATGTATCAGGGAAAGAACCACCAACCGACCAGCTTTAATGCTGAGACTGGCGAAGATGGGTTACATGTGTTTTAAATTTAATATAATCGTCGTCACTGTTTGAGTATTTTAAACGCTGTAACCGTTAAACATGGAATTATTTGGTTACTGTGTTCGTTAGACATTTAGTATAAACCATAATTTGCAACACTTTTACTCAAGGGAAGCAAAGAAACATCAATTTGCACTCTCTCTGTTTTGATATGTCACTGCTTGATAAGATTCCACCTAATGAACATGCATATTATACTTTGAATGGCGTGAGAAATTTTTACAGCCAAAAATGTTTCCTCCCTATAAGAAATACTTAAACTAAATATTATTTCTATTTAAATAACTTTGCATTGTTGAATTTGTTTAGAAGAGCGGCTTAGCACAGAGGAGTTACATTTATCAAACGACAGGTGTTAAGAGTGGAACCCACCTTGATGAATTAGAGCTAGCGACATTCTAGAGCAAGAACTGTAAAACATTTCACCATTAGAAGAGCAGCCAATTAAGCGCCAAGGATGGAGTCATCACTCGTCAGCCAAGCTGTAACGACGTTTAGATGCGAGTCATTCATGAAGTTGTTAGGAGGTAGTCACATAAACAGAGTCACGTCCACTAGTTCTGACGCATGGGCATGACGGGTAGAGATGTACTACCTAATTAGCAGTGAGCTGTCTGTGAGAAAGTTGTTTTGGTCAAAGAAAAGGCTCTCTTTCCCTAAAGAAATTGGAGAATAGATTTATAAAAAGTCTGCTTGTTAGGCAGTGAAAAATATAAGGATTAAATAACATTTATCAGGAGAGGGAAGGAACTTATTGTCATACTAAAAGACAAATGACAGTTAAAAGCGATTTTTTCTTCAGTTCTCAAAAAGGCAAACTTCTTTTTATTACAAATTAAATGGGACGCCACAATACATTGGAACAAAAGAAATAATCACAGAATGTTTCTAGGTCGTCTGTAGACACAATAAGTTTGTTATGTCTTATCTCTCTCATGTAAAGAGCCGATTTGCTCGAGTGAAATTACAAGGGTTTATTTTTTTTTTATATTTTTTTAAAATGGCATTTGGCCGAATTAGCCATACAGCCAGGTCACTGTATTTGTCTCTGTACAGATTGAATATCAGTGTGATAATTTTTGCTCTTTTATAAGGGTGGCACAAGACGAACACAACACTTAATTAAAATCACCCTTACCCTAGGACGGACTCGAATCGGTGACTCCCTGCAACCCGAAGCAAGCACGCAAACCCTATGCTGCCGGGGTCTGCAAATCACAAGTTGTGATGGCTGTTTAGCATAAAGCTGCATGCTGTGAACGTCTGGTAGATAAGGTGATGGTTGCCACTGATGTCTTCATCATGGTTGTGGTCCTCTTGTGAATTAGGCTACTTCGCTGGACTCCACTTTGGCGATGATACCTCAACAGAATAGATACGCACCACTGTAGAAATTTAACTAACATGTGACCGACATCAACAATCACGATGTTATACGCAGTAGTTATAAATACTTTTGCTGAACTTTAAACACGTAGAACACTGTTCAGCAAAACTTGTATTGATGATTTTATTTAGACGCCGGCCGTGCCGATGATGCCTATTGAATAACGTAGATTGAAACCTCCTGTAAGGTAGTTATCTTCGACCATTTCACTGACCAAGAAAACTCGCTTTGCAGTTTTTTTTTTTAATTATTTAAAAAATTTCTAAATTCCTATGCCGAAGAAGTCACCAATCCGGTCTTTGTAGAAATCGACGTTCCCCAATACACTATGAAAAACAGGGAGAGAAAAGACACATATTAGTATTCTCAGAAATTAGTCCTTGTATCCTACGCGCAGAGTACCACCCCCGATTCTCCATATACACATCATTTTTAAAATCTCCTCCGCTTGGCGACTCAGAAAGTTTTGGGAATTCTCGGCTTATTCCCTGCTTCGCTCTCGTACAAGTAAGTTGTTCGCAATGTTTACAGACAATGCAATGCTTCACGGGTTCTCCGCCGTATGGTGTTGAACAAAGACAACAACGAGCTTTCGGCGGCTAGCTCTGCCACCATCAAGGTATCATGTTACGCAGCGAGCAGCAAAGCTCTGGTGCTCTGGTGCCCGGCATTCTAGCCAACTATCTGACTTGGAAATGTAGGGACTTGCAGCCGAAGTTACCGTACCATTTATGATGTATGCTACATCTTAATTTATTTAAGATAAAATCGTAATAAAGCGTGCATTTTCAAGTACTACCATTAACAGGTACATTTCTCCGCTCAGAATCTATAGAAGACACAACGAAACATTATAGATGGTAATATTTCGAACAAATTCGTAACAAGATCTAGCTGCAGAAAATTCATTAGAATATCAAAGAGATGCACTGGCTTATGATTTAGAAACTGATGATGAAAACGGTAATTATAAAATTTTATGAAATTTAGATAAGTAACCGTAAAAAAGATATCTTCAAGCACACTTAGCCAATAACAGCAAATCATCAAGCAATTTTCTTATGTCATATTGAATTTTAATAGTGGTAGGTTGAAATATATATATATATTGTAGCGTCTGGTTTTTAAGACGTTATGAAAATTAGAATAAAATAATGAGATCAATTAATTAATAAGTCAATTTGTAAAATTAATCCCGGGCAGGCGCCAAGAATGGAAGTGTTCTCTATCCCAGAGAAGCGACATTCCTATTCTGAAATACTTTTTATCAAAGCAATAGTAGTTTTGAAATTACCAATAAAAACACATATCTTCATCTACTCAAAAGATACACTGATACTGGTACATTGGAAAGGAAGTTATTGAAAGCAGGGTTTACAACACCTATATTATTTAATTGGTTGATTTATTTAACAGAACTGAATTTCTTTTGAACAATTTAGAGCATGATTCAAATCTCAGAGCGTTGCCTAGGGTTGAATGACGCAATAGTGTCTATACATCGCCGGAGTTCTTTACCGTAGCAGTTGAGTTGCGGAGAAAACAGACGGACCCTGTTGATCAGCTGGGAGCAAGGTCATTGGTGTCGTCCGCTTGGCGAGCTAGCTCGCCGCAGGTAGTGACTTCTCCGGCAATCTCCCGGGGTGATGTTTGCTGGCCAGAAACCGAATGTCTTCTTTCCCGCTTGTTGGCCCCGTCGAAAACTTGCAGGCTCCGGAGTTTTAGCTGACGCGGGAAATTTCAGCGAGTGGCAGCGTTTGGTGGGTCGTCCTCGATCTCCATTGGCGCTCCTCATGCAACATAAAAAAAACTTATGGTTTCTAAAAGTTCGTAACACACTGCTTGATTCGCTGGTTCCCAGCAGAGGTGTTCCGCAACCTGACTTTTTCTCCGAAGCATCGTTTCTCTATTTTAAACTTTCTACTCTACCAGTAAATTCTCTTTCGGCAAAGGTTCTATATTGTCCTTTGAATTTCATTGAATAATGCGTAAAGCTTTTAACTTTTCGGCCTGCCATAAATCGTTCGGTCTTTCAGCGCAGGTAAGAGTCACCTTGCTCTCGCCGATGACAAAGAAGCGGGGAATGTTCCGGCTCGGCCCAAAACTTGCTAATTCACACGCTAAATTTTCCCGTCACCAAGGGACGTTACAACGTATATATATATATATATATATATTCTGCAATTCGAAGAAAGTGCTTTTTTTATTTCACCTACAACTGCATTCGCCTTAGATGGCACAAGTTTTCCTATTTCCAAATTTCACACCACATTTTTTAGTCGTGAGGTTGCGTGAATAAAGTAACAGTCACAATTTTTTATTACAATCGTCCGAGGAAATCTGCAATTAACAACAGCAGTTTGTTTTCTGATTTGATAAATCACATAACAAATTGTTTGTCCCATTTTTTGATGAACCAAATTTTTTTTTCTGGGCACGAAAATCAGTTCATGATTCTACTGGCTACTTAAAAACTGTTTTTGGTTCTAAAAAGCTCAGCTAGTCTTTTTCCAAAGTTAGGAATAAAATACCAATATTCATGTGGTGAATAAGTACGTTCACTCGCTCAAGACGTCCCTTAAATGTCCCTTCACACCAGGAAGAATGGTATTTGTGCAAATGTGGCTCGTCAGCCCAGGAAGGAAGAGCATGAAGGCAACTGATGCTGTCTCTGGAAATCTCAACGACTGACACATTTCGCCTGATATACTCGTATTAGTACGTTTCATGCCATAAGTGACTTTCAAACTACATAACATTTAGGTATATATAATAATAGTTCTTTTTTGACGGCATTCTTCCACCAAATATTTCTTACAACCAATTATTCTCAACTATAATAGCGATATTTATTGATTTCGTGAGAAATTCATCGATGAGGCGACCTTCTTTTTTTCTCTACGACTGTTTTATGGAAGTAATTGCAAGTTGTACTAAATCTGAGGGCAGAGATAAAAAACATTATAATGCAAGGCAGGGATACAATGTTTATTTTCTCACTGCGAGTCTGCTTTAATCATTGTGTATTCTGTTTAGACTCAATTACCGGTTGCAGAAGAAGTAACGGAAAAACGAAGGGCAGAGCAGGATTTTACTGTGTAGAAAGATTTCTCTCTCTCTTTTTTTTTTTTTTGTCACAACGTTTGAGGTAGTTATCGGTATGCACTTTAAAAAATTTCTATTAACCACGCACGCTGTCTGTGTAACAGACTTTACCCTAGTTCAATAATGTTTAGGCGAATCTCAATCAATAATAAGTAACTAAATATGTTCGAATGAAGATGACCTGGTAAATTTCATCCTCAGCGAAGGTCTTTTAAAATGGAGTTGCGACAACGGTCATCCGGTTGATGACTGAGCGGATTGTTGTAGTTATAGTGGCCGAGGCTTCTCGGAGAAGGTTGCTAAATCACGCTAGACACGTCAATATCTTATTACTGCGCGTCAAATGTGAGATGTTGTCAGATGATTGCTTAGATGAGGTGACCCAGTTCAACGTTATGAAAGTATTGCGTGCAGTACGCAACTCGCCAAAGGTGTGCTTATTTGCACAGCCAGGGTTACTTGTAGTGCTAAGCTAAAGGTTCATCGGAGCTAATGCATAGCATCTAAGGATGTCACTTATATTATAGCCCGTTTTGCATCTTGGATTCACCAAAAGGCCAAACCAAAGCTTGAATTCTGCTTTCTAAAATAATTTGTCGTCCTTAATACACTCTACTTCGCATTAAATAACTCATTTCACGTTTTCCGCTATTTAACATTTATACTAATAACTGCACGAAACATTTTACAATCCTTTTCATTTTACACACTAAATTGAAACATTCTTTTCTTCTCAAACTTGACTCACTGTTGCTAGCTTATTATAATCCCGTTATTTTGATTTCCTTTGTAAACCTAATGATATTAGTCATACAACAATACAGATTACATTTTAAAAAACTTAATTGAGACACTTAATCTCAAGACGACATATATCATTGCATATTTATTAGTTTTCTGGTTATTACGTTACAAGAGACACCTACAATGTTTAATATAGTTCACAGTTATCATGATTCATGGATACCAAAATCAGTACGAATAATTAGAAGAATTTTGCCAATAAGATTTCTTCCAAAATCAGTTTGTATTTTAAAACAGAGACCAAAATAAAATCCACTCTTTCACTGGTAAATTCAATATAATATATGGCATTCAGCTTTGCTGCCATTCAGCCAGCGCTCAATATATTTTTACGTATCACCACTTTTTATAATAATGAATATTTCCATATTTCATGCGAACACAGGACACACAAAACACTTAACCTAAATACCCATTCCCTCGGCCGAAATCGAACCAGCGACCGTCACCACGTGGAATTAGCACTCTAGCACCTACATTATCGAGACCGGCTCTGTACATAGTCTTGTATGAACTCAAAAGTGTTGTGATAGCTGAGTGGCTATGGTACTTGTCTTCAAACGATCAGGTCCTGGGTTCAAAAAATAATCCCGAAATTCTTATGGGATTTTCTTTTTCATGTGTCGATATTCCGTGGTTCGGATTCAATATTATACTGTACGTCTCTTAGAAAAGGTACTTTCATTCCTACCTCCAACTTATTAGGTTAACACGCTTCTTTTGGAACTACACAACTTCAAAAGTTTTCTATACATTAAGAAGTCGTAGTAAATAGTAGGAGATATTAGACAAACTGTTGAAAACAATACGTCATTAAACTGCGATAGTAATTGGATCATTTAGTTGTCTTAATCTACAAGGTGATTCAAAATAACGTGGACAAAATGATATGGTAGATCAAAGGGTCGCAACTGCGATCCGGAGCCGCTACAGGGCGTCTAAAATAATACTCACCCAAAGAGAAGAAACAAAACCATTACAGATCATTTTATTGATAATTACTCACTCACATGCGACTAATGCAAGCCAAATGTTGAGCCTACAGCAGATACTCAAAGTTTTTGCCAGATGCATCGAGACAAGCCCGGCATCTCCGCTGCATGGAACGGCGCACCTTCTCAAAGATACCAGGTGTATCTCGAACACATCCTGTTGCCGCAACGATTCTTCCTACCAAGTCTTCCGGCGTTTCAACAGGTGTTTCATACACAAGTCCTTTTAAAAATCCCCACAAGAAAAAATCCAAGGGAGACAGATCTGGTGATCGTGGTGGGTCGTGTTTGTATCGCAACGCCCTCTCGTGGCTCTAGCGCCCTCTACAGGCGTTTGTGCCCCTCTGTTCCTATACGATTTTTGATCCTTATTGTCTGACAGATCTACCATGTCATTTTGTCCAGGTTATTTTGAATCACTCTGTATAAATACGGGTGTTTTATGTTAGCAAATTTCTGTATTACACGATTTCTTCTTTTTAAAAATTGAAGCTCTTGAAGTAGTTTTTTTTATAAGTCACAGTTGTTAAGAATTAATGACCAAGAAGGTAATAATAACTAACCACTGACTCAGATTGAAGAGACTCTTACCGAGCGTGGTGGTGTAACGTATAGCGTTCTGGCCTCGCATTCGGGAGGACGACGGTTCGAATCCCCGTCCGGGCATCCAGATTTGGGTTTTCCATGGTTTCCCAAATCACTCCAGGCAAATGTCGGGATGCTTCCTTTAAAAGGCCATGGCCGAATTCCTTCCCATTATTATTACAAAAAGGAGTACTTCAGCTTTAAAGATGCATTTAACTTAGTCTCATCTTACGAAACGGGGCTGTAATTGGAGATATCAAAGATGAATCATTAGCATCGTAGAGAAACACACTGATACAGCAATTTTTACGAAGGCAGTTTCCTGAATTGTTGTCACGTAATGAATATGCGTACAGATGATTGCTGTTAGAAGCTATTTCTTTCCAACAATGATGCTATTATTTCTTTCTTTATTTGATGCTTTATGCTGCGTCACCGAATATATAATCAACGCCGGTAGATGATTATGGGAAAGAAATAACTAGAGAATCGATGCGGTTTTTTGAATGAACCATTGTGAGAAATCTTACTATCGTAATTTCGAGTCTGGATGCCAGGGTCGGGTGCGAACTCGAATTATCCGTAAGACAAGGCCTGAACGGTACCACTTCTTTTTCCAACAAGTGTGCCTGTGGAAGCTATTGAGATGAGAGATCACCAACCGGGTGTTGTATATGTCTATCCCGTCAATAACATCCAGCGATATGACGTAAGAGACTCTTTGAGCACTGGCAGCCAAAGTCGTGGCTGCCACGAAATCAATAACAGCAACCGATAAGGGCCAATGCACTGGCTGACTGACACCTCAACAAGTCATCTTCGTCCCAGTCTTCCGTCACTAAGATTGCAGCATCAGAGGCTTTCATACGCTCTCTCAAGACAGATTGTAAAATTCGGTTTTGTTGTACTGCCTGTTCAGATCTTGATATTTCCTTCAGTCGCCGTCCTTTCAAGTAGTTGAGATTAATGATAGGGACAGAATTGCGATAGGATCACATCGTGACGGAAGCTAAGCGCACATCATGATTCTACAACCTGATTATATTGTGGAATTCTTTGGACTGAAAGTGTTTGACAGCGTGAAAGCGAAAACATTCTTAACACAATCTACGCTTTCCAAATTCTGTTAACTACTTCATAAGAAAACAATAGTCGTCAATAGTATTTCAGTTTATGTATACTACAAAAGTCATTCAATGAAGTTACGTTGTTCTTATTTTTATCAGGGTATCACTGTCGAGACTAAACGATATTTAATAAACTGTACAATCGTTGATTGTTTATAATATTTGAGAGTATAACGCCTTGCCTGGAATAAAACAGGAAATTATCTTCGAAACAAGAAGATACATAAACATCCCGGCTGTCACAATAGATTTATTTAGATCGTCATAAGTTTGAATTTCAAGGCAAACAACAGAACTTTAGTTTCTATTTGACAAACAACATAAGTAGACTCAAACTATGCGTGCCATTCAGTTATAAATCATATGCAAACGAAACGTATCTTTAAAGATTAATATCCAACACTTAGGGGTAAAGTTAATATTGAATTAAGTCAGCAACTGTTCAGGGGCACGGTTACGTTTGTCTTGTAACGAATGATTCATTGACTGGCATAAATAAAACATATAACATACTGAACATTTTAGTTACTCGCAATGGGGAAAAGAACTTGTGACATAACTCCCAAATAATTCAGATATAGATGGTTTGTCATGATTTCTGCGTTTGTGTATTTTCCTCAAATTATTTTGCTATTTTTAATATATTTATTTTTGTTACTATGATTGTAAGATATTTTACAACTACTAGTCACCGTCGAGATACCATCGTAATACGATTTATTTTAAGAACCTTAGACATATATTTATTTGCAGCCTAACATTTCTATATAAATAATTTTATACTTTCCCCGGCTAATTCTACGTTTTATTATAATTTCTCTGTTTGAATTTCTTACTTCACTTTGATCATATACTGCTGACTCTGGTTTAATTTTTTATAAAAGTTAATTACAGTATTAGTGTAATGTAATTCCATTTTAGGAATGAACCAATTTCTTTAACCATGAACTCAAACGTCTGTAGCCATCATGCACCTAACCCCGTTTTCCCAATAAATTATAGAAACAGTTATCACAGTTTAGTATCATGTACGAACAGTATTGAAGGCGTCATGTCTTTTCTGGCAAGTATATTTCCATGTCCTCAAAGTTGGAAGGGACTTATTGGTCCTGAGAATGTATTAATAGCAATCGTGAGATGGTATATATTCCCAAGACCAACATCCGAAACATTACCACCATACTTATTTTAGGAACTATTTGCTATAGGAAATTAATTTAATTATGAAACTATTACGTAAAATCCGTAAAGTGAGTGTACTGATTGTTTGATGCTTAATGTATTTATCCCACCATAACTTTCTGATTTTAGATTAAGTGCGTACTTTACGGTATATTTTAATTGGTTGTATGCTAATTCAAAAAACTGTAGGAACTAATAATATTTTGCCAAACCTCAAGTTGTTTGAAATTTTATTTCATTTAACAACATGAACAAACCAAATCCCTGTCGTACCACCTGCAAACCGCGCTATAAGAGACAAATAAAACAGTGAGCGAATATAATTTGATGCAAAAGTATAATCGGAGGTTGATTTACTGTTTCGAAGTCCCACAACAATGTCGAATGCTTTTTGTCAGAACACTAGAAGATTATAATGCCACGAATTGTCACCCCAGTGGAGATTTTAAACGAGAATTTAGTACGGACGTACAAAGGCATATGACGCTGTCTCAATAGTTACAGTTTTGGAAGAAATATAAAGGTGGCGCTGTCATTACGAATTAAAAATCAAGAAATTTAAATAAAAGTTGGTGATCATCACTCTTGGTAAAAAATTTCAAATTTCTTACCAATTTAAATTAATTTATTAGTCATTGTGTGATAGGAAGGCGTTAACTGATCTATGTGATGTAGACCACGTACTGAATTTTAGATGCATCGCGATACAGTGTTAGACTTAAAATTATAACGTTCTTATATATAGATTATATTATTCTACAAAACACACGTATTCAGCTTTTACTGCAGACTTCCACTGGAAATATGGCCTTTTGACGGAAGCATCCCGCTATTCGCCTGGAGTGATTTGGAGAAACGATGGAAACCCCAATCTGGATGTCCGGATGGGGATTCGAACAGGCGTCCTCCCTAATGCGAAGCCAGAGCGTTAACCATGCACCCAACACACTCAGTCTGGCAATCTGACACTATAGGGGTCGATAGCACTGCGGACTGTAAGCAAATAGACAGGAAAGCCTAGAATTCACCAGCTGGTTAGAGACTTTTTTGACAGCTCAAATTCTCTAATTTAGCTGTGCTATATGCTACATGTTAGGTTCAATAATATACTGTAAATAAGGTGTCTTTTAATCACCTCTCTACACTGTGTATGTATCGGGGACACAAGAATTAACTGATGATGATTCGTCCGTCTCATCAGGACGCAAAACTTGGCGGACTGTTAGAGTCTTTCGGAATGTGTCGCCACCGACTTTAATCCTCTCCCGTCATTTTTGTTCACATGAATAACACACTATACTTGTTACTGGTATATACAGAAACCGAGAGAAATGAACTAGTCATTCGTATTTACTTCTTTACCCTTCTCACTTCGTAATTTGTTTTTATTTTCTGTATTAGAATTTTTCACCGACATAATATCGAAATATATCAGAAGTAGTTGCCATTTCAGTACTGTTTCCATGCAAAACGTAAAAGAATTTAGGTTAATATTTTGCAAAGGGAGTTTTTTTTAATTATTTGTTGAGAAACAGTGTCCATTTTTGGTCCTTAACACAAATACTAAATTATCCAGGTATCAGGGACGTCAGCTGGTATTAACGATCAGAAAAATCCAGTCTGATTACATTACTAGGTGAAAATACCTTGCTTTCTTTTTTCTCAGATTAGGTCTCCAAGGACCACGTGGATACTGGACACTACAGGAGCAGCGTACCTAATTCTTTGGAGGAAAGTATTTTGTTGCCATCTGTCTGCGAAACAAGTAACTTTGTATGTTCTGTATGATTAGTGTATTTTTGTTTGTGAAATGATTAATTTTGAGGATAAAATTGGGGACCATCCAAGCATTCGCCTAGATAATTGCCGGAAACTGCCTTAAACCACAATCAGGATTGCCATTACGGAAGGAGAGGGGGGGGGGGGAGGCGGAGGGTTCTCGTACCCACACCTGTTGTACGTTCCCAGTGCACACTGATGGGTCCAATAATTCCTTGTATTATTTTTTTAATAAGGCCTTATCGATCTTCAAATTCTAGGTCATTAGAGCCGACAAAAGATGAGAGTAAGAAACGGGTAAATATTGTGAATTTGAAAAGGCTCGGGGAACCGAAATCTGCATTGTTGGATAGGAGGTCGAAGATCGAAGATGCCTACTCAACAATAAGTTCTCTGCGCTATTTCTTAAAAATGCTGAAAGTGAATGTAAGATTATTTATATAGTAGAGGAGCGTGTTTTGCCTAGATAGATAATTAAAACATAATTAATTTTTTTGAGTCTACCTTACTTCCAAACATAAAAAATGAATGCAAAGTAAAAAACGACTGATTTGATTGAATCAATTGTTTCTTTGTCGTCTAGTCTGTTGTCCTCGAAATGGCAAAAAAAGGAATTCAATAGGCAGAAAGCTGGAGTTACATACAAGCAAGAATGGAAGTTAAAATGAGTAATTGAAAAGTGACCAACGCAAGCAACAAATTACATCGGATGAAGTGCTTTTTGCCCGGCCATGAATAAGTCGTAATAAACCTGCGGCAACTTGTCGTGAACCGAGGCTATGTAAAACCACAACTCCTGATCTGACTTTTTTTTAGTGCTGCTGACTTCATTACTAGTTGCTTAGTTCAGAATTCTTTATGCGAGGGGTGTTTCTACTTCCTTAACATAATACGTGCAACGCCTTATGGTGTTTAATGCGTTGATGCTCCCGTCTTGCTAACGTATTCAAAATCGCTTTCGTCTAATATGGAGAAGCATCTAAACCTCAACCAATGAAGCGTTTGAAGACACAAAGATGGATGTATAGATATCAATACAGGAACTTAAGACGTTGCACCGCTACAAAAACTACATCTACACTAGATTGTAGATATATACCAGTTATTGTTAGAATAAAAGAGGGTTGTCATTAGAGCTGACAATAATCAGAACTAGATGATATCAATAATCACAAAAATACACTACTGATTTAATCTCGAGTGTGTAATTTTCTTACACTATCTTTCGTCGTGCTCTCCTCAACTGTAAAAATGGTGGCTACTTTTCTTGGGAATTTTAAACGGAGATGATTTCCCTTGCCTTTCCCAATGATGGATGTAATTTTACTTCTTGTATGGATGACTGTAGTGTAAAATGTTTTTTTATATTTGCGAATGAATAAAAGGTGGAAGAAAGGATAGGGCTATTCAGATCTACACTTCCGAAAGACACAATGAGGCCAACAGGCTTACGTTAGGGGGCATCCATAAATTACGTGAGGTGAAATAGGGGGGGGGGGTCCGGCGAAATCTCACCAAGAGGAAGGGGGGGGGTATACGGAAATCTCACTTAAGATTTTGCGAAAAATTTGGGACAGTAGAGCAAAAAAAAGGTCTACAATTTGCGGCAAAGTCGATTTTAGTAGGGTATTTTGTCAAAAAGTAAAAAAGTTAGGGTGTGACCTAAAAAAAAAGTCTACAAAAGTTTCTAGGGGAGGGGTTCTCACGGACCAGATCTCACCAGAGGGGGTCCGGCCAGATCTCACGAAATCTCACCAGGGGGGAGGGGGGGGGTCCAGAAATCCGGAAAAACACCTCACGTAATTTGTGGATGCCCCCTTACAGTTCGTCGGACGAAGCACCAACAGTATAGGTATAACCTCACGCCATACGCACTGCGGAGAGGTGTAGCATTTAAACCAGGACTTTTATGTACAGTCTAGTAATTACGAACTGTGCACCTGTGTACCAACTTCTGGTAATAAAAAATTCTGCTACCACCAGGACTTACAGATGCTAGTTACCGGTGGTAGTAACAAACTAAGCACCTTGACTTTACCGGTACTGGGTTAAATTAGCCCATGACGAAGGAGTGAAGCATGACTAAATTAAACTCTGTTACTGGGTCGTGATACCATATTAAGTATGTATACAGTGCGTGGCAGTTTCATAATATGGAAGTAACGTGATCCTACATTAGATGACTTTTTATCAGTGTATATGTATTCTTTGATTCAGTGAAGTACTAGAGTTGAGCTGAGTTGTCACCTTGACGACAGAGGCAAGTTTCGAGTATCTGATTGCCTCCTGGAGTAAAGTTTGTGTGGAGAGTATATTTGGCTGCAGCACAGCAGGCGCCCGTCTGTCCCGGTGATTCACGCTCCTGCTGTTTAGTTAGTGCAAACACTCGCACGCCCCGCTCCCCCAAATTAGGATCCAATTTAACGTCGCGTTAGCCGAAACCCATCGTTTTGCACGCGGTTTGTTTTTACTCGCTGCCGCCCGCATATGTGGGTTAACTGCAGTGGGCAGGCGTGTCTCCTCTTTGTGTCTGCCTTTGTGACCAAATAAAGCCGAGGCTGGCGAACTCAGTTCGTTGCTTCAGCTATACAAGCTTATCTGAGAAACACAGATTTTATACTGCTAGGATAACCAGACTGGTTTGATACAATCCTCCGACTGTTCTAATCTCGAAATAAGCTCTTCAACTCAATATCATACGTGCACTTGGTCCTACACAGCTCTTATAATTCAGAAGATAAAGTTTTCCAAGAATTATAAAATTAACAGTTTGAAGTAAGTCAAATAAACTCTGAACAGCACTATCCAGTCATCTCCAAATATGTATTCGCTGTTATTGTTGGAAAAATATCCATGTAATTGTTGTATTAGTGGGATAAAAGTGGAAGAAACTACACGAAATGACACGCCGAATATTAGTCTAGATCCCCACGAAGGTCGATAGAGGACGGGAGGTCACCGTATTTATACACTTATCCAACTTACGGTCACATATTCGTCATGAAAACTGTAATTAACCAGAAATTAGTGTGACACAGAATAACTATAGAGTTTTTAAATTGATTTCAAATGAATGTTTAAACCAGAAACGTAATTTATGGGACACCCAATCACGTTAGTAAATCAGTCTGTCTTTTCTCATGCGTATGATCATGATTTATGCAGGGAGTAATTCCCCATTTGTAAAGCGAGTTAATATTTTTTCCATTGTCGTTGTGATCCTGGTTTATGCTGTAAACCAGTTGATTTCTGAAGCCAACCTCCAGTGTTTCGTGTAAATCAAAGACCCTATCTAGCAGAAGTTGCACCGTTAATAGCGAAGGATGTCTGGAGCGTAGCCAGTCACTTCAAAGACCATTGAAGTGAATGGGGAGTTGAGTTTTGTTTACTATTTCCTCGTATTCTCTTGCAAAGACTGTAGAGTTGTTAGAGACATGTGCCTTTAGACAAGTGGTCAGTAGGTTGGAGTGAACTTGACAGTACAGAGATTAGGCACGTAGTTCTAATTTATTTAGTAGCCACCCTGTTAATATGATCATCATTCATCAAAACAGATCTGTATTCCGTAGCTGAATGAACCTTTTGTTGTACCGATTACTTTAATGTAGCAGCTGAACACCCCTATACGCAGCCACATAGGTTCTGGGCAGCCACACGGAATTACATGGTATGACCTATGCGCCTGCCTATTTAATGGTCATTTCGATTTATCCCCTTTCACTTCGACACGTTACCCAGATATATAGGTTGGTACTGGTTCAAAGATTCACTAAGCACTGGAGAGCTGGCACTCGGTTTCAGGCACAAGAGTGTGGGAAGATTCTCTTTTTTTACGTAAGGGTGTCAAGGATTGGAATGAGTTACCGAGAGAAATGATGAATAATTTACCGAAAACTTTGAAAGAATTTAAAGATATAATTTGTAGAGGGCAAATGTAGGTGGGTGCAGGATAGGGGGAAGATGGGTGTGTAGGGAAATTGCCACCGGAGCGTGTGCTCCATTGCAATTAAATTAAATTAAATTTGGATCACAACGTACTGCAACACTAGAACCGTCGTTCACCGTTGCAGCAGCGATTGAAGACATCATATGGTGTTTATTTTTAGTTTTAATTTTAAACAGCCAGTCAGCTACAGCGTTTTTTATGCGATCATCAAGAGTATTAACGTATTTCCTCAGCCGCCTCTAATGACGTCGACGTCGACGAAGTATAAAGCCACAAACAACAAGCTACAACTAAAGCTACGACGTATGAGAGTCCTCGTTAAAGCGTTGAGAACAGTGCTAAAAAACCGAAAATTTTAATTTTTACGTAACATGCTTCACGTTATTTATCGCTATCTGGATATACCTGTTATCTTATTAGCTCCCTTCCTAATTTCATTTATGTTTAAGTGTCTACGTAGTAATTCAGTAGGAATGGTAAATATTGATGGAGGTGGTAGTACGAATAATATTGAGTAAAAAAGTTCATATGAACATGTGTCTTATTTACAATCGTTTTGAAAATACAGGTGTTAGAATGTTATGCATAAAATAAACCTCAGAAAATAATCAAGACCACATATATAACTTACTGAAGTACTTTATTCATGTAAAAACAATTAGGTTACCAACTGCAAGTAGATTGTTGTCTCAGCCTCATAACGTAGCTATTACAGTCTGTTTTTTTCTCAGTTGCGCGCGCATCGGGACTGTACCAAGCATCAATAAAGTGCTTGAGTTAGTGTATTGAAGTCAACGTGGTATTTTCGAACATTTAATTTAAACTTTTGTAAAACATGCATGAGTTTTTTCATGAATAAAATACTTCAGTACGAAATATGTGTGATCTTAATCATTTTCTGAGGTTTATTTCATGCATAACATTCCAGCATCTGTATTTCCAGAAAGAATGAAATCGGATGCATATTTATATAAAATTTTTACTTCAATATTTACTATTCCTCCTGAATCACCCTGTATAACTATCATATGTCAGTATCTTTGTTCCCCTAAAGTCCGTCGTTTTCAGGTAAAGATTCGACGAAACGTCTACGTATCCAGTGTCTCTATTACATTTACAGTAGAGACCACATCAAGACAGGTCATTGCTCATTTCAGATGGTTATTTAAACGAGAAACTGTTCCGGATTCCTCTCTCGCGAACTGACAGATGCCACAAATACGGCAACACAGACACCTTTCTACATCGCTTCTCGTGTGGCGAAACACAACGCATTTGGATTTGGCTGAAATCCAAGTTAGCACAACTGAACGGAACCACAATTTCAATACAGGAAATCCTCAGGCCGGTTTAAATCCGCAAACCGGCATGGAGACAAACCCCGCAACATGGTTGGTGGGCCATAAGGTTCTATACGTTTGTCAACAGCAAGATAAAGGATTCACAGATTACATTTCCTTCATGGAGAGAGAGTTCATTAACGCGATCACTTCTCCCCGTTACGTCAGCTCATACGGCAACATACTGCTGTCTCTCGCAATGGGCGGATATCCAAGCATCTCAGGAAAAAACACGCAGGGGCGCCAATCCGGAAGAGTACCGCAGGAAAAGACATCTTTCACAATATCTTCCGATGTAAACATTATTCACCGAACGATTACTGCGATAGCCTACAAGAAAAATTACCTTGCTAGTCTATTAGTAGCATGTATCTCGTATCTTGCATCTAAGAAGCCTATATCATGCAACTTTGAATCTTGTATCTCGTAATTTGTAAAAGTATCTTGAAAAAGTAATAAACCAAAAACAAAAAACAATAAAACAAAAAAACAAAAAAAAAACAAAAAAAAAAGATCAAGAATTACGACGAATCTTTAAGCAATTAGTACCAAACTGTAACATACGCGGTGCGTTGAAAAAATAACGTGCATTTTCATTTTTGAAAAGATTTTTATTTATTCGTATACATCCCTTCAAAACAGTCCCTAGTAGATATTACACACTTATATATGGTATATTGGCCATCCTTCCGCAGTTGCTTATTACACAATTGTAAATAAAAACACCGTCTATTAGCAACTGGTTTTATTGATGTAAGCTCAGACGCGTTTCGCCCTTGTAGAATGGGGCATCGTCAGTGAGACTTATGGTTGAGGCAGTTACATGGTGGTCAGGAATAGCTCAATTTGCACTTTTTTGTGACGTGAACCGTAGTTAGGTTTCACATAACTATGATAATAGCTGTTGTTACCCTGTTTTTTGAGGTAATCCTATCACTGTTTTCAAATCTATTGAAATTGACACTTTTTTGTCTGATGAACAGCAAAACCTTGTTGTTTACATTCGTTTACTGTGATGCCAACCAGGTTGCTGTTCATCAGACAAAAAAGTGTCAATTTCAATAGATTTGAAAACAGTGGTTGGATTACCTCCAAAAACAGGGTAACAACAGCTATTATCATAGTTATGTGGAACCTAACTACGGTTCACGTCACAAAAAAGTGCAAATGGAGCTATTCCTGACCACCATGTAACTGCCTCAACCATAAGTCTCACTGACGATGCCCCATTCCACAAGGGCGAAACGCATCTGAGCTTACATCAATAAAACCAGTTGCTAATAGACGGTGTTTTTATTTACAATTACACACTTATGCTAGCGCTTCTTCCAATCCCCAAAACACTTCTGGAACTTGAACTTTAGTACAGCTTTGAGCTCTATCAACGACGCACTTTTAATCTCCTTATTTTTGGCAACATGTCTGGCGAATACGGAGGCTGGAGCATCATTACAGTATTTTTTTCAATTTTTTTAAAACTAAAATCCATGAAGAAGCAACGTTGTGTGAGCAGATGTATTATCGTGATGCAAAAGCCATTAATGGTTTTTCCAAACATCCTGGCGTTTCCTTCGGGCTGCTTCACGCAAACGACGTTGAACGTGAAGCAAGTATTCCTTTTTGATCGTTTAACCTTTTGGCAAAAACTAATTATTATTTAGTAAATACGCCAATACAACTGTTGTTGGATATTCTTTATTTTTCGGACGCGTTTCGCCTCTCGTCGAGATATCTTCAGCGTACAATGTTTTCTGTAATATGCGATTAGTTATAACTTGAAAAATGTTTTTGTATTTTGTTTTGTTTTCATATAACGAAATTATTCTATCTATAGGATGCATAATATGAATTATATTTTCATACAAGTTATGAATTATCATATAGAACGTTTGTTTATATTGGTGTAATAGGATGGGATTAATATTGCAACTTACATTTACATTTTGAGGTATGGTAGTTGGTCTTCTGTGACCTCAACCAGCATGCTGTTTCCACTATCGTATTTAGTTATACATTTTGATATAGTGTGGTTCTTATGCCTCCACTAGTAGTCAACTTTGAAGCACAGTTTTATGCACGTCATTATCAACCTTCAGTTTTCGCGTGCGCGCTGCTGTTCAGCTGTTTTTCCGGCGGTGCTGTGTCGGAAGTGTCGTGAGCGGAGAGTTACTTAGCATATAAATAAAAGTATGTAAATATAAGTCATATTATGCATCGTATAGATAGAATAATTTCGTTATATGAAAACAAAACAAAAAACAAAAACATTTTTCAAATTATAACTAATCGCATATTACAGAAAACATTGTACGCTGAAGATACCTCGACGAGAGGCGAAACGCGTCCGAAAAATAAAGAATATCCAAAACAGTTGTATTGGCGTATTTACTAAGTAATAATTAGTTTAACAAGCAACTGTGGAAGAAATGGCTTGCAATAATCACATATTTTGGCAAAAAGTTTATACAAATGAATAATCACCGACTGTATCAAAACACGTTTTATCCTTTTAACAGCTTACAAGAGGACTATACATCCAATATAGCTCAAAATGTATAGACACTTTGAAGACACAACGAAGAAATCGTGCCAATTGGACTAATATAACGCGCGAAATTTCAAAATTCCTGTTACCCTTTGAACACATCTCGTATACCTGCTGAGTAGCTTCTGTGCTAATGTTGTTTTGTGTTAATACGAAATGCATTCGAAAGCTCAACACACTGCGAGTTTATTCCAATAATAGATTACCTCCTCCTCGTGTTTCAGGCTTTCGCTATTAAGCATCGATAATCGAGCTGCCGACTGTTAACATTGCTTCCTCGATCGAGTGCACGATCCAATAATTGTCTGTCGATTATAATGGCCCACTCTCCCCTCGGTCACGATCTGATTTCTGTATCCCATGTTGATGACGGATAGCGTCTGCAGCAAACCTATCCACCGCGCCATACAAAGCTCGTAAAGGTGACTTGTGTATCAGTGTGCGCCAAGGTCCAATTAAACCAAATAAATCGTATCAATGTTCAATATACCTCACCATCAACTACAGCTAACTGAAACAAAACTGTAGCTGCAATGGATTGAGCTTTAATCACATAAATTTATTTTTAATTTGATACTGGCCATGAATATCCATAATACATTAAATTTAATTTTTAAGCATCACCTAATCTCACTTGCCATCTTTGATGAATTCACATTTTGTCGTAAGAAACTTATATTTGCTATATAAAAGAAGTTGGAGTGAATATGGGAGTTCCACCGGGTAGTGTATTGGGACCATTGCTATTCGTTTTTATAATTAATGATTGTGTTAATGGTTTGCTGCCAGAAATTAGATTTTTTCAAATGACATAATGTTATATAAACGGATCAAAACTGTAGAAAACTGTAAACAGCTGCAGAGTGATGTAGATAGGATAACTAGTTGGGTGATTCAACATGGGATGATGATAAATGCAAAGAAGAGCCAGCTTATCAGGTACAAAGTTAAAATCTAAAGGTTTATTATGATTATAAGTTGGGAAGGAGCTGCTTATTTAAGAATCAAAATGTAAATACCTCGGCATAACATTTGATAGAAGACTTAACTGGGCAGGCCACATTGGACAGGTAGTAGGGAAATAGTTCAAAATCCTTCACCTGTTTGAAAGAGTGATGAGGGGATGTACTAGAGAAGTAAGGATTTGGACTACAAAACTTTGATCACACTACTGATGGAATATGGTGGTGTATTATGGGATCCACATTTTGGATATCAAATACAGGAGTTGGAGGAGGTGCATAGAAGGGCTGCTAGATTTGTCTTTGGAAATTACTGCAAGAAACAATCGCATGATAAAGGAGCTGGAGTGGGATTCATTGGAGGATACAGGAAGGGTGAAGGAAGTCATTGGAATGTACGGGGCATATATTGGTGATGAAGCATGGGAAGATATTGGTGGGAAGAGAGGTTCGTGGAAGAGTAAAGATGACCGTGACCACAAGCTGGCAATTGATTTGAAGCAAAAATGTGTGAAAATTTTATTTCTTAGGAAAGTGTGTAAGGGATAGGAATAAATTATCAAGAGAAATGATGAATAATTTACCAAAAACACTGAAAGAATTTAAAGTAAAAATTAGAAGCAAAAATAGATGGGAAGAGGATAGGTGAATGACGCGTGTGTAAGGAGATTGCCACCGGAGCGTGCGCTCCATTGCAATTTTATCTATTATTATTATTACTGAGATGGGCTACCAATTTTCTAGAATCAAGTTTAGTGGTTTGCTAGTAGGGTCCCCATCTGTAATTAGAGCCGAGAACTTTCCGTATTCTTACCTTGATATTAGGTGAATTCCACGAAACGGAAATTATAATTTTTCGGTATTAGTTACCTGATTTTAAATAATCTTTCATTACGTATGTGAATTGAAGGAAAAGTACTGAATCAGTTTGCGTAATGTAAATGTCACAATTCATTCCATAATAAGGCATTCAAAGTTGTTTTCATTGCTTACCTCTCTTATTTTTGGTGTCAGAATGTTATCCAGAGCTCGATAAACTTAAAGACTACTAAAAATCGGAACCAAATAAAGGTCATTTTGGAAGTTTCGAACCATTTTCACTGTACCAGCCGAAGACATTTAACCTATGGGATTTTGCGATCGATAAGAAATATCTTGTAGTATATTTGACTCGTATGATTTACAGTTGCCTTCCTCAAGATGACAGTTAGCTTTAAGTAATTAATTAAATACTTTTGCATTTGTGACAGATTTTTTTATCTTTCATCACAATTACTTCTAGTCATACTGCCCAAAATAGACAGTAGTGTTCAGCAACATCAAACTTTGAAATGAGGAATAAAATTTTTTCTTGGGAATCAATATATTACGTATGTAGGAAATAGTAAAGGTATTGCAAAAGCTCATTTACGTGACCATTTAATACTGGTCCAGTGAAAATATATTCTGAGAACTTCACAAAAGACAAAAGTTTAACTGATGCCGAGGAGGTTTTTTTTTTTCGGAAAGAATTCCAGCATGACTTTACGAATGAACTATTCGCCTGGTGTGAGTCAGAAGAATCATGGAAAACCAAAATCAAGATTGATGGACGAGGATTTGAACGCCAGTCCGAACGTTACCAACCACCTTCCAGCCTCGGTCAGTGGAATTAGATTTTAAGATTGGGAAACGTTGTAGACATTAGAAATATCATTGCATGTCATCCACAGAAAAACATCCATACTCAAAGTTTTTTGTTAGATCACTTTCCTATCAGTAATGAAATTATTTAGAATACCCTAACAAATAACATCACTCCTTCATTTAGCCAGACATTTAATTAATTAATTTCATGTAAATAGTGTTTATGAAACTAACTGTTCTTTGAGAGATTATTCAGTCGAAATAAAAGGGTCCATAATTGGATCGTAATACAAAATAGTTATGAGTGTGTAATAAATCACTGCAATTATTATTAATTGAGTCTACTGCGTTTACTTATATTAACTGGCCTCGCTTGGAGTTGCTACTACGCAGCGATTAGGAGAAGATTATCCTAGACAAAGCAGGTTTTTAAATTATCTCTGCCACCTGATAAAAATCATTATATTGAGGAAGATTGTTAAAATTACTCCAATCGTGGTGGGTTAGCGGTAACGCTCTGGCCTCGCATTCGTGATGACGCGGGTTCGAAACCCCGTCTTGGCATCCAGATTTGGGTTTTCCACGGTTTTCCCCAAATCACTTCAGGTGACGCCAGAATGGTTCCTTCCATTTCCTTGACCCCAGTCCCTTCCTGCCTCTAATTACCTAGAGGTCATCGAAGCTTAAAGGCATAAGGAAAAAAAACTCCTAACCTTAAATTGCTATAAAGTTGTTTGACAACAGCTGATTCTTCGTGCCTTTGGCCGCTGTTAAATTTTTCGAACATTAGAGCGGACCTCAAGCTAATTGGCCATATCCCTCCTATTATCTAGAAAATTCGTCATGGAATGAATTTTCGCGCACTGAGCGACCGAACGGAATCTTTCAGTCTCACCAGAATTAAATGTATTTTTAACCGAATCCTACTTTGATATATTTTGCTTGTGCTTTTGTTAACTTTGTAGAAGAATTCCACGTATGCACAAGTCATCGTATTGAAAGACAATGTACGCTAGTTCGCGAGATATTTATTCCTAAAGGGATTTTGTCATTCAGTTATTTTAAGGAAAACAAGTGATTTCATTTGGTGGAGATCTGCATATTTTTAGATTTATTTTCCTTTTTTTTTTTTTGGACTACTTTCGACTACGGGAAACAACTAATTTACTTGTTCGCCTTCTCTTTTCCTTTCAGAATGTTTTCATTCGTTTACTGAGGTATCATTCTAGCAGCGTGCCAACTAATCCGAACACACACCAATTAATCACTATATTATATGGCTATTAATCCTAAAATTTGATTTATTAAATTTTTAGGATCATAATCTTTTACATGTAGTATACATATCTTTATACCTTGAATAGAGGTCTCATTCTAAGCATAACGTATCAATATAGTATTTACTTTCAATAAATAACATCTTCCTTACAAATACATTGACATGCCACTGAATCACTAAATCTAAATCATAAACGGTGAATTTACCAAAAAAAACAACTACATATTTTCATAGTAATAGTGTTTTCAAAATTATATCTTGTAATTTCATAACATAAGGCTCCTCCTTCTTTCATTAAACTACGCAGTTTTGGCCTATTTACATTCTTCCGAAAACCCCTTCAATATATGAATTTTAATTTGAAACACATATCGATTCTATATTTCATGTAAATGAATCCTAGCTTTTTCCGTATATTTTGTCATCTACTAAGCCCATTTTACTGTCAACTTTAATTCAGTGAATTAGTTTTTTTTTTTTAAAAAAAAAAAAAAACAGCACTCATTTTGAGATTCTTCTTCTTTCCGATAAGGCCTACGAGGGCCACGTGCCAATTTCAATTCTTTATCCCTTGATGTCTTTTTCTTTTCGTTCAATCCAATATTCCTTCATAATTTCACTAAATTTCTTCCTTCTCTCCTTAGACCACTTCGGACCAGATTTCTCTCGCCTTTTGCACGGGAATCCTTCCATATTTAATACCTTCTTTCTTAAGATCTCTCTTTCCATAATTTCCTTTTCTTTTATGTTATTTTTCTTTCCAAACCTTTCCTAACCTCTTGATTCTAGCTGGTTGTTGATTTTTGGTAATTGAATATCTTCTTTGTTATATCTTATCATCCATGCTATATATATATGCAAAAAACAGCAATCTCCTTTTTCTTATTGATTCTGTTATACTTCCTGGTACACTTACTTTTCATTTCTTAATTTCTATTCTTTTAATTGAATCCAAGATTTTTCTCATGGTTCTTTTATCTGTTAATACCAATTTACCCAATATAGTTCAACAGTAGACATTCTGTTTTTATGACTGAGTAGTAGTGCCTTATTTTAAGATTTTGAGACAAGCCATTTCTGTTATAATTTTTTTGTTTTGAATACTATACGCTCTTTCCATCGTGTGTATCCTTTCTTCCATGGCTGATTTATCTAATCCATTTTCCTGAATTATTACACCAGGTATTTAAATTTCATTACTTTCTCTATTCGTCCAATCATTTTGAGATTATTTATTAAGCAAATGAGCCTCTGATGCGAGTTATACCACTAAAGATTTTATCCCATGTTGGTTGTTTACAGCAGTTTTCGAAGGCTGCTTAACGATGGCAGCTGGCTCTTAGGAGATGTCGGAGACTCGGGAAGTTGAAGACAATGGGTGGCCGTCCGTCTAGCAACACACAGACAGACGGGTGGCGCCAATGCTGGGCGGTGGCGTCTGACAGTAACAGAGGACTTGTAGCTGTCTGTGCGATTGCTTGTCTGTCAGTTGTAGAACATTTGCTTCAATGGATCTTTCGCTTTCTAAAGCGCAATATACTGTTCGTAAGGTGCTTGTCATGTTATTACCAGTCAACTTTTTATATGACTGTTTAACTATTACGAACGTAGAAGGAAATGTGACTAGCAACATAACATAAATCACTGCACCAGTTTTTAAGTAACTGTTTCATTAGACTAAACAATAAACTTTAAGCTTTAATTTTTTCTTCTGCGTTAAAGAGCTTATACTTTGACAAGGTCTGTTGGATCATTGGTTAAGGCGTCTGACTGGAGGTCGAAATATCCCGGGTTTTAATCCCTGTGTTGGCGGAGATTTTCAAATGCCCCTATTTCAACCATCACCTCAGGCTAAGCTTCTGTGTAACGCGAAGTCCTCCAGACTGCTTGCGTTGTTTGGATTCCATATTAAACCGTAGGTCCCCTTTTCTCGGTAGGGTTACCTGGTTTGGTTAGGTACCTACGGCAGAGGAACATGTGCGGAATATCGATACTCTGTCAGACTGGCTGCCGAACTACCCCTCGAGGTCCCCCGGCAAGTAATGACATACGGTTTATTATCAAACAGAATTCAGTACTGGAATTTAAACAGGAGACGTTTATATATGATTTTATAATAAATAACTACTTTGTGATCGTGCCTTCAGTCCTCAAATGGAAGATATTTTTTTATCATTCGGGTCTTGGTAATTTTTTACAGTTTGGTTTATTTCTATCCTGCCCACTTTTGATATAGATTGAAGGCGTACGGCACTGTAGATCCCGAGTTGTCCATTGTACGGTGCGGCTGAAACTTGTTAGTCAATCTTTTTACCCGTGAGTAATACTTTTCTTTTAATTGCATTAAGCCTCTTTGCCATACAACCAGTTCAAGTGTGATCATTATAAATCTTCAATTGCTGAGTTTCTGCAGTAAATTATTTCAATTAAATATAGACAGTACAGGACGGACACTTAAACGCTCATGCCGTCGGCCGGACTCGAACCGGCAAACCTCAGCACAGGGAGCCAGTACTAGGCTAGCTTAATTATACAGGGAAAGCGTGCGTGAAGAGAAAGTTAAGTCTCGAGCAAAAATTCCTTTTCTTCATCTGAATCTAAACCCAAGCAGTCCAAAAGTGTTTGGTTGCTGTATCGACTGAGCTACGCATTCATCCACATAACATTACCAAGTCTTGATTTCAGTCAAATCCATGGTCACCGCCACGGTGTTTTTGCAGCTAGTTGTCGCTTTCCCTAGGATTCTTTGAGGAAAAGCTCCACAATACCATTCACAACCATTGACACAACAGGGAAGTGACGGGGTCAGCGCCATACTCCGGCCAATCATTTAACTTCCCGCGCAGTTTCCTCCACGGTACTCGCTGGATGGCGGGATGGGACGTTCAGCTTCGAGGAAAAATCCTCGGCCTCGCCGGGAATCGAACACCAATCATCCCGGCAGTGGTCAAACGTTCTGCCGCCTGATCTACGGTGCCGCCCCACATCCATGGTAGAATGTACATTTGGGTTAGACAGAGAATTGGTTTAATCTCTGTATTATGTGCTAATTATTTAATTACTTTCAAGTGAACAACATGAGTCACGAAGCGTTTAGCTAATTTTATTGTGATATCGTTAACTGAGTTGCCTGGTTGTTTGTAACCCTGCAAACTGATGCAGGCAGCCATTCGACGGTAGAAGACGCCGCCGGCCTTTAACGAGCGGTCTTCAGCGGTGGTTGTTTCAGCCTCTCTCCCGCCTGATTTCCGCCGTGATTTATGGTGACGAGTCGCTCGGCAGGTGATACTCTCACTGGAACGTTAACTAATGGATGAACCTCCTCTGGCTGCTCCCTTCCTAGCTTCATAAAGGGTTCGATGCATTCGTCATCAGTCAAATGTCTTAAAAACGACTGTAGTTGTTATTGATACCGTTCTGTATTGAAGACAATTTTTACATTAGATTAAACAGATTTAAGGCTCGCTTCTCAGGATTATACCAATACAATATTCTTGATGCTTATTAAACAACTAATGGAGCATTAATCCATAATCCTAGAGTTTGTTGGTTGCCAGCAAAGGAGGCATACTGAACCAGTGTGTCAGAGGTGGGACGGGATCTACAGTACAAGTTGCAATCAGAACAATGGTACAGTTACGATTATCATTATAAAGGGGGAAGGAGCTACTTATTGAAAACTCAAAATGTAAATACCTTGGCATAAAATTTGATAGCCAACTTACCTGGGCAGGACACATTGGACAGGTAATAGGGAAAGGGTTCAAAATCATTCACCTGTTGGAAAGAGTGATGAGGGGATGCACTAGAGAAGTAAGGGAGTTGGGGTTCAAAACTTTTGACAGTCCACTGCTGGGATATGGTGATGTATTTTGGGACCCACATTTTGGTTATCGAGCAGGTGTTGGAAGCGATGCAGAGGAGGGTTGCCATACTTGTCTTTGGAAATTACCGCATGACACGATCGGTAACTAATAAGATAAAGGAGCTGGAGTGGGATTCATTGGAGGATAGAACAAAGCTGACGAGAGTAATGGTAGTGTACAAGGCCTATACTTGTGGTGAAGCATGGAAAGATATTGGTGGGAAAATTAAGAGAGGTGCTTGGAAGGGTAAGGTTGACAATGACCACAAGCTGGCACTTGATTTCAGGCATAAGGGTGTGGGAAAATTTTCTTTCTTAGGAAAGGGTGTGAGGGACTGGAACAAATTTCCAAGAGAAGTGATGAATAATTTACCGGAAACACTGAAGGTATTTAAAGTAAAAATTAGTAGAGGGCAAAAGTAGGTTGGAAGAGGAAAGGGGAAAGAGGGGTGTGAAGGGAGATTGCCACCGGAGCGTTTGCTCCACAGTTTTTCACTGTAAAATATGTAAAATGGTAAAATGTAAAATTTAAAATAGTAAAAAATAAAGATCTGGAAAAAAAAAAAAATTGCAATTTTATCAATTATTATATTATTAACCACTAAGTAGCTTTTCTAGAGCTACAGTTCATGGTATCAGTACGTAATACTGCTTAATGTATTTATTATTTCTTTGAATGAGGAAACCCTTACCGTTTGCTCGAGTAGTTGTGGCATCACGATAATGTTCGTCGCCTGCCACGGCGCCTGTCTCGATGGCTGAAAATTTTTTCACTATTCGGGGCTTGGCAACAAGGGTAGGGGAGGTGGCGGTGCACGATCCTTGATCACTAGATTGTGTACCAAAGTCTTGCGCATAGGGAGAGGAACTATGACACTGCCGAAGTGAATTTAATTTCGATAGAGTTCATGCTTCGGTGGCAATTTCTCTGCTCATCTATTTACCCATTCCTTATAAGATTTTTATCATTATCTTATATATTTTAAGTGTAAATTCCCCCACCAATCAACTTTTACCACTTTCGAATTTTAATTTTAAAATTATTCAACTTTTTTGGTAAATTATTAATCAGTTTCCTTGATAATTTATTCCAACCCCGGACACCATTACCCATGACAGAAAATTTTCCCATTCCATTATGCATGAAAACGGTTACATATTAGGATAGGTGCAATGCAACGTCCATCACCCACGTTTAGTGAATCGCTGAGTAATAATAATAATAGTAAATCGAGTGCCCCTTGTGCTCATGGTCATCTCTTCCCTTACATACACTAGTGTAACAGCCCAAGTTTTGAGGCAAAAGATTTAGTTGTGTGATTTAGAATTAAACGAGTGTTAGGTAAGTCGTGACAGTACGCCAGAGTCGCGTGCCGTCCGCACACGAGAGTAATGAGTCAGGTTTTGCTGACGAAAACGATCAGCGCATACCACAGCCAGGGACACTGGCCGGTCAATTGCCTAAAGAAATCTAGAATGTTCGATACGGGCAATATAAGGAACGCAGGACATGTGTTCGGTCTTCTCAGTGACAGATTGACAGTAGGCTCGTCACTATGCCAGTTGGATAGTCAATAGCCTCTCTCTCTCTCTCTCCAATTGCCTGGTCTCGCGTTAGGGTCGACAATGCTGCAACACTTGCCGGAATCCTCCGATAGCCATTCGCGATGTATGTAAGTAATTGTTCCATCATCTGCTAGTACTTCAGAAGATGTAATCCAATAGAAGCCTACGGGGATAGCCTCGCAGACGGCGTCAAAACGGATGATATGTATTCAGTCAAGGGCGAGCAATAAACAGTATCGTACAGCAGTTAGGCTGTGTTCTCACTGGTAAAATATAAGAGAACCTGCTGTTTGCCATAGTAAGCCTAAGTTGGTGAAGCCATACTAACAACCACACGGGTCTGTGGCCTTAATCCACAGTGGTGTCAGAACCTGATATTAGTAAATAGCCTTACAGCTGAGCAGGAGAGTGGAGCCGAGGTCGCCGGAGGTCAGCAGCAGCAACTCCATAAAGGTTAGTACCTGAGTTTCCAGACACTCTCTGCCGAGTCCAAACTACGCCCACAGAAGAGGAGCTGGACCACTCGACTAGTCCCTTACACTAGTCCTAATTGTTCAGACAGTAACTTCCCTAGTCTCGTCATTGGTTGACTGCCTATGCTCGAACACAGGCAAGGCGTTCATAAGAAGCAGCATGTCTAAACAAAACCTTTCCTAGCCTGATGTGCAAGGAGAGGAGTTTATCAGTGGGACACTGTGGTAAAATAATTACTTCAGACACACGTAGCCTGGGACTTGTTTGTTGTTATTGTTATTCTTCCGCTGTGTACGTTTCACAGTCACAGCTTGCACAGTCATAGCGTCCAGCGATAGGTTTGTGACGGCTGCGCGATGCGGCTTGATTGCCGCCTCGTCCTTTGTTTCACGTGTCTGACGCGAGTGACCGTCGGCCCAGCTGCCGCTCCTCCCCCGCAGCAGATGAGTTATGAACATCTCCTGCCGGGTGCCGTATCGTATCGGCAGGTGATGTGACCCCACGAACACGTGCCTGCCTCGAGGGGCAGGTGAGGAACTCCCTGCCAGCCATCCGCCCTGCTACTAATTGATTATAGAAATTTCCGTTTCGTTGCCTCGGGCATTGTCCTGCAGCTTCACTTTCCGTTGTAGATTCTGCTGATCTTCGAAGGAAGGAAACTTTTCATCCCAAGCCACTGCTGGACACTGGGCTGTAACCTACCTGATCCCTTAGTTGAAGCAGGTAACTTTGTTCTGGAAATGATGCAGGAGGCAAGAAGTTTGTGGAAGTGTCTTATAGAATGAAGATACAGGATGGTGGGTCATGTTTCGAGACATTTGTTAGTGGAGGGAACAGTCGAAGGTAAGAAATGCAGAGGAAGACAGAAAGTAGAACTTATGAATTAGATTATTCAGGACGTAGATTGTAAGGGATAAGTTCAGACGAAAAGGTTAACTCAAGATAGGAAGGGATGGATGATCGTACAAACCTGCTGACAGAAATAAAAAAAAAACATTGTTTATGTGTACGAGGTCAATAGGAAAAATATTAACTACACAAGAAAGACTTAAATCTGACAAGAATGGTTTTATTAAACGGAAGATGTTTGCTATATAGACCTAGTTACAGAATTTCGCCCTGTCACGTAATCCGATTTTATTATCAATAACGTGGTAATCTGACTGACAAATATGCAACTTCAGTTTTGCCGACCCTAGCAGCGCAGGGGATAGCGTACTAGTCTCGTTTTGCAGGGGTCGCCGGTTCGATTCCGGCCTCAGGCATGGGTCGTTTTAATTAAGTGTTGTGTTTGTCGTCTATACCATGCAAAATCTATAGTACATTAAGTGACCCAAAAACATACTTGTAAAGTACAAAGTTACATTGCGCTAGCTGTGTGGCTTCGTAGCCAAATGCCATAAAAAAAAAAACTTTCAGACAGCACAAAAAGATTTTTTTTTTTTTTTAAGGTGAAGGTCAAGTTAATGGCCTCTAAAATTGCAGAATAAACTAGGGTTCAAAATGAGGAATTTAGATACATAGAAAAACACCTTCCACTTTGCCACCAAAGTGGTTAACTGACAGCTAATTATTTGCATGGTTGCCAACTCTTACACTGACGGGTTTGCGTGTCAGCCTTCAGTTCCTTGCGTCACTATTTTGGGCATGGATGTTTTTAATTGTTTGGTCCGTCCTGCGTAATCTTTAAGAATGTGTAACCAAACACTTGAATAAGTATACTCAGGGAATTGATAAATACTTGGGACATCAATATGTACACTTGTAGCTTCAATGTATAAGTTGTAAAACTAATTGAAAGACAAGAAACGGAAATACATGTTTAAAAGAACATCAGTTTAATGAGAAAGCCTTACGAAACAGCGTATTAAGCATAAAAAAGCTAAGCTTTGTGGAAGGTGAGAACTGGGTTGATATCGAGAACTGGGTTGATATCCGTTTAAATTCCCGCCGGACAACTACAAGCATGACAGGCTGAACGATTATGACGCCCTGGCTGGAGAGAGTAACGGAGATTCCTTCAGGGGAGAAGAACTTTCGAGAGCGACGCTCTGCTGAGGCGCCTTCAAGTAATCGACGAATTGTCACACTATCACGTTAGTAAGAGACCTGGTGATCTACGTGCGCACGGCCAGCAGCTGTAAAACGAGTCTTGACGATCTGGTCTGCCACTAGACACCACTACAGGAAGATCACATGCAGAGCGAATCTTCATTGAGAAGATAACTTGACCTCGCTATCCGCATTAGCTGGGAAACAACGGCAAAAATTCTTCCGTGATGGAAGAATTATGGAATCGGTTCAGGCCTATAATGTGTTCTGAGAAATAATATAAATATCGAAGACAATTCACTAAATCCAAACATTCAAATGTCAATAATCTACATACGAGTCAAGTTTTCAAAGTCATCATTTTCGAGTTTTAATAACGTCAAATCAATTTTAAGCCCAGATTCATTGTTCCAGATATGTTATGTGACATTACTGTGAATTATAATTAATAATAACTTTGAATTTTTATTTCACATTGCTGTTTATAAACGTATGGTCTAGACTCTAGCAGTTATTTTACCTTCTTGAAGTAGTAGGGGAAAACGGGTGCATGGGGACCCACTAAGGAAAATGTGAAATAAGAGTACGTTAGAAACGATTTTTTGTATCTTTTTTTTTTTTTTAAATTTAGATAATGTTATTTCCAATTGATGGACTATGTATAACAAATCAAAACTGACACTTCACTGAAGAGAAAGAAAAAAAAGAAGAAAAAAACCCAAATTGACTCAAGTCGCTCTCATTACTGGGCAACTGGGTAATGGGACCCCCTTCCCAATAGGGTAATGGAAGCCAAAGCCAAATTAGTCCATAATAGTGACAGAACCTCAGTTTTCTTAAAAAAGAAAAGAAAATTAATACAGTTCTTTCCGTTCTTATGGATCTACAAATTAATAATTTATTTATTGTTCATTAAAAATGCATTATTGTATCATAGCATAAAATTTGCAAACCAAGGACGGTTCATCATCACAATCCGCACAGTCCAAATGTGCTAAATTTTTACATACTTCACAAGACATGAGATTGTCAATTGATTTTACTTCTGCGAAACAAAGCAAATAGATTAAAATAAATTATTATTATACAAGAAAAAACACTTTCATCGTTAATTAAAATCGATCAAGATTGTGACAAATAGATTGTAGCACTAGATGTCAATTTAGGTGGTCTACTGTTCCTTTCATTTACTGTTGCTTTCCCCCCCTTTTTTTTTTTTTTTTTTTTTTTTTTTTTTTGTAACTGCTTTACGTCTCTTTTTAACATCGAGGTCTTTAGAGACGGGAAAGGATGGGGGGCAAGGATGGGGGGCAAGGATGGGGGTAAGGAATGGGAAGGAATTCGGCCATGGCCTTTTGAAGGAAGCATCCCGGCATTTGCCTGGGGTGATTTGGGGAAACCATGGAAAACCCAAATCTGTATGCCCGGACGGGGATTCGAACCGCCGTCCTCCCGAATGCAAGGCGAGAACGCTAACCGTTACACCGCCCCGCTCGGTTTGCTTTCCTTTTTTTTTCCAGAAAAAGCTGATCTTTACTTCAACACGCTGTTATTGCCTTCTGTCTTATCTTTCTTTCCTTTTTCCTTTTCTTCATAGAGTTTTCTTAAAGGAGAAACAGTCAAAATCTCCGAATGCTGTTTTTTTTGTGAACATTTTTGGGGAGGTTGTTGGTATAATTCTGGCAAATACTGGCAAAGCCTTTTAGTACTGTCTGTGAATAATAGTATGAAGAAATATAAGTCTGAAGTGAATTGCTCGTCTAGTTACTTCAGACAGTTCGATACGAGTGCTACGCAACCGGTCGAAGCAGGAAGTATCATATGGAACAGTATATGGTCGTGTTCTGCTGCTGCTGGGCATTAAAAAAAGCTGTATTCGACCTCCGAGGAAAACAATTCTATGTTATCCGCTCCACTGCTTGCGGAAAATCAAGATAACAAAGGGTGGAGAAAAATAAAGTATCGTGCGTCACAGTATTTCACAACTGTCTGATCAGCATGCAAGAACAAAAGCATAACACTTCTGTCGACAAGTCACAAGTTTCTTGCTCTTGGCGGAAATAACAGTTGCCGATAAAGCAATAAGTGCGATTAATTTGACACGGTACTGACATACATCACGAGCAGGGAAATTAGCATTGCTTTATGTAGGCACGAATTGCCTTCGATGTTAGCTGAGGTAGTCAGCGCTAACATTACGCGCTTTGAGTTATAGATTCTTCGCGTAATAAATGGTCACCTTCTCACTTCTGAAGACAGAGATGTCAGTCAATCCGTTTTGGTGTACTGCAGCTGTGCTTTTCAGAATATTATTATGGAACAAGTTTTGAGTGTACGCTTCTGATGACAATAACAATTAAATTAATGTACTAAAATATAGTTCAGACGTTAAGTCAACAACAATATTGTGTGGCTTCCTTGTTGTTTATTACTTAGTATTGTCAGAACTCTAAGTAATACATTTACTGTATGATTAGAACAGAAGACGAATAGTCAATAATGTGTGTGAAAATAGAGGCTAGACATTTTCAGTTATATGAAGAATAATTTTGTGACATACTTGAATGCAACTGTGCCAGTTACCGAATTGTTGATATAAATCATCCTTTTCTAGTGGTAGAAGTTAAAAAACGATTAGAGAGAATGGTCATTTCGGAAAGAAACTTTATGGAAGTGCTGAAATCTGATGAAAGTAACATTATAAGAAGGGCATATGTTATTAACAACAAAAAGCTTAAAATAATTTTCAGCGGTTTGTATGAACGTTATTTTAGAATATTTCCTTTGATATTCAGATTTTTTTATTTGATAATTATTTGTATCTTTATATGCCATGGTGAAAGAAAGAATTAATTTAACTTTCTGGGCAAAATTCGAATTGGGTACTGGGATATAAACACTGTTAGTAATCCAAACGTATATGTAGCCATTCTTTAATGCAGTCATGGAACTGTTCCGGCATGTCAGTTAAAGTAGCGCAAGCGCATTATGATTTAATTTGCTGAAAAATAATAGTACCGTATATTGTGAAGGTAACTGGGTGAAGGATTGAAAATGTATGTAAGGAGAATGATATGTTCAAATTATCTTACAAAATGCTACAGAGCATCAAGATTTCCCGTGAAACAAAGTATGCAATTTATATTCTGTTAAGTATGTATAAAATTGGACAAAAATGTTTTGTGTTGTGTACCATTACACACAATAAGCCATTTATTAAAAATTCATAATGGGTTGTATTATATTTATTACTAGCTTACCCGGCAATGCTTCACTATTGCTGGACTTGAGTAGGCACATAGATTAAATGAAAAAATATTTACATATAAATTTTAAACTGCTGTTTCATTCATTTTCAGTTGGAAAGGGTGAGAGGGGATGCGCTTTGGAAAACATGTGCAGGCAGTATTTTTCTGTTTGTTTCAAAGTATAAGTGTGCAAATTCCCATTGAAATCTGATGAAATATGTGGTTTTGTCTAAATTATGGGGAGGAGGGGTGGGTTTTTTAAAAAAAATTTTGACAGGAACCTTCTCTGTCATCCCGTCGACAACTCACCAAAGCTTCACCGTAATCGGACGAACGGTTTGCGGGTTTGTTTAAATTATGGGGTGTTATGGGGAAGAGGGGGTAATTAAGGTGGTTGAAAGAGAGGAGAGGGATTGGGTTTTTGTGAAATTAATGTGTACAGTATTTCTCTCTCTTTTTTAAAGTATAAGTGTACAAATTCTTATCTAAATCGGATAAAACATGTGGTTTTGCCTAAATTATGGGGTGAAAACGTAATGGGGTTGGAAAGGGGATGGATATTCGGAAACCATTCGTAGGCAGTATTTTTCTGTTTGTTTTAAAGTATAAGTGTACAAATTCTTATCTAAATCGGATAAAAATGTGGTTTGCCTAAATTATGGGGTTAAAATCGTAATGGGGTTGGAAAGGGGGAGAGGGGATGAATATTCGAAAACCATACGAATACGGTATTTTTCTGTTTTTTTTAAAGTATAAGTGTACAAATTCTTATCTAAATCGGATAAAAAATGTGGTTTTGCTTAAATTATGGGGTAAAAACGTAATGGGGGTGGAAAGGGGGAGAGGGGATGAATATTCGGAAACCATACGTAGGCAGTATTTTTCTGTTTGTTTTAAAGTATAAGTGTACAAATTTTTATCTAAATCGGATAAAAAATGTGGTTTTGCCTAAATTATGATATTAAAAAAATTATGGGGGTGGAAAGGGGGCGAGGAGATTAATATTCGGAAACCGTATGTAGGCAGTATTTTTATGTTTGTTTTAAAGTATAAGTGTACAAATTCCTATCTAAATCGGATAAAAAATGTGGTTTTGCTTAAATTATGGGGTGTTATGGGGAATAGGGGGTGACTTTTTTGAAATTTTTTTTCACAGGATCCTTCGCAGACGCTCACTCGAAAACTCTCCAAAGTTTCATTGCAATCTGATGAATGGTATAGGAATGCATAGAAGACGAACAAACCCACAAACATTGATTTTTATATATAAGATTAGATAAAGTCATATGCTACACTTTTATAATCACTCATAAGAGGTTTTGTCACTGAGTATCATTTTCACATTCAGAAAACATTAGTTTTCAGTAAGATCTAAAAACAGTGCAATGTAGGCAAATTTGCGGATGCAGAGTAAGTGTGATACGAGAAGTGAGAACAACTAAAAGCCTTTTATACAGCGAATGCTACGATGAGCTTCATGTTCTTTTCACAACACCTAATCGGAGCCGGTAATTTAATTTTAAAACATGGACTAACGTCCGCTGAAATAACTTTTAAGTTGTAGTGTTAACTCAATATATCGACGAAATGTGATACTTGTAGTCAATAAGGTCTGCTTGGTACATAATTCTAACGGGAGATTACAGCTTACATAGCGACATGCCAGATTACGAGTTTATAACACATACGTACGTGAAAGTGGAAATAAAAACAAAGAATTAGAGTTTTGGTTTCACACAGTATATTTTAACAGGAATATAAATCATTTGAGGAAACCAAATAAAAAATAATAATAATAATTAAATAACAAAAAAAAACTAACGAATCACGTTTCTTCAAATCATTTGACCGTGGAATTTTGTTAATTTCGGTGAAACACCACAAATTTCCATAACATATTGGAGCATCAAATGTGAAAGACGCAAGCAATGGAACTTAAGATTTGATGGTCCTGATATATGGCATTTAAATGTTTCTATTCATGAGCACATATTCCGGTAACAACGTTCGTTTTGTTATTTTCTGGCTTTTGACCAATTTCCGATTTAACTTTTCCCCACTCCGTTGGTAGATTATACAAGCGTTTGTGTCACATTTTTCATTCACTTTTGTAGACCATCTACTGGATTTAGATCCGTAGACGTCAGTTCTATCAGATGGTACTAAAAAGTTACGAAGGAAGTGGAAGAATGTGTGAAGTGGTTTACTACAATTTCCACCAATGGCGTAATGTGTTACTTCACCCATAACTTTTATTTTGTTCTTTGTAACCCGGATGCTAATACTTCAGAAATTAAATCTAGATCCAAAATCGCGTTTATAGATGCATCAAGATAGAAGAGATGATGGAACTATCATTTTTTTCATTCAAGTTGTATATTATACAAGTGTGCGTTGCTTTTATAACATTCACTTATGAGGATCACCTGTTGGCTTCAGATTCGTAGACGTAAGTCCTTTCAGTGTATCCAAAAACATAAAGTTGTCATGGGAGCTGACATTCGTTTGGTAATAATAAAGGCCATTCAAAACCACGATTAACTAAAAGAGGAAAGTATTTAAAAGCTTCTGAATCATTTTATCTTTGTTCTCGTGTCTTATCGTCTTATAATTTTTCTTAGGAGCGAATTTTAGAGGTGGAAGGTCAAAAAATTCCAACAAATATCCAAATGATACCGGAGAGATTATTATTTTTAGCACAATTGCCAGAATATTATATCACGAAATCAAGAAACGGTAGGTCTTTACTGAGAATTACGGGCTCTAACGTGTTGAGACTTATTGAGGTTTATGTATAAAAATTGTATCCTCATATGGAGATAACCGGCTCTTGATAGATAATCAGGTAGTGTATGGGCCTCTAGAGTTTTTCGATTTTCTGTCGGCGTTGTTTCCCTTAGCCAGATTATACCAGTTTTAAGTCACAAGGTTTTCTCATATCACCATGTCCTATTAGCTCCACTTCATGTGAAGTGCGTTTTCCAAGGGCTACTCTGCTTTTGTTTTCGAGGACATGGAGCACGTTGCCCGAAATCATATTAAAATCAGTCCCGTACTTTTTACGTGAAGTGCGGTCAGTGAAACGTAAATTTCTTCTCGCAGCCGAAACAATTACATTGTAGTATGTAAATTCAAGGGGTGTTAGGTAGCTGTATATTAAAAGTGTTATATACCGCTAGAACAAGGGATTTTCGTACAAGATTGATTTGCAATCGATTGTTCATATACACGAATGGTTATGAGACGGAAATGGGCATGGGTTGTGCATACGTGAAAAGATACGCTGATATTGCTGGCATATTCAAGATGCCAAGGGAAGCGATAGTAAATACCTCAGAAATGGTAGGCATTTTAAAAGCATTACAAAATGCGAAAGATACATCTCTAAATATTGTTGTTCTGTCAGATTAGAGAAGTTCGCTTGAATTCCTCTATAATTTCTGCAATAGTAACGAAAAAAATGTCCTTGAATACAAAATAAAGGAAATGCTACAGCGCCTTCATAACTTACACAAACAGGTGAAACTGATAAGGATTTAAGTTCATACAGGGCTAATTGGCAACGAATTACCGGACACATTTGCCAAAATGAAAATAAAAATCAGGTGTATATTTTCCCTTAACCCCAGCGATAGATATAACATCTTCGGTTAGGACCTCTACGTACGACAGATGGGGAAAGACATGGAAAGAAGATATAGAAACTAAGAATCGACTCTATGATCCTCCGCATATAACGCAACTAATTAAACAATGGACCCAAAGAAAGACTGTTCCAAGAACAACAATGATTATTATAGAGCGCCTAAAATTTTATCATAGCAGCATTTCCAAAAATCTTTATAGGTTGCATTTAGTACCACCCCCTATGTGTGGATACGATGAGATTAGAGAGAGATTAAAGGGGTCATACGCTGTTCTCTTGGAAAAGGCATTGGCAACAGTCTTCCAGGTTGTTGGAAGATTTACAGCAATCGGCCATAAATCTATCAACAAATACAGCGAACTTGTTAGCCGCGGAGGGTCGCCGAGTGTACACAGTCATAATAGAATTTCTACTATGCAATCAGATAAAAATATAAGCCATCCTCTTATGTCAAGGAAAGTAGCTATTTACTTCTAATAAAAATAATAATGATAACTAAACAATACCAGTGTTAAATATTTTTTGTCTAATTAATATCGTCTTCTCGGGTTTCTAGCCGATATTTCGGCGATCAGAAGATGGCGCCAGAGTTTCCGATCGCCGAAATATCACCCGAGAAGACTATATTAATTCTCAACGAACGCCGAGAGAAATTTTATTCTTGTGTATTTTATGTGTATTCACTTTAAATTTTTTGTTTTAAATTTGTAAAATAATTACGCTAATCTTGTTTTGCCTATATAGTTTAAATTTACCAAACTTTAGATCCAATAAACGCAAGTGGAAAAATAAATACGAAATTGAAAGAGGTTGAATTTCTCTTTAGTTATCTTAGAAGCAATGTTCTCAATGAGTTTAATCTAAAATACAGTAAAAACTTTCGAAGAAATCATAAAATAACGACAAATAAAATGTTCTCGGACTGTCTGCCGCGCATAAATGTCACATGCATGGCTTGTTTCGAGGGATTAAATTTCTGCCTTCATTTTCATCCAGCTGTGTAACTGTTTGTTTTGGCGGTGCCACGGTAACAGTGAAAGACAATAGCCGATCGAGCAGGATCACGTCACCCTTAGCCATGCGTAGCTGCCTCAAAGTACTGATAGCCGGTATCCAGGCTGCACTAAGCTCTGTGTATCAGCATAGTATGTCCTGGTGTCCAATATGCTGGAGCAGCTACGCTTCACTAAGAAGCAGAAGACTGGATGACGTAATTCCTCTGCGTTAGCTTTTATCTTCCACCGTTTCCGTGGCAACTCCAAAATAAACAGTTATTACAATTATACATCTGGTTGAAAATAAGGGCAGAGACGGTTTCCACCAAAACTTGCCATGGATGTGTCATTTATAAGCGGCGGAAAGTCCGAGAACATTTAATTTATTCACAGTTCCGCGAAAAGCTTCGTTCTTACATAAAAGAAATCGTCCATAGACCACGGTAGATCCGTTTTGGCCTCCTGTGAACTATCCTCCCCCCCCTCCCCGCACATTGCCCGAAGTGATTTAGTCCCCCCTCCACCCTCAACCCCACCCGCGTGGCACGTAGCTTTTTTCCCTATCGATTCCAGAAGATTTTTTGTACTATTCCCTCTTGTCAGACTATCGTAAATTACATACAGAGATAGCTAAATGAAGGAAATAAATATTCACATGCTCTTGTGTGTCCTCTACATTATTTTAACTGTGACAGATAATATACGCTTGGCTTGGCTTGGATACCCACCCCCTCCCCACATGTAGGCTACTGTAGCTCAGCGTAAATTTCCAGCCAACCCTTCCCCCTCCCCATAGACGGAGCCACATAATTAATTGATGCTCCCAAATAATGATTGCTTTAAGTGCTTTGGATGACAAGATACTCTAATTTTATTATTTGCCAAAATCTGAGTTTGTTAATCTATGAAAATACAACACAGATAATACGCTGTAGTGCAATGTTTTGTAGTATGTTGTTTGTTGATTATTGTTTACGGGACTTAGCTACCTGTACCAGCAGTAGTATTAACCTCCTAGCGAGTGGAACTACTTTTATCTACAGATGATGCGTCGCTTTTCTTATAAGGGGGCGTCCATTAATTACGTGAAGTAAAATGGAGGGGGGAAGGTTCGGAGAAATCTCACCAAAACTCACCAGGGGAGGGGAGGGGTCGATGGAAGTCCCACGTGAGTTTTGGAATTCTTGAAAGATATAGAACCAAAAAAAAAAAAAAAAAGTCCACAAATGACGAGGATTTTGACTTAAGGGGGGGGGGACACCGGCCTACCGACTATTGGAGGGGATATAACTGCCATCGGAAGCAGGAGAAATAAAAAAAAGGTCTCAAACAACTACGAGGTCGATTTTCATGGAGGGGGGGGGGGTTTCAGTCAAAATCGTATGTCATCTTAGGGGAGGATCCGACCAGATCTCACCAAATATCACCAGAGGAGGGGTGGAGGGTCCGGAATTCCGTAAAAACAACATCTCACGTAATTAATGAAAACCTTCTAATGACGCCGCTATCTGCTGGTGGCGGCAGTGTCTGGTTTACCATATGCGAGGTACTCTATCCGCCCTCGCGGCCTCTCATTACGAGACGTCTGCAGCCCCGCCCCGTGCTCGTTAACCGCTAACGTACGTCGGCAGGCCGCTTTATGGGCTCCGTATCGCCGCTTAAACGCACACGCTGAAGACATTGTTCCTGCCGAGTAGCGATCGCCGTACTGGTAGGCACTACTTTACTACAACTCTTTAGGGCGACTCTATGGGCAATTTAGGGGGTACTTGAGGCGATTGCTGATTATTCCTTCCATTCGCTTCGCTGCGCTGAATTATACTGGATTTCGCTTACAGTACGTTGCAGGTATCCACTCCCGTGGCTAACTATTTAAATATACTGTACAGAAGGGCGTTGGTAACAGGACAAATTGGATCTCAGCTCAATCAGATGTACTGGGCGACGCATATGCTCTATGACAGGATTTACCAAACTTGTACCCCTATTAAATTTCCTAGACAAAAGCAAACCTTCTGCAAAAAAAAAAAAAAAAAAAAAAAAAAAAAAAAAAAAAAAAAAAAAAAAAAAAAAAAAAAAAAATAAAAAAAAAAAAAATAAAAAAAAAAAAAATTAAAGCAATACAATCACAAATAGCAGCATGTAATTGATTTATCTGGTAGATAGACTTGTTTCGTGTTGCAAGCTGAGTTAGTATCGCTCAATTTTATCTCAATTCAGCATTCAGTTGATTCCTGTATTTCATTTTTATCTTAACAAGGTGTAAAGATCCGCTCTCACATGAGTAAGTGGTCGTGAATTTCGTCGAAGTGAAAAAGTTTTGGATTTCAGTAGCCTGAAGGAAAGGACAACCACAATCAAAGAATTTCCATGGAAGTGATGAATGTATTGATTAGTCGCAAGTACACAATCGTTGGTGTAGTAAGCTGCCAGTCTGCCGCCATAACGCAAATCTTGTCGCGAACCCCCAGCAATCAACTGGCTAACCACCAGGGGTTCGCATACCCCACTATGAGAAACCCTGCTCTATGCTATGTAGGACAGTAGAAAGCACAGCATACTATATTGTATTCACAGGATTACATTTCATTCCTCTCTTCGCAGTTTAACTTCCTGGACACATGACACGATTTTTTAGAGAAACCTGAGTTTTCATCTAAAGTTTGATCAGAAGACTTAAATCGGTGTTTTCATGTCTGTGATCCCTGAAACTGGTACGCTATTCTCCTCTACCTCTTTGCCCATGCATTAAAATTTCATTGAAGCACAGAAGAGTTTAATTAAAGCAAAATTCATATTTATTTTTTCACCCGCTAATTCTCACTTTGCGTTTCATTTATTTTTTTGAAGTCAAACTTTTTTGGGCGCAATGGGGATAAAATTGTTACAGCTACACACTAAGTGCGCATGTGCCGCAACGTTCTAGAAAGGTGCACTTAACGTTCTGCGCATGCGCACTTAAGAATACTTTGATGCAAGCAGCTATGATATTATATAACTATGTTCGCTTTCGCGGCAACACCGCTACGGTATTACCCTCTGTCCTTTAAGCGCATGTTAAAGAGTGGGTATTCGCTAAATTGTTTTCAGTCAGTACACGTTCGCATTACGTTTTCTATGCATGTATGTATAGGTTTAAATGTATGGTTTGTTAGTTGTTTTGTGTTTATTTATATTCGTTTGAAGTAGATGGTCTATAGTTTTCATTTGTTTACAAGAATAACTAGGACAAAGTTTTTGTTTACTGTATAAATGTAATGGTGTGAAAGAAACACAAAAAAACATACATTCTCACCTCTCTGGCACTGTCGGGTAAAATAGAATTTTTGTTTGCAGTGTGTGGGGTTTAAATCGTAACCATTAACATTTGAAGTCACATTGCTAGCCATTGTCAACGCACAACGAACAGCATATACCTCATATAATAATGAGTCAATTGCCACTGATTTCATATTACTATTTTCTATTTTAGAATATTTATATTTGTTTTAAGTCTGGTCACAGAGCCAATTGATTGTAACATTTATGCCTAAAACTGAGAACTGGGTTTGTTTTTGTGCCTAAGGTTTCCCTATATTGTAAATCTGCTGGTAGTTATACTGTTCTGTTCAGGAACTTAACCAGTAACAGCGTATCAGAAATATTTGTTTAGTTTCTTGTGGAATTATTTGTCGTAGTATCATTTCACATGATTTTAGAATTTCTAGAAATTTGAAAGCAATATGAATGCTCGCTCAAGACCGATTTCTCTGTAGCTACACACATTAAAACCGAATAGTATTGGGCTGAATACAGGAGAATATTTGTTTATTTTATCGTAAAAGTAATCGTTATATGGTAACATTTAGAGTGGTAGTTGTTGATATGTTGGACTCAATTTGTTTATTACCACAGATTAAAAGAAATTTTGGGAATTAGGAGTAATAAATTCTGTGGGATGCTAATATTCCCTCCGATTAAACACTCGATCATGGATTAATGTTCACATGCCACTCATTTTCTTCTCTGAAATCAGGTAAAAGTAAGAACGATTCTTGTGTAACAACCTCACGAAATATTATCTACCTAGTTCAACTGTAATAAATATTATCTAGTACGTCGGCTTTGGATAGTAACAATATTTATAAAAAAAAAATCGAGAAAATGTTAATTTCTGTACGATTGGTTTGAGGAATATGTATCGGACATATGTCACGCTACATAAAGAAATTTATTTGAGTAGACGATGGACAATATTGGAGATACACGGAAAATAGATGGCTTAATGATACGGTAGCAACTAGAAGCAAGCTGCCATCAGATGGATTTTGATTGAGAAAGTCAAATTTGTATAGAAATAAATTACGGCTGCGGCCAAAGAAAAAGTTATGTAGGCCTATTTGAAAAAGTTGTATTTGGTTTATCGTAATATACGAGAAGCCGCAAAATAAAAGTGTATTTATGTTTAAATTAAAAAGTGCAGTAGTGGTTAAATAGCTGAAGGTTCTCTAGAGATAAGAGAGGTTTTATTTCTCGTGATAATAAGGAATCAACAACCATATTAGTAATTATAACCGGAGAACTAAGCCAAAGAGATGACACAGAATGTTCTTCTCCTGGCAGAAGCAACTAGGGTGGACGTAGAAAGCTAAAATTAACAAAACGTAGATTTGTTTGAGACACAGACAACGATGCTATTTAGATACAAAAGTAATGATATAGTCATAGCTTCCGAGGAGATGATTATAAACATTATGGACAGTTTCAGTGAAAGAATCTAGTAGAACATATCTGGGACATGATAGTAACGTCATTCGTACACAACGTCCTGCACTGTCAACAGTTTCTCAAATTCGGACAATTGATTTCAATAGTACGGATTTAGGTCCAACCAGCAGCCAATAAAGAAACACCTTGTTTGTCTGTTCGCCAAAGTATGCTCATTCCGCCGTATTACCCTAACTCAAATGGCGCTATTCAGCATGGCTTCACTACCACATTAGAGAATTTCCAGAACTACCTACAGTCACCAGCACGATTGTCACAACTCACGAGAAATTAGGTCCCTTAACCGGATCGTTACAAGAGTGTTTCATCCGAAGAGTTTACAAGCGCACAGACGGTGTTATGTGGTAACATTAATCTACTGACCATTAACGACGAGCATTGCACATTTTCGTTAGAATAATTCTGTGTCATCCTGTATAAGCACGACGCCGTTAATCCCGCGGGTTGTTAGAGGTGCCCTTGGGGATCGGCGCCGTCCATCATGCGAGAGGCGTCGTGTCCTCGTCGGGTGGCGCCTAGAAGGCCTCGTTACCAGCCGCACAGTGGCATAAACTACTGTGCAGGCCTCCAAATTGTCGCTCGTTACCGCGCTGCTGATTTAAGTACCTGCCGTCGCGTAAAACAGGCCTATAATGTTTGTCATCCATTAGTGTGACATCGGCAACTCCCTTGATGGTATGATCACAAAAGATAAACCTGGAGCAGTAATCAAAAATGGAAGTATATCACAATTTTGTTTCAGCTTTCAGCAGATATTAAGCAAAAAAAAAAAAGATATTTCAATAAAAATATTTATTCGACAATTTGGGAAAGACATATTCAAATCAATTTTTGTCACTACTGTTTTGGTACAGACAGGAGAAGCTGAAGGAAGAGGAAGAAGATGACGAATTTAATGATAAGGCTCCAAAATGTACAGACAGCTATGATAAGATTTGGTGAAGAACAGGACAATACACAAAACAAAAGTATCTGGAGATACATTTCAAGAAGACAAAGTCGTTTTATGTATTCAGAGTTTTTATTATTATGTTGGATAAAACGTCTGTAATAAAGAACATATCTTAAAATAACAATAACAACTTTCGTTAAGAATAGCTTGGTTTGTAGTGTTCCCAAAAATATGTAAAAAAAATTGTAAAAAAATTCATGGAATTTACTTTAAAAAGTGCACGTGCTGGGTACACTAATGACAATGCGGAGACTGAAACCATAAATTTTGAATTTTATGCCTATCTGTATGTGCATATATCACACAAAACCAATAAATGTATTTCAACAAAACTTAACATGTATTGACAACTTATGTCTTGGACAATCATATGGAACTTTTTAAGTTATGATCAATCAACAAAATTGCAAAGAAAACGTGATAAAAACCTAGTGTCTTAAAACGCTATATGCGTTTTATTAAAAATTAGTACAACTAACTGCCCATATGGGACCTTATCGGTGGAACGTGCTGAAGACATATCACTCAGTTCCAGCATAGTAGAAGGTCGAAGCAGGCTGGCGGAAACGTCGGGATTTAGTACTATAGCACGTTCTGTTAACAGAGGCGGCTCAAGGTCAGTCTGCTATGTCTCCACTGTCGCTACCCCCCCCCCCCCTATACGAAGGGGAAATATGTCACTGGCCTCCGTTGACACAACGTTCAGTTGGGAGGAGAACGCTGAGGTTCGTCAGGTGAGGAATGGGGTGACGGGAACATGACCTTGAGACGCCATTTGATAGTGAACAGACTATAGGACGCGGCGTTACCCAGGGGGCAGGGAATCTACTTACTGAGGTCGCGGAAGACTTCTGTTTCATCTCTTTGATAGTTTATCAGTAAATTACTCCTAGCAGCGTAGATCCTAGATTCCAGTTTCATGAAAAGCCGACTTACCTAGAGTGTAATAAGAGCTTAAAGTGTGTTGCGTTTTTCTTAACGCTATGTTACGTTGTATTCTAACTGGAGTTGTGGAATGCAGAGCGTACCTTCAATTACTTTCTATTATGCTGTCCGTGGTGTCGCAACTGTAGACTGAGGCCTCTCCCTTTCACAGTAGATTTGGCTTAGTATCCTCACTACTGCTGTGTGCTTCTATAGAATGATTTTTATACCTGACTGTAACATTAAAATATGGAAACGAAAGTGATTCCCCCTATCTGTCACTACCGTAAATTGAGTTCCTTCTGCTAATGTTAAATTTTTCTTTGAACAGGAATATCAGCTTAATATGGGTGATTATTGAAAGCTGACAAAAAACAGCTATCTGAACAGACTGGCCCTAGCAGGATGAGAACCTGGGACTGGACCCTAAACTTATGAAATCAACTGCATTAACAACTGAATTACCAAATCGCTATCACAATAATGCGTACTGAATCAAAACTAGTTTAGAGTGAAGTAATTGCGCAGAAAAATTATGTAAGGTCCCATTTAGAGTAGAATAAGCCCCTAACACTCCCCTCTGCACAGGTATTCACTATTATACTTCATGTATTCAGAGAAATAATTTAGCTGGGTGTGGTTGGTGAGTGGTTAACGCTCGCATTCGGTAGGACACCGGTTCGAGTCCCCGTCCGGGCATCCAGATTTGGGTTTTACATGGTTTCTCCAAATCACTCCAGGAGATGCTGGGATGCTTCCTTCAAAATGCCATGACCGAATTCCTTTCCCCAGTCCCATCCCGCCTCTAATGACCACAACGTCGACGAGGTGTGAAGCCAGCGGTTAAAAAAAAAATATGTGTGAATTTGCCACCATTACTCTCCATTTTAACTACACGTACACTTATGATCGGAGCCAGAAGGCTCCCTTTGTAACCCATTCTAGAAAACATGGCTAAAGAAAGTTTTAGCACAAAATGAAATAAAATTGTCAGAAAATTTATGCTGTTATGTATTTAATAATACCGCACCTACTGTAACAATAGTTTCTTATGGTTAGAAGAAACAATACAATTATTTATTCAAAACTAAATAGGAGTTACGCCGGACTCAAGCTGGCAACATACAAAGTAAGTGTTTTCCGCATTGTCATCTCATTGACGCTCACTTAGTGTTAGGGTGTCACGACTACCTTGCCACGAAACAATAAACAACACAAAATCTTATAACACTGTTGAGAGCTGCACTAATAACGTTCCACGCACCTAATCGTGAATTGCATAATACCGTTGTAGACGCAGAAGAGAGAAATCGAATGTATGTTCCTGTCTCCCCCATCACCTGAAAGAGTAACGCGGAGCAGACGATTAGCGGTCTGCGTAGGTCTTTGTTCCGCTCCTCAGGGCCGGCATTGTCGTTTCATTACTGCTGAGAGAGTTCACCTTTGAGAGGAGGAGAATGGGCGAGCCTGGTGCTGGAGAGCCGAGCGCCTGTCAGCATGTTGTGGCCTTAATTACGCGCGGGGACAAGCCTAATGGCCGGCGCAGGTCTCGGTAGTAAGGGCGCCCCCCGCGGAGTCCGGCAGATGCGCGTCTCTTAAATCAGACGTCAGCCGACCCCGTAGCTTATGGTACGCTCGGAGATGCTATCGGGGGTGAAACAGGGTAACGCGTCAGGACTACCGCTGTGCTCCTGCGCTCAATTATACTGCTATGGATTTCTTTTCCTCTGACAGAGCTCTTCTGTATTAGATAAAGAAAAAGGGTGATATTAAAGAGGGTTAGATGATAGCGCAGATTGCAGAACGGGTGTGGGTTATAGATCAAGGTGCTCGATGGTTGCCCTATGACCACTAGTGATGTGCCGGATATCCGTATTCGTATCCGTATCCGCGGATATACGAGGGGGAAAAAATCTGTATCCGTTAATTTTTTAGCGGATCTTTAACGGATCTTTTGTAAAGATTTATTTTACTAGGTTACCAATAGTAACTGGTAACTTACCACTATAGTAAGTTTTAAGGTGTTATTTTAATTATCTTTATAGTGAGATCAAAATTCTAATCTTTGTGATTTGCTAACTGAAATTATTTTTAAGGTACCGCTTAAGTGTTTACTTCAGATAAAATAATCACTTTTACAGCAACTTAAAAAAAGTTATTTTTAAAATTATGTTTGATAAATTGTACTTAAAAAAGAGTAACTTGGCAGCTTTGTCAATCAAAAGTCTATTACGATGAGGATCATAAATAATTCCTGCTGCACTGAAAAACTGCTCACTTGGAACGCAATAAGTGCGAGCCATGTGTCATAGACCTCCAAATTTTTTACTATTAATCTCCCAATATTTTAACGAATCTTAATCTTTTGATATTCTTTTTTCATTGGCATATTCTGCTAGCAAATTAGCATTCGTACATGATAATTGGTTTTCAGCTTCCTCATCATTATCGTCACTAAAATTTTGGCCATAGAGATTTCAAAATTGTTGCAGTGTGCTTTTCATACATTTAGCTTTTCTGTGTTAATTGTAGTTGTTGTAAGATTTATTTCTGAAAAATTTGCTTTGTAACGTGAACTAAAAAACGTTGCTATTTGGATCAATGTATTTTTGTCCATTTCAGAAAAACAATAATTCATTTTTCAAAAACGACATAAACTCAAGAACGGTGTGTGTGCTGACGTTGGGAGTTTCTACACTATCAGGAGGAACTTGCATCTCATCATACAATTTATTTAATGCTCGTACTCGAGGAATAACGTCGGATATACATGTGTTTTGTGCGCTCAATTTTCTTATGGTATCCTACAAAGGCTTCAGTACTCTAATTCTTGAATTAAGATCCGCTGTCGCGTAAGCTGGACGTTCGTCGATAATAGATCTTAGTTAACGACTTTTCCACTGTGGCGGTCCAAGTTGAGAAAGTCGAGATCCGTATCCGTATCCGTATTCGCGGATCTAGAAACTAATGATCCGTATCTGTATCCGTATCCGCGGATATAAATTTTTAACGATCCGGCACATCACTAATGACCACCCTCCTTCTTTCATATGAATAACAAGGAGGTTCTCTTCTGGAAAAGCAGAAGTCTGCGAAACAATGGTGACAATAGAAATTGTAAGAAGGTCACGGAGTGTAATGAGGATTTTTGTCTCTGCGAGCCATCGCTATGATCTGGGTAAGGACAATGTTTATAACATGATAGACAGAAGATGGAAGCTGCGTCACTTAACTGTCTAATTAGGCCCTTTTGCTGATAATTTACACGTTAAGGGTATACGGAATCGCCTATCCCCCCAATGTTAAATTATGCCCACTATAGGCAATATTTTCTCACAAACAGCTCGAGCTAGAGAGATAAAAAAAAAAAAATATGTGCATTGATATGTTGTAACAATACTGAAACAGCAGTTTTATGTCAAAGTATTTACTTACAGAGATATTTTATATTTACCTTAAAGTAAATTTTTTCCATCACTTTTCATTAGATTATCCTATCTAAATCTTTTGTAAATCAAGTAATTAAAAAATAATTATTTCAGTATGTAAAAGAAACCAATGCAACTATGTCATAAAAATTTCAGACTTGTAGGTTCACCAGTACGTGAGGTAATGTTCCTAGATGAAGTAAACAGAAGATAAAACATTCCTGATCCACAGTTAATACCCCTTTCACAGTCTTCACAATCAAAAGTCAAGTAGTAACTCCGTGAAACCAGAGACAAAGCATTTTCAGACAAATAGAGTATAAAGAATCTCTGGAAAGCGGGACATTTGAATTCTTGTCAAAAAGTTTATGGTCAGCCATGAGAGACGTGTATAACAAAAGCCCAATACCCGATCTCACAAATCTATAAAAATAAAATAGTTATAATTCTAGTAGAGCCATCTATGATACGTCATTTTAAAGAGGAAACTTGGTGGAATATAAAAAGCCAATAAAACGAAAATCGATTTTTTTCACCCAAAATCGGATTCCGTATCCCCTTAATTGGTCGTCAGTTAATTTAGCCTTTCACGAAAGTATTCACTTGAGTTATTAATTATCTTGTTATGATAGTTTGTGACAGAATACAAACAAGTTTTTCTTTGCTCAGGGGTTTACGCCTTGTCGACTTCGAAATTATTAGAGACGTGAAAGAACTGGGGGGGGGGGGGAGAGGGGAGCAAGGAGCTTGAATGAATTCACCCATGGTCTTTTGGAGGTACCGTTCTATCATTCGCCTGGAATGATTTATGCAATAATGCATTAAAAGTAGATTTAAAATTTTGAATATGTTTATTGGTTTGAGTACGTTGAATTTTTTTTCAGTACCCACGTAATTCTTTGCTCATAATTTCTAGCTCAGCAAAACCAAAAATTAAAAGAGAATTACCGCTCACTAATCTGGCTCATTCACTAAAAACAAGAAATCCATAGATGCGTATCACTTTCCTTAAACTATCTGGACAAAATCTGTATACAGGTCAGATCAGATTTCAGTAACCTAACATGTATCCAATTTTATGTCCGATATTAATGTCTAGTTGACATCGAGGTCGTTGGACTTGGGCGAGGATTGATGAAATGGAAACTGAAGGAATTCGGCCATGATATTTTAAATAAACCATTTAGGGATTCGTCTATAATGACTGCGGGAAATCAAATAAATCTAAAATGTGGATGAATGGATTCGGGATCGAACCCACGATTTCCGGCATCCCAGAACCGAACCTTAACCACTCGCTCACCAACCTCATCAATGAAATATCAATAACTGAGCGAGATGTTAACTTTAATCCTCGGGTAGAAGAACAACTTGATTATTGAATGATTACATTTGAAACTGCGAAGTGTTGAGTAATCTGAATAATTACGATTTGGAAGAGTGTTTGGCAGATTGATCTAGATTATGGAGCGTACCACCAAGAGTGCAGTCGGTGAAATTTGAAACAAGCAATGTAAAATTTCTAATTTGATGAATCACAATGACTGTGAATATCAATTAAAGCTATAATGATATTAGCTAAAATTATGAAAACAATTTATATGAGTTGCAAATAAAATATGCTTGTGCTACATTAACGTCCCAGAATTAACCAATTAAATAGGACTAATTGTGGCCGATAGGTAGCTGTTACATTTCAGGTGATTTATTGAAATTTTTAGTCTCAAATATGCTGTGAAATGCGGTTAAGGATTCCAAGAAAAATTAGTGGTTCACTTATATAAACTAACTAAAAGTAGATTCAAAATCTTCAATGTGTTTAATAGTTTGAATACGTCGAATTAATTTCTAGCTCAGCAAAAACAAAAATTAAAAGCTGTTTCAGTGACCGAATACGGAAAGTCTCCCAATATTTTAACCGGCACCTCCACGCAATTTTTCATTATGAATGTCAAGGATACCATTAACGAACCTTGATTGGGAATGCAGTTGCAGCCTTACATTATTTTTAACAGTCAAGCTTTAGAAAACACGACTTAGCTGCTTTACTAGTTAATGTTTATAAGCCTAAATAAATGTTGGGGAAACAGTTTACTTCTTTGAGAATTTAACCCATCATTAGTACAGATAACATGTCATTGATTCTTCCTGAAAAAAAACTGTATATGACATTTCAAGACTGGTGACTGAAGTAATGTTATATCTTTACCAGTCATATTAGCGTCTCCACTTTCACTTTCGACACGGTTTCGCGCCGTACGAGCCACTATGTAATCAGACGGGGAGTGGATGCGTGACTTCTTTTTAAGAGACAGAAAGACTGGAGTTAACACAGCGTTTATATGAATGATCGCCGCCAGTGAACAAAAGTAGACATATATGGAGTGGCGGCACAAACAATGGGAAATAAGCTGCAGCAAGTGTGGGTTGGGTCCCGCACAACGAGTCGTGTGGGCAGAGGTCAAGGGTATGGAAACCACTGTGCTATACCACTGTGCAGCAAGAGAAATCGTTCTAGCGCTTTTAGAAAAAAATATAACTTTCACTTAGAGGTGTTTCGTAGTAAGCTTTAACTCCGGTTTTATCAGCAGAGGAACATTGAAATTGGAAATGAAATCCTATTTCCAAAAAGGTGTAACTATGTACTCAACATCCTGGCAAGAAGAAGTGAGGCTAATACTTTCCACCTGTCATCAGTATTAATGTGTACGCCTCAATGTTTGTTTCCAATACGCATGATACTCTCTCTGAAGATTACCCCATCAAAGATGAGCCCCGTCAAAGTATAATTTGTCGATCTGTATCTTACAGCATGGCAAAAAATAAAAAAAAAAAAATAAAAAATTGTTTTCACGTTTTTCTGAAAACTGTAAAATTGACAAATATCTGACATCTCATTGACTTCATTACCATTTAATATATATATATATATATATATATATATATATATATATATATATATATATATTAGTTTTTACAAAAGAAGAAACGTCATTTGTTGCAGAAATAAAATGAATTCGGGAAGGAAAATTACAATTTAGTACATAAATTCTAGGATACATACATGATGGTTTTTCCTTTAATTGCAATACACTTTGCAGTTATATCATTACGTATGCATGAACTAAAGGTGATGTGTAGTCAAATGAGAAGAAGGTATTATATATTATACCATAAAAATTTAAGTTTGTTAAAAAACATATTTTGTTCTTAAATTATTAGATAAATAAATTCGATTTCTCCTTTTTCAAATACCATTTCACAATTTTTTAGTATGTTATAACAAAATCAATCTATGCAAATTTCTAGCAATCAGTCGACTGTTTGATTCCAATAATTTGCTAACAATAATATGAAATTTATTTACGAATATTTTGCTATGAGAACCTTTGTTAAATAGTTCAAACTTGGAGTAGTTTACATTGGATTATTGTTTGATATAGTCTCCATATCGGCTTACGCACTTCGTGGGTGAGTCTGAATATGCCTTTATGGTAAAAATCCTATCCTCGTGATTTCAGCCTAGTTGTTGTGAAGTGTTTCACCTCCTCGTCTGAAGCGTATGGTTGGCTTCCTAGGTGCTCTTTCAAATGAGGAAAAAGGTGAAAGGATGGTGATCAATGTTTTCTCAGCGAAACCGCTTCAACTGAGATCATCGTCGGTGACGTTTTCTCTACCGGTCGCAAACTTTGGTTCATTATGCCACATACTAATGAGACATTGCAGTACCTCCGTAAACCTCTATTAACTGCTGGCGAATTTCAGCCGTGGTTATATGTTTCGCCCGCAGAAGTCGAATAATTGAGCGGATTTCTTTGCGAGACTAGTTTCCCAAACGAGTCGCCATTTGTTTTTACCTACAATTAGCGCAGTAGACGGCGGGTAGCTGAAACTCTGCACAGTTTCCAACCGTATTTCTTAGAATTACCACATAATTTGTCTTAGTATCCGATCACTCCTCGTATTATTTTGTTCGGCGATTCTTCAGCAAAGTTTCGATTTTAGGAATCAATCTACGCCTTTCTTCCACTAACTTTATCAAAGTACAATCACAGCCAATTTTTCATCGCGAAATTAAATGCATCATACTAAGAAACCTGAAGTAGGCAAGAATGTTAAATCATTTTAAATAACTTTTGCATTCCTCTTTAATTCGTAAAACTCCTAGTGAAAAATGTATCCACAAAATTTATATCTCAACAGTATTGTGTTTTTTAGATAACATTATTTGCTTAAAAATTGGAAAAAAGTTATTTTTTTGACAATTCATTCTTTCTACTTTTGGACCACCAGATTAGGATGTCTCCAACCTTTTTTTCTGAACATACTTGTCAAATAGAAAACACACACAGAAATACACGCACCATATAGACACAACTACACCCACCCACACACACGCACACACACACACACACACACACACACACACACACACACACACACACACACACACAACCATACATAACTACAACGCACAAACATATACATAAACATACACGTAAACAAAGACAAATATACAATTTTTTTCAAAAATTAATTTCTTTAACTTTACTAGTATTTATTAATACTCATTCACTGATTTCGGTTTTAAGCACATATTGGCCTATCTTCTGAACATCCTATACTATCAATCGATAAGTTCAGGTGCGCGGCTGATTCATAGGGCCCCTGCTCTGATTTAACCTAGTAGTCTGGATGGCGCAACCAAAACAGCTGACTTACCGCCCGGCGGCCCATATCTCACGCAGCCAATCACAGAAAACACTTTCTAGATCCCTATCGGTCCGGATAAACCGGTGGGATCTGTTTCGGACTTTTGGGTACGCATTCCCTGCTCTGGTTTAGAGCGCCCGCTTCATAACGACATCGTATCTCATATTTACGGCCGTGGCGACAATTCTTATTAAATTGGGCAGCTCCGACTGGATGCCCTGCTTGCTAGCTCCGAAGTTCTCCTCTCCAACCTATTAGCAGTTGTCGTGCGTGGGTTTTACGGCACACAGTGGTCGTTTTATAGCATCTGTGGGCTGTTTAGCTGCGGGATAAATTGATTTAATAGCGCTTAGTGATATGTTTATACTTCGCAGAGGCACATATCTAAGTAGTCTGATATATTTCATTTTTGATAGAAATTTAATTATAACATCAAATAACTCTTCCCGCAATGCCTGCACATTAATTTGGAACAGTAGCGCAGGCGTCATAAATGCAACGGAATAATTTCCAGGTTCAGAGATCGGTAATCTTTCTCACAAATAACTAAGAATAGTAGTTAACGTTTGCTTTTAATTTAGAACAAACGCCGTGTGGAACATGAATCACGTACCAAATGAACTGGAGTGCAGTCCAATATATTGTACAAACAGTTTTGTAGTTGAATAATCAATTGTTTGTTTCACCACAACATTAGTAGCAACTTTATTGGGTGACATAAGTCTATTAATTTTTTTACATAAAAACAGCTGCTGGTAATTTTCCGGAAGCACATGTTTGCTATCAGCAACAATCTGTAGCAAACCAGTCATTTAAAAGCTTGGTGTCACGAAAACAGATTTATTGAAACTATTCGTTTTTATTTGCTATTTGCTTAACGTATATTAAAAAAAGGTTGTCTTTAAACGCTTAAAGGTTATGGTTTCCTATAATGTCATAAATATTTTTACGCTTGGTGTTTATATGTGCGTTTGTAATTATATAATTAATGCCAATTTCCTGTTACCTGTTTGAACTACAACTGTACTTTGTATTCCATATTTTCTTTAAGTTTATTTAAGAAAATAAGCCTTAAAATTGAAAGTGTTTCCCAACATTTATCAAATAAAACATTTAGAAAGCGTCCATAAACGATGTAGCTCCATTTTGGCCTCCTGTCAACTTCACGCTCCCCCCCCCCCCCCCTACCCACCACGTAGCCCGACGTGGCTTTTGCGTCTAACCCCCCCTCCTGCCCCCATGTAGCACGTAATTTTCCCCATATTGATTCCAGAAGACATTTTACACTGTTTTCTCTTGTTAGACTATCGTAAATGACATACGGAGATAATTAAATGACGGAAATAAATATTTACATATTGTGTGTTCTGTACCTCATTTTAACTGTGCCAAATAATATGAATAAAAAGCTACGCTTTCCCGTCAATCCCCCCCCCCCCCCTCCCAAGAACGATCCAGGTAGTTTATGGACGCTCCCTAAATAAAATGTTTCCAGTGCACAGTAACTCCGCTTGAAGATCATTTAAATAAAAAATCCCCAAAGTATATATTTTGATGAAGCATAATCAGGTAGTATCACCTGTAACATTTCTAATTGCATTCTACTAAGCAATCGGTAGAGACTTATAAATATCGTATTTGAGACTACTTCACGCATCCACTTCTCAAATTATTGATATACCCAGATAATAATTATTTATCGGAATTAAAATCTGGTATAAATAACTTCAGCGCTGCGTCGAAATGCTCCTCCTACTTCTTCCCGAACCTTCGACCAGACCTTAAGTTTCTAGCAGGCGGCTAAGTCATGGTCGAAACGTCGGAAGGATAAAGGAGGAGCATTTCGACGTAGAATGAAACTTGTGAAGCTATTTATACCAATATAAAGGCTGCAATCTTTTGGAATTAAAATCTGATGACAATAAAAACAATTCACTTAGTTTTAATGCCGTCACGTTCAATGTAACAGTTTAAGAGTAACACAAAGTATCATTCTTTGAAGAAAAGATAAGTACAATTTTAGCATACATTAGAATACTTTTCGCATTGGTAGTCTACTTGTTGAGTGTCTTTTTTTTTTTTTTTTTTTTGTGGCTTTCGGTATTTTAGACCATACAGCTAGCTTGATGAATTTTTTCCACTTAATTAGACACACCACAGGACGGGACTCGAACCGGTGACTTTAGGCACGCGGAGCTTTTACGCCACCGAGTCCGGCGTTGAGTGCCTTATTATTGAGGTGTGTTACATACTGGATCCAACAGAATGTAAACTGAAACCAATCTTTGAATAGGACAGAACTATACGAGGGGTATGATTCAACTGTTAGATTCAAAATTAAACTCTTCAGGAAGAGTTTCTGAATACCGAAGTGGGTGTATGTATTTTCAAAATATTTAAGTTTATAATTTACATCATCCTTCAAGTGAACAATTGGGAGGTCGTGGGTTTGAATCCCCATCCGGCCACCCAGATTTCTGTTTTACATGGTTTATCGAAATCATTCCAGGCGAATGCCAGAATGGTTTTTTCAAAAATACCATGGCTGAACTCCTTCCAGTCGTCTGGATCCAGTTGACGTCGACGAGGCGCAAATCCAGTAAATAAAAAAGACGCAAAATTCTTCATCACGCATCATTTAGAAAGTCCTGTTTTTCCGTTCCGGGATAGGTACTCGTATGTCCAAATCTAAGAATAAAATACTGTAAGAATTAAATTACCATAAAATACAAAATACTGGATTCTGTAATTAATGTAATGTTATCAAATTGAAAATTGTTTCTGGCGAAACGTTTAGCTATGTTATTTTAATTGATTTGAGCTAGGCACAAATGGACCATTGATGGAAGCACCTTTCATAGTTTATTGTATTCTAGCTGCTGATCTCCACTTCGTTCAAGTGGAGTATTAATGTGTGGACCTCTTTCTTAAACCGATTGTGCCTCAGTTAACACGTCGGAGGCAAGAAAAGGAAAAGAAACCAACTAATACGTTTCCGTTTGGACACTAAAATCACGCTAAATATTTCGACTGCCAGTTGAAAATTAACAAACTAGTAGTTACCAAATATGTATTAATATCTCATGTCTCCTTCATTTATAAACTCCCTTCAAAAAAGTTTCTCTGAGTAAAGAATTCAAAGAATTAAAAAGCTTAAGGTTATTAACATTAGAGTTCTGTAATGTAGTTTGCATTTTTTTTTCGTAGCAGAATATAAATGTGATTTAATTTAATTGCAATGGAGCACAGGCTCCGGTGGCAATTTCCCTACACCCTCATCTTCACCCTATCCTGCACCCACCTATATTTACCCTCTACAAATTTTAACTTTAAATTCTTTTAACGTTTTCGGTAAGTTATTCATCATTCCCCTTGGTAACTCATTCCAATCTCTCACACCCTTACCTAAAAAAGAAAATCTTCCCATACTCTTGTGCCTGAAATCGAGTGCCAGCTTGTGCAGAAGCCTTTATTCATCTTTTTACACTTGGAAATGTATTTTCTGGGAATATTACAATACTTCCGGAAATCGCGTCCCGTATAGCGTCGTTAATACAGTGCTTATGACTTCCAACTGCAAAAAAAAAAGTACGATACATTTTTCCAACTTTGCAACATATCTACAATGGGAAGAGAGATAGATTGTTGGTTGACTTTAGATAATAGTACCGTATTATCATAAGACCAATTTGTATGAATAAATTATATTACGCCAATGCAATTGGATTTGTTTATTTTTCTTATTTATTTTTCCGAACACGTATCACTTCCTCCCTCATCTTCAATAGTTCTATGTGCTGCGTGTATATACATGTAATTAATTTGTTTTGTGCTACAATTTACGCAACAAAAATAAAGTATAAATATAAACTTACTCATATTTTCCATTCTATCACTTTTTTGGGGGGTTTATGTACAATTTCCGGCTTCAGGAGTTTTTAGTAGCATTTTTGTCTATAGGTCATTTTGTAATTTTATTTACACTCTCACTGTGCTACAGTGTTCCGATTTCTATCAGCTGGTATTTGTTTACATTAGAACGTGTACCGCTGAGTGATAGTGTTTGCGAAATATAAAACAATAGCACTCAGCAGTTCACGTTCCATACTAAACAAATACCAGTTTATAGAAATCGGAACGCTATAGTGCAGTTCTAATGCAGTGAGAATGTAAATAAAGTGACCAAAAACCAAAGTTACAAAAAATAAAGCCACAAAAACTGCTTGCACTGGAAATTATAAACACAAGAAAATGTGAAACAATGGAAAATGTAGATAAGCTTATATTTGTACCATAATTTTGTTGTGTAAATTGTAGCATAAAACAAATTAATTACGTGTATACGCACTCAACTGATAGAAACGCTGTATACACTTCAGAGAATGAAGTGAAACGTGTTCCGAAAAATAAATAAGAAAAATAATAACAGTAATTCTGTGTGGACTTAGTGACCTGGTGACGGGTTTCTATTGGCTGCGCAATTAGCGCATGCCGCAGCCGCCAAAACCTAATCCGGTAGTCCTACCAGATGCAGGGGACTTACAGTTTAACGTGGAATCCAAACCAGGGAAACGTTCTGGCGTACTTCACATTACACTGCAAGTTGTGCCAGAGATGAAGGTCGGCTTAAGGTCATATGAAAATCGCCGCCGAAACAGAAAATTGAACCGCAGATCTTTCGATCCACATTCAGACACGTTAACCACTGAGCCACCAGACAGCTATAAGAAAAATAAACAAATTCATTTGCATTTAATTGGTTTTAATTATTCATATAGCAACTGAGGAAATGGTCCAAAACATCCAGTTAATATCATACGATAGTAAATAATAATGTCGTATGGTCTGAATGAGCTGGTGACAGGGTTTCTAGTGGCTGCGCTTTCCTAATATGTCGTAGCCACCTTAACCTTACCCGGCAATCCTACCAGGTACAGGAGATCTAACGTTTAACGTGGGATCCGAGCCACGCAAGTGTTCTGGCGTACTTCACATTACACAGCAAGCTGTGCCAGAGGTGAAGGCCGGGTTAAGGGCCTATGAAAATCCGCACCGAGACAGGGATTCGAACCGGGGATCTTTGATTCCATATTCAGACACCTTAACCACTGAGCCACCAAAGCACTATTACGATAATTATATCCATTATTTTTCTTTGTTAAAGGTTCAGCGTGTTAAGTCTCGCCACCTTTTACATATCGATATAAAAAAAGGGAACGACGCGTTCGGTGATGTGCAAGGTGTAAATGATGGCCCGCGATGCCTCGGAAATGACTGTAATCCACGCCGGGCTCAGGTGAGAATTCGAGGCGTCACTGACCATCCTCACAGCGGAATGCATTAGCCCCAGTGACCTAGTGCCCGTGGTCACGGAGGAGCTAAGTTATTCCTGGCGGTCAGGTGTTACGGGTCCCGTGATTACCCGTCTAGACGCCACGCCGGGGCCTTCCGACTTGTCTTCCGGCTACGGCGCTGTGGGACAGATTGCGACTAAATGATAGCCTGCGCGTCCCGGAGAAGATTACGGGGGTGCTGCGGCACGAGCTGAGGCCCGCCCACGATCCCCAACAACCCCCACCAGAAACAATAAGTGCTTCTCGCCCCACGGGTGGCCACAAATCGGCCTCATTTAAATCTATTAGGAGTCTTCAAAGTCCACTAATGGGACGGCTCAGTGAAACCGCGAAACATCCGTCAAAGCGATTACCGACGCGGAACCGCCGTCAAGAATCGACCGAATGAAGCAGATGAGTAAAAAAGAAAGGGGTTGCGTCCGTAATGATCCTCGAGGAGTTCTTCACACCTGCACCCTTGTTAGTAGGTCACGAGGCGGCGTGCTTTACAGAAAGGCTCTGGTTGGTCTACCGTAGTGGTGAGGAGAAGTGATTAGAATCTAACAGGAAATAAGGTCACTGGGACACTGCGTCCGTAACGAAAACAGCATACGCCACGGCAACGAAGATACGCCAAGCTTTTTGATATTCAAAATAACCTAGTATTATTATTTATTACTCATTCAAGCCCACTTGGGAGCGCCTATTACTTGTTATTTCTGGCTATTCGCTTTCATTCCCAGTACCATTTGAGACCAGCTAATAGTTTTTTCTTTCTCTCCTGTGAGATGGGTTCCCGAGATTTATTAACTTTTGGTGGAAGGGACCAGATGTTAGGGATATTACAAAATTTGGAACGATCTGCAACCTCTGTATCGGATATCCCAACAGAATTCAAGTCTTTATTGAACCGCCTAGTATTATAATCATGGATAATTAAACATTTTTGGAAACTAAAGGGACGTAATTTAATTGGAATATGTTTATTGAATACTAGTACGCATTTAGTGATCTGGTGGTTGCCAGAACCGAGATTTTTGAGGTTCGAATCCTGTTATTGCTTGGATCCTGAAGCTGGCAATAAGCTCCTGCAAAAATTAATTTTTGTGATTTAAAGTAATCTGCTCTATTCTTCTTATTTTACGTTAAGCTGCATTCACTTTCATACTGTAGGATTAATGGTTTAGGTTAAGTCATGAGGTAGGCGTGATGTTTGGTCCCTAGGTCATTATATCGACAAAAAGTTTTATTGTTTATTTTGTAATTTGTTGAAAGTATGAAATGTGTTACACCTTTCTTCCGTTAAATGCTCAGTTGTACAAAACTAAGGGGAAAAATAATATATTTCTTATAATTCACATTGAAAGAACGTAACGATCAGAATTTTGATTCAATATAATTCAAAATACAACAATCTAGAAAACATTCTTTTTTGAGCGAAACATTATTTACATGTCTTTCCTCCTATATACTTCTAAATAAAAATTTCTTTCCCGTTTAATAAATGTCTTCAAGTCCAATTATGACGTTTAGTTTAGTGAATAATTAATCACAAAGGAAGTCAGAAGTTGAGTTCACTGCAAGTTCATTTTCTTGCTGTCTTCGAGGAATAAAACAATTTTCGGCTGCGTACGTTAAGGCGCCACCGCGTTGGATCGGCGAGGTACAACGCGACCAGGTTCGAGTTGTGGTTCCCGCGTACCGGCAGTCGTGATTACGGTTTCTCACAATGATGTAGGCGAATACTCAGACGATACCTAATGTCCACCTCATAAACTACACATTACACAAAACTAAAATACACTATTCTTATAGAACACATGTTACACGTTTCGCAATTGGTTAAATGTTCCGATATAACAAATTAGGTTATAAAACACGAGAAGAGCATATGCACTCCAGTTCTCACGATTTCACACTGGATGTCTCCGTAAAGGTGGCTTCCCACGGCCCGTGCATTTGCCGGCCGCGCCGGGCTAGCTATGAACAGCGGGCCGTGGAAAGGGAGTCGCCTCTGTTGGCAGGGATGGCGCGCCTCTATCCGTCGCCCAGTCTGTAAACATCAAATGCCCTGGTAGCTGAAACGACAGTAGGCAACGCGGTGGGGAGGTGGCGAGAACTATCCTGTGGGGCTTGCTGATCTGTACAGTTGGGCAGAATGGGCCAGTGGGAAGCCACCATAACAGGTCAGCGGTGTCTCGTGAGCAGCTGATCTGAGGGGAATAAAATTCTTATTAGTTGCAGTATTTTTTTTTTAATGAGGTAACTTTATTTATGCTGCGTATACGTAATTTCTTAGCATTGGTCATTTAAAGCCATTTAAAAACTGATAGGTATTACATTCATATTCTTGAAAAAAAAACATATCGCAGCAAAGCAACATTTAATATTCGCGGGTCAGACTAATGAAGAATATAGTTCCATGTTGATTTTACTTTTCTGGTTCACCAGAAACAACTATCGTGGTTGTAACACTCCAAATGATGTGAAATGTTGGACTTTTTTTTTAAAAAAATTGGACCATGCCCTTTTGAAGTAACCATCCCGGCATTTGCCTGGTGTGATTTGGTGAAACCATGGAAACCCAAATCTGGATGGCCGGACGTTGGTATTTCCTCTAATTCGATATTCTGTTGTGGAGGTGAATGGAAAGTGAAGGTTGTTTCTTCAGTAATCATGCCTGTCTCTTTCATGGATTTCTAGAAAACTACGAGCAAAGTTCCGTAGATTTTACTTAGAAAAAAAAAAAATGGACAAATGCTTAACGTGGTCCTAGTTGGCCTCAACGAGTAAATAAATAATAAAATAAATAAAAAAATGAAGAGGAGCGCTTTGTATCGTAATGAGTCATATTTTTTATGCACATTCTCACCTGAAGTGATGAGCCGTGGATACAGTACTATATTTCTGAAGAGAGTTAAATTGAGGATGGCATGTAGCGAGAAGGCAACTTCGGTGAAGCCACAATCCCTTTTATCTGCTGACAAGGTCAACGCTTCGTGCAATTATGAACTCTTGAACTAAGCTAGAAAGTCTTATCGATCCAAAACAGGCATGATTCTGACCAGGATCATTTTTAGATATATATATATAACTTTAGGTGCATCAGTACTACTGCTACCAAGCAAAAAATGAACGCTGTCTGGTTCAGATTCCACGTTAAACAGTAGGTGCCCTTGAGGTTTAACAACCCTGGTTGTTTCACCGGTACGTACACAGCCATAGAAAATTAAAGGCTTAACGGAGGCCTATTCGGGCCAAACGATCATACACACATAGTGCATAGCTGTGTATCAAAGCTCCTGTAGCTCAGACTCGTCACCACGTGGCAATCATTTGTTTGTACGCATTACGAAGATTTACATGAAAAGTAATTCTCCAGCTGTGAAGGAGTACAAGAATTCGTGTCCTATTGGCTGATTACACCTGCAACAAATTTTTATGAAGAATGAATTTACGAACTTCAGGCGCAAAGGAAAAACGATGTGTAGATAGCAGTATAGGAAACATAGATACGTGGATGTCTACGTTTATCAAACAACTCATTATGCGTAGTCTGGTGGGCCAATTAATGGATAAAGTCAGTGTGCTTGAAAGCATGCTGTAATACTGTGTCCATTCATAAGGTTTGTATTATTTTGTCACCTTCTTCAGTGCAGTGATCAATCTTCAACGTTCGGGGGAGGGTGATTAAAAACTACTATTGATACTCTATATTCATTAAGCGTGAGACGTTAAAACGGTTTCCCTTTGCTAGAAGATTGTTTTAGACGGCCAGCTTTAGTTGTTTTTCCTAATTGCATATAAATTAAAATTTCAAACAGAGCAACACTGCAAATTATAATTTACTTTTACCTTTGAACTCTTCTTCTGGTTTCATCTCGCAGGTAGACTACATTTTGCGTTTTCTGTTTTATTCCACAAGACGTCTAATGTGTCCCCAAAACAACACCCAACTGACACCCAGAAGTTATACTACCAAAGGTAGTGGTACTTCAACAACAGCCGTAGAGGCAGAGGAAAAAATAAATAATAATGTTGGCTCTTCCTTTATATTTTTTACAAGTCACACTCTTTTTTTGGCTGTAAGAAAGAATATACCCCACCATCCATTCGTTTACATCAGTGGTTCCCAATTATTTTTTCTGGAGTACCACTGCAAGAAGGAGCTCAACCGCGCGTACCCCTTACAGCTGAAATGATAAATAAATGAATTCGTTCATCCCAGTAGAGTGCTTCTCACAACCACAGGATAACAATAATATAATTGACACAAACACAGTTTATCTTAAAATATATTTGGGTGATAGTAATGTTTCTTTTGGCTGATAAAAGTGGATTTTTTCAATTATTTTAGTGATCACCTTAGCCAAGAGACTACCACGCGTACCCCTTGAAGAAACCTCACGTACCCCTGGGGGTACGCTTACCACTAATTGGGAACCACTGGTTTACATCAACAGAGTCTTCACGTTTTAGCTCAGTTATAATCACCCCGACGTTCACATATTTGACATTGAAATAGAATTAAGATATCCCTACTCAAAATATACAAAGTTGTATATCTTTTCTTGATCGCAGTCTTTACAATGCCTCGCATTCGGGAGGACGGCGGTTCGAATCCCCGTCCGGACATCCAGATTTGGGTTTCCCATGGTTTCCCAAATCACTCCAGGCAAATGCCGGGATGCTTCCTTCAAAAGGCCATGGCCGAATCCCTTCCCATTCCTTGCCCCCCATCGTTTCCCGTCTCTAAAGACCTCGCTGTTAAGAGACGTTAAGCAGTTAAAAAAAAAGTTTTTACAATTTTTTTTATATTCGTACTTTTGACAGCTTAAAGCTCCGCTTTAAACGAGACACCTTTTGTTAGCTCATCTGTCTGTTCCAGCTTTTTCTTCTTCTGTTTTGTAATTACTACTTGCTATCGGATCTCCCACGGTTACTTTACTTATCATCTGTCAAGAAGCCTCTAACATAGTACTGTAAGTATTTAAATTTATGACAATTATATTTACAACCATATTTCCTGCTCAGCGTGATGTATGTACCTTACAACGTGTCGTCATAAATATTTTTGATAGGGGGTAATATGTATCAAGTCATTCACACTACACTTAAACTACTTAAAACTATTAAGTCTTATATAACCTTTCATTGATTTTACAAAAGCTATTTCAGAAGCTAGTAGTAGTTTTCTGTATGATCTAATATATTTGCTAGAGTTATTGCTTTTTTAACTTGAAGTCATTATTTATATCAAGTGCGATTTCGTAAGTTACAAAGATCAAATGAATATTTGATCAGTCGACTACATTTCACTTACCAAATTCATATTGTCACAGCATCGGATTTTCTTTCTTTTTTTAAAATGCTGAAGTCACATTATTACCAAGTTTATTTGTTGTTACAATTTCTGTTTAAAAAATCCCTCCATAAACGGTGAGACGGTTAGCAGAAATGAATTAATGCGTGTGATTGTAAATATATATATATATTATGCTTAACCAAAAATTTCCATGCATGAATTCAATAAAGTGAATGAATCACTACAAGCTTGCCTTACACAATAGTTTAGGAATAATTCATGTTTATAATGCCAGTTAATTCCAGACTGAAGAGTACTATTTCCTTCTGAGCATCCCAGAATTATAAAAGGTGTCTTTCAAAGCCATATGTCTTAAGGATGACCCATATTGTGTTACGATATACTCTACAGAATTCTCTTTCATGATGTATAAGGGTATCAGTTTTTTCTATAATTTCAATTCTCGAGATTGTGCCTCACTATTATAATAATTTCCGATGGTTCCTTAAAAACTACCGTGGTGGAATTCCTTCCCGTTCCTTGCACCTATCCTTCAAACCTCTAATAGCCTCGACGTCGACGAGGCCTAAACCCAGAAGCTTACAAAAACAACATGGAAACTACTTAATTAGCCCTCAGAGCTTTCTGTAGCATTTTTTTTTTTTTTTTTTTTAAATAACTTTGCTCCATAAAAGTTATATGTGATAAAATCGTTGATCTTCTTTGCCAAAACCGCGGTGCTTTTGTTGTAGTTGTGCTTCTATAATTTTTGAATGAATATTGCCACTATAATTTTTGTTCGTTGATTTATATGTTTGTTTACGGACGGAAACCGGGCGCGGTGGATGAGCGGTAGCGTTCTAGCCTCGCAGTTGGGAGGATGCGTGTTCGAATCCCCGTCTAGCCATCCAGAATGGGGTTTTCTATGGTTTCCCAAGTCACTCCAGGCGAATTCCGGAATGGTTCCATCAATAAGACCACGGCCGAATTCCTTTCTGTTCCTTACCCCAGTCCTTTCCCGTCTCTAATGACCTTGACGTTGTTGATGCGTAAAGCCATAAGCAAACAAAAAATGGATTTTGTTGGCAGTATTCATTTAACATTTTTACCAGAGATTGAGGAAAATGGTCCCAGAGTTCCAGGTGTGCTCATATTATTATTTTGTGTTGACCTCCTACTGTTTAGGAGATCTCGTATCAGCTACTTGTGGCACTAATTTATCCGTAGGCTAATTGCTGCAAGCGTTTTTAGCAACTTTCTTGTATCAATACATGGTAAGAGATGGTGGTATTAGGTGTCTCGTGGTTTATTATAAATGAAATAATTAGTTCACGATACAGTTTCAAATTTTAACTGTTTTTATTGTTCAAAAATACTGGTCACATGTATACACAAACTCCAGCGCTTACATTCGATACGGGTTCCAAAAAGTACACTGCCATACACTCTCAGAGTACAGGTAAAACTGTTCGATCAAAACTTCTTTCGAAAAACTGTCTCTGAGTCTCTGATAGAACGTTCCAAAAGATTACAAAGGCTTCCGACAGATATTTCTCGGACTTAAACAATACTTTAACAATTAAAAACACATTAAAACCAATCAAAATTACTACATAATCATTTAAAATCATTACAAAATGGTCAGTAATGAAAATTAAAGATATTTAAACACAAAATTTTCCACATAAATATTTTTAAACTGTAGTAAAGCATCCTTTAAACATCGTAGCTCAGCTTAATACTTGGAATTACAAACATTTAAGCAATTCTCTTGCACAGTTCTGTCCTTAAACATATTAAATAGTATTTACATAATTTATTTTCATAAAAAAGTTTATTTACACCGATTTACAGTAAATTGCAAGACAAATATACAAAATTATATTCAATCTAACTCTGGCTTGCTACAAACGCTTCATAAAATACAATTCCATTTTAAGTCTAGGTTTGAGGGCTGTCACAGTGGGTTAAAGGTCAAAGTTGAGTGATACCAGGAGACCTGTTTGCGTCTTGCTTGAAGCGGCCGGAGATGTAAATTCCTGAGCGCGGTCGCCGCCTGGCGAGACCTGTAATATAGCTATTACGGCGCCCGGCCCGGCCCGGCGCGGCGCGGCCGAGGCAAGGCCGCGATAATGCGGGGCGCGCCGTCCCTTATTTAATAACTCGCCCGCTCAGGGTAATGGCCTTGTTATTTGTAAATTGCAAGTACTCGCAGGTGGCTTACCCGCTCATTACTGCGAGTTAAGATTAAATGGCGGGCGCGAGCGGACATTAGGGCCCGTATCGGGGTCCGCATCTGATGGCCTCGCCTCCGAAATCTGCGGAGGCCAGTCCGCGGCCTCCAGCGACCAGCAGGTGCTCTGGAAGCCACCGGCAGTGTTTGCTTACATTAACTGCCAACGCAGCCTACGGACGAATGCGGGTACCCGAAAGAGACAGGTATTTTTGCTCTGTAGTTAGGATAATTATTGGTTTTGTTGACCATGCAGCTAATTATGATTTAATCATATTTTGATGGTATCACTTTATATTAGAATTTCTGTCAGTGATTATTGCGCAACGACTGAACGCTGACAGAAAGCAGTGAGACCTCTAATTTGACCTCGAAAGCAGCTAGATTTTTTCCCGGGTTTTATGGTTCGTTGATGTTGGGGTCATTAAGGGCCGTGGAGGAATTGATACAAAAAAAGGTGAATGAAATCGGGAAATTCCTTTTGGAGAAACAATACCGGTCTTTGTCTGGAGTGATTTTTGTAAATCATGGAAAAATCGAAATATCGATGGGTGAGTGCCCAGCCGACCCAGACTGTATAACATGTAAATCCAGAGTGGCGATAACAGTCGTGCATTGACAGCTTTTTTACAACGTTTCTGTACCTGCAGACACTGGTTTATTATTAATGTACCTAGTCTCGGTGAGTCCGTTCAGACGCTGTGAGCCGGTATAATAGACTTACTCACCCAAGGACCCTGCGTACATCTGCCTGTACTCTGTAACAATTCTCCAAGGCACGCGAAAATATTTTCAGCAATCAATCGAAATCCTCCCTTGTTTTCTGCACTACACACATAAATAATTAACCTTTTTTTTTAACTTATTGGTTTACGCCTCGTCGACGTCAAGGTGATTGTAGGCGGGATGGGAACGGGAAGGAATTCGGCCATGGCGTTTTTTTTTTTTTTAAGGAAGCATCCCGGCATTCGCCTGGAGTGATTTGAAAAAACCATGGAACACAAAATACTGTATTCCCTGACGGGGATTCGAACCCGCGTCCTCCCGAATGCGAGGCCAGAACACTAACCGTTCACCCACCATGCTCGGTAATAATTAACCTTCCTTTAATCTTTTTCTGCATATCATACTGACTTTTTCTTTGAATTATTACTTTCCCTATTTATTGGCGGCTATGGTTAGCTCTGATTGTCCCAGGGTTTTCATTCAAAATCCCTGACAACTAATTCTACAGTTTCGACAGTTTTCTGTTAATACGGTCAATACGTATCAGTAAGTTTAACGTGTTCCTCTCCTTAACTTGCATCGTGCTGCTGCTCCATATGTCGTTTGACGACTATAACCGTTCATCATAAAACTGCTAAGAACTTATCGTAATCAGAAAATAACAGAACAGCTTCTGCCGACGATACTCCATTATTCTTTCCTCCACAGAAGCATGACTTTAGATTTATCGTTCTCTTTTCAGAACATCGGAGAACGTTTTGCGTCATACTGTAATAAGATAAAGTCAGATACTAATTTTCATAATTCTCTGAGGCCTTTCTTCCATCCATAAATATTGGTGCATATGAGGATTAACGGCACATCTCCACTTTTATTAGTTGAAAATGAAATCTGTGGCACATGTATGATACTCGAGCTAGATCGACATATAGAGGGACGGTATGATCTATAGATCCAGCCTGATGTATTGCATAATCATACAGGTAAATAAAGGTAGAATTACTTCTTCTTCAAACTATCAACACATTATCATCCCTAACTTTATAAGTTTACAGTAACATGTATAATTCTTCGTAACGTTGAGTCGTAGAAAGTGCGTGAAGAGATTTCCTACTCTATTTTCTGATTGTAACAAAACTTGTCTTTTCTTCCAGTGGTAGTGTTCTGTTGTGCTCTATTATTCTATAGCTAGTTATAACGTCCGTGGATCTCTGAATATGTTAACAAGAGAAGACTTCCGTCATAGTTCCCGTTATACTGGTGCCAGTCATGTGGAGAGTCATTCAAGCATATTTTCAGTAAGCGTTCGAAATCCTCATACTTTTCCTGCACTACATAATAATTAATAATCCGTAGTCATTCGGCTTATTGTACGGACGATTGAAGTCGATCTGGTGTAGCGAGAAACGTGATTCATCCGATCAGGCGATACGTTTCTATTGATCCATGGTCCAATCACGATGATCACGTGCCCAATGTCTTCGTAATTGATAATGTCTTTGGGTGAACATGGGAACACGTAAAAACCGTCTGCTGCACAGCCCCATGTTCAGCAATATGCGCTGAACGGTGTGCTCCGAAACATTTTTGCCCACACCAGTATTCTACTCTGCCGTCCGAACTGCTACAGATCCTCCCCTGTCATGCTTTACATAGCGAGCAAGCCTTCAACATCAAAGTTTTATGATATAGTATCGACATCCTTAACGTTTTTATTATTATTGTTATTACTCCGCGATTCACTAAAAGTGTGTGGCGGAGGATGCATTGCACCAATCCGAAAGGGTAATAGTTTGGAAGGGATATACGGGATATGGCAGGAGGCGCCCATGGGCTAATGTGAGGATCCAACCCAGCATTCACCTGGAGTGATCCAGGAAAACCATGGAAAACCCAGGTCAGGATGGCCGGAGTGCTTTATTGAAAGCCATTCCTGTCGGATGTTAAGTTTACTCGCCCAGTAAATCCTTTCTATTCCATTCCCTATTCGCTCGTGGGAAAAACGAGTACAGAAATTAATCGGTTCTGGTCCGATTTCTCTTATCTTATTTTCGAGATATGAATGTTGCTGTTGGCAATATTTGTTTGCTGTTATTACGAGATACGTCATTCGGGAATTTTTGAATTAGCTTCTGTCGAGAGCAACGCCTTCGGTGTTCCAGGTCTTCCCAACCTAACTCCTTCAACATCGCACTTACGCTTTCCCTCCAACTATATATATCTGTCACGAATCGGGCGGCTCTTCTTTGGACCTTCTCTAATGCCTCCATTAACCCCTTTTCATGGGGACCCCATTCAGAACAACAATATTCTAAGTGAGGACGCACTAGTGACTTGAATGCAATCGATTTAACTTCGGGAGTGTATTGGTTTAAAATACTACCTAGAAATCGGAGCATACGTTTTAATTTCCCAATTACATTCTAAATAGGGTCATTCCACGGCAAATTATTACGAATTGTTACCTCCTAGGTATTTAGCGGTATCTATCGTCTAAAGAGAGTACAATTAATTGTATTTTCAGAGCTAAATGGTGTCTCCTTTTTACTTACACACATGATCTTGTCGCCTACTCCTGTTTTTACCGTCATTCAACGACTTTCCATAGATGCTCACCACAATAACACCCGAAGAGCCAACCAGCCTAGTCGTTTCCGAAATGCTCGTTTCCAAAAGCCCAGACATATCAATCTGCTCCTTTTCAAAATTACTTGTATGAATGGATTTCTGCGTTTATCACATGTTTCGTCATTAAAATGACCCCTCACACATCTCTGCTCCGCTTATGTACTTTCCTTACTGCATGACGTACCCGCCAAGTCACAAAACGACATTCACTCTTGCAGTGAACAGTGGTCATACTGTTTTGGCGTATCAGTGTATGTTCTGGCTTATTACATATTGAGAAATGCATATGGCGTTGGACAATGTGTCATACTTCTGCCAACACTGATTATATTTCATAGCCGGCTGTAATTTGTATCATTTAAGCGGTAGAGGAAACACGTTTAGACGCGTGACCTGTTTCAGCCACTTGAACAAAACATTACCAGGTCGGACTGCCGTCGGTTATTAGAACAGCTACGAAATAGGGTCCACTTTCTCGGACTTGTGCAACATTCATTTGCTGTGTTGGTTAAACTCACCGCTTGTACCCACATGTGATCTCAAGCATATTCATACAGCAGAAATTTCAAAAGATGATTTAAGTTAGAGCTTGTAACTAATGAATTGTTACCGCAAGGTACGAGTAAATGAATATATTACGTTTTTTTTATATATGTTTTCTTCTGTCTGCGTGGGAGACAGTTATTTATCTGTTTTATATTTATTTATTTTTATTGTATTTCTGCTGTTTTCTTGATGTAAGAGAAAAGGACGGAAATAAGTGGGAATCTTAACTTCAGAGCATGAAACTTTACGTAGTATTTAAAGTTTCCTGGACAAAACTCAAGATTTTTTTTATCATTTTTAAACCATTGTATGGATGGGCTTGATTTAGGCATAAGACCAGTGACGCAAACAACATGAGAATTGCGTGCAATAAAATATTGATCAAAAACATTTAACTTTAAGCATAGTTTGGGGTTGGCTAACTGACTACTGCAGTTAAAGAGAAGTTTGAATAGAATGCATCTTAAAAACTGAGATAAATGGTTCTGCAAATTAACTTTTGACCATAGCTGGTGTTCCTTAGTGTTAATTACCGATGTATCCGCAAGGCAATTTCACTAGTTTTTAACCAAATTCAGCAAAAATTTACTATGTTACTTCCCACCAGTCTCAAGAAATTCAGCAAGCAAAATTCGTTAGTTTGGTTGCAGTGCTGTTGTCTTAATGTAAATTGAAAAATATGTCGTTTTAGGCTCATTTTCAAAGTCTGTTATACTTAGTTAAATGCACTATTGATAATTAGTCCGTTAGTTAATACAATCTTTCCATTACGTTAAAAATCTGTAAAAATACTTATTTCTGTCATCCTGATCAACCCATACGGGAGAAATGCAGTGTAGTGTTACATTCTAATAATCATCTAGACCAATTCTAGAAGTTTAAGGAAACCACAAACCGCACAAAATGACACACAGTGCAAATAGCTTCAGTTTCAGACTCATATCCATACTCCCTTACCTGACCTGGAGCAGTACAACCTACTACATCCGACATGTCGTAAACGTTTTTGTTCTAACACAAAAGGCGCAGTCTTCTTTATAGTTACAATTTGCAAGCAGTCTACCAATTACTTAGAAATTTGACGTTGCCAGTAACTTCTAAGTTAAATGTGTCTGGGTTTCATGTAACTTCCGGTCTTCAAACTGATTGCTGGTTGGATCCTCCGGACTTATTAAGGAGGAAGCACGGCCAGATTCTTTCCTCCGTGTGTTCAAGTATTGTTGTTTGTGTGTAGATTATTATGATGATTGATTTTGTGTAGGGATTTGCTACCTGTTTTTGTAAAGATGAAAGAAGTGAGAAGTACTGTACCCGTACATTCAAGCTTACTCGTCCGATAGACGGGACGCTGATCTATACACTCCTATCTGACGAACAATTTACTATCAAAATTAATCCTCACTCCATATTCACAGCGGACAGGTCTGGGATTTAATCTTGGCGTCTGGTACACAGTCTAATGACTGGGATTTTTATTTTTAATTCAGACTTTGCACCATGTAAACATCGAGGTCTTTAGAGGATTGACGGTAAGGAACGGGAAAGAATTCAGTCAGCGTATTTTGAAGCAACTATCTCCATTCATCTGGACCGTTTTAGATAAACAATTCAAAACGGAAATGTGGATGGCCGGACGGTGATTTGAACCCTCGTCCAGACACTAGCATTACTGCTCTCCATCCAAGCTCGGTTCCATTTTTTCTACCCTGACGGCCAAGACCCGACGATGAAACTTTCTTCTGCCAACACATCGTCAGTCAGCTGTCTCCGGTTCAGACACAGGACACCATCTTGGTACCACAACAACCCGAGCTAACGGATTCGGCGAGTATGTGCTGTGAACAGAAGAAGGGTCTTTTGTTGCTGTTTCTTTGTGACACACATTTTCGTTTAAAGCCTTCCAGATAGAAATTTCATCATAGAAGTTCAATACACAACTACAGATGCCACTTGATAAAACAAAGGGTTCAGTGACTGACTGTGAAGGGAATAACCAGAGCTGAGCTGGGGATTCTTTCTGCAAACTAAACTTACAGAACCGTCCTCCGGGCCAGGTAACCAGTAAAACAAGAACCGGAAATGGATTACATGAGGACCATTCTAAGTTCTCCTCTTCTGCCGATTTAGCTAATAGAGATTACCGAATACACCTCCGCGAAACCTCAACAATGGGCGTAATGAAGACTATTTTGATCATCGTGACGATGTTCGTCTTTCAGCTAGATGTAAGAAATAATAAGGTTATCCTAGCCTAACTATATAGTGAACGTTGTAATACCATGATGGTGTCCAGCGGATGACGCGGTATCATCTTGTTCGAGCTATGGTGGTTGAAGAAGTTTTCATGATCGGAACTTTGCCGACAGAGTTGGTGGTGCTCAGTGACGTATCATCTGAATGTGTAGCAAAGATATAGAATTAATTCTTAACCTCTCAACAGTACTTATGGAGTGAAGGTAAAAGAAACTTTTTAAGGCAGCCCAGTCGGTATCTCTAGGTAGAGTAGGTATGGATAGGTTATCTCGGAGTTTCACCGTTTACCCTTCTCCCTTTACCCTTCTTTCATCTCCATACACACACAAAACAGCGTACAGACAAGATCACTTAAAACGCACTGAGGAAAGGAACACGCTGTCACATCTTTGAAACCAGGCCATGTAAGCCCCCTTCGTGAGGATTCAACCAAATTTCAGTTCGTATACTACACATGACAGTACTATCTAGGAACAAGTCCTTTAAAATGAGAATGTGTTGTATGATAGAATTGTTGAGAATGCGGACGATTTCTCTCCAAGGTACCGAGACATAAATAAAGATATAACACCTGTATACTTGTCGTTAAGGCTCTACTTTAAACCAAAACATATTGTTATGTGAAGTGACTAACAATGTTGACGAATCTCGATCAGCGCAATGACACGGTCGTCAACACCCGGGCGGACAGGCTTATTAATTCGGTGAAATACAGCGCACCTGCGGGGCCCCGAGTCGCTCTCGATCGCAGTACTCCATTCTGCCTGCCGCCGGGACCAGTTTCATTAGCTCTATCAGATTTCACATAAATATCTCTGACGATTTCACGAGCTCGACGGCGCGGAGGTGTAATTTGAGCGCCCCGGCTGACGCAAATCATGGCGCTCCGGTATAAACATTGAATGTGAGTGAGGAGTGCTGTCAGCTAGCGCAGCATTGGGCTCTGTTACGGGCTCGTGAAGCACCAGACGAGAAGGCCCGAGGGGTTCTCCGAGGAGTTTCGACGTCCGTGGCAGCGGAGGGATTGGGATATTACCTCCGAGTGGCAAGTGTCGCCATTTAGAAACCTGCCCCGGGGCAGTGACTTCTATCCTCTTCTCAACTACCTGATCAAAAGTATCCGAACACCTATCTGAAACTGCATCACCTCAAGAGTCGCTTATCATAAACCACGCGCCTGCATTTTGACCTCTTTTGAACCCCACACGCCCCCCAAATACCTTGACGTGGCTTTTGCCTTGACACCCTTCGTCCCGCAGTTTCTTTCCTGTTGAAGGTGACTTCCCACGGCCTGTGTATTTTCCAGCTGCGTCGGTCCAGTTATATTCAGCGGGCAGCGGAAAGAGAGTCGCCTTTGCTGGCTGGAATGGCGCGCCTCTATCCAGAGCCCAGTCCGCAATTATCAACCACGCGACACTAGGCAACATGGTAGGGAGCTGGCTGCGAGATGGCGTGGGCTGGCTTCTGTCACGTGACGGCCCTGGCAGTGTAGTGGCTAGCGCGCTGGCTTCGCATTACAAGGGCCGCCGGTTCGAGTCCGGCCTCGGGCATGGGTGGTTTTAATTAAGTGTTGTGTTCGTCTTGTGCTGTCCTCACTGTAGTGTCCACAATATCATGATTAGAGCCTGATACAATACTCTGTACAAAACAAATTGGAGCTGGCTAAATAGTCGCAATGACCGAAGGCCATTATTTTTTTTTTTAAAAAAAAAAAAAAAAAAAAAAAAAAAGCTTCTGTCGCGTGCTGATCCGTACTACTCGGCTGCATAGCGCGGCCTGCAAAGCCACTATAATACAAAAAGGTATTTTGTATTGTTTTCTCCCAAATAATCATCGTTACAAATCTTGATTCACACTTTACTTTTCTTTTTATCTAAATCTTTGTAAAGATGATAAAGTTTGACGTGTTTCTTTTCGTTCTCCTTGAAATAATGTGCGATAATAACATTTAAGTGCAGCGAGAAAGTACAAGTGAAGATGTGTGTGTTTTTTTTTTTTTTTATTAACTGCTTAACGTCTCTTAACAGCGAGGTCTTTAGAACCGGGAAAGGATTGGGGGGCAAGGAATGGGAAGGATTTCGGCCATGGCCTTTTGAAGGAAGCATCCCGGCATTTGCCTGGAGTGATTTGGGAAACTATGGAAAACCCAAATCTGGATGCCCGGACGGGGATTCGAACCGCCGTCCTCCCGAATGCGAGGCCAGAACACTAACCGTTACACCACCACGCTCGGTGAGTGAAGATGGTTGATTGGAACATCTTGTTGGATCCTTTGTCGGAGGATGAATTGGCGAATGCACCCAACGGTAGTCCCATGGCAAGATCCTACAAGTTGGACGCTGAATGTGCTGCTTAAACGAATTTGTGTCTAGTTACCGTGTATGCGTCGCTTGTCGGCTCAGCTAACTCAAATGCTTATAGTATCTAAAATACGGAAATAATTAAATGACTGAAATAAATATGCTATTTATTTTAACTGTGACAACCCCATCTCACGTAACCTAACGTTACTTTATACCCAACCCCTCTCCCCCTCCTCCTTGAACGAGCCACGTAGTTTTATCAACCCACCCTGACTACATAAATATTTGGCTTATAAGCAGTTCGACATTCGGACCCCATTTTTTTTTAGCCTCGACGCACAGTCATTGTGCTGCCTGGCCTGTTGGTAGCACTTTGGAACTCACGAGTAATTCCTTTCACTGATTTCTTGCGATTTTTCATCCACCCTTCGCAGTGCTCGACGGCCCCTGTCCGTCATTAAATGAGGTCTGCCAGGTCTCGATTTAGTTGCGGTTGTTCCGTCGCGTTTTCACTTCACAAGCAATTTGGGCAGCTTTAGAAGGCATGAAATTTCCCTGATGGAATTGTTACTTAAGTGACGTCTAATGATCAATCCACGTTCCAAGCTCTCATGACCGACCAATTCTGCAGATCATTGACAACAGAATACTTCCTGTCCCTTTTTACACTGGTGGGTCCATCTATCATGACATCTGCATTACGTAACGGTGTCTGGATCATTTTGATCTTATAGTAATAGTCTTTTATGGATGGCTAATTAAATTTCTTTGATTTCTTTATATTATTCTTGCAGTAAACCGCATTCTATCACCAAATAGGAAGGAATGGACAATCATGCATGGCTTTTAATTTTAGTAGTAACTTGCAGTAATCGAACATATAGTGATAATTTTAGTAATGATACTTTAAAACACTTAGAAGTTAGTCGTAATAGTTTTAAGAATGATTCTGTAAAACAATAAGAAGTGAATAACAAAGATGGCTGTGGTATAGTAAAAATAAAAACTTAATTAACACTCACAATGCCTTTCAGAAATTACAAGTGAAGGGATACTTATAGTATCCTTACAGAGTGAAATAATAAAAAAATTGTTTTTAAATATTTCGGAATAATTTCCGTCATCTTCATTACCTCCAACATCCCTTTAGTACCACAATGAGTATCTACTATATAATTTCGTAAGCTCATTCACTCACGTCGATAGCTATTGGCTGAAGAACGGTGTCACGTGTCAGCCTTCGCTCGCAAAACAGCGACCAGAGATACCATTAGTAGAAATTCGTGGTTATGTTCACAATTTAATAGCTAAGCAACTGCTACCAAATTAATTGCCATAATACATTCATTAAGTTTGCTTTTCGTACTGTTTCATAGTTAAAAAAATAGCTATAAATTTTGCGGCTGAAAAAATGTTGATCTGCTTTTCAATATCATGTTGCTAATCAAAGCAACTTAAAAAAAAAATTATTAAATACTCATGGTCTCTACTGTAACCGTGAATGCCAATTGTCATTCCTGCTTAGAATAAATTTCAATTTAATTAAAACTGTCACTAATGTTGTTGCTTGACCAAAGTTTATGCATTACGGTTTATTTGCTTTTCAGGTATTTTACTGACCACTTTTGTTGATGGTTTATATTCAACTGTAAATGAGTTATTAGGTTATTTTAAGTGGACATCAGACTAAATATGTTACCGGGTCAACTATTCTGGTAAATAATTTCTTCAGAGTTGCTCAACTGTTTAATAATATGGATTAAGTTTTCTGGCCGTTACAAATACTATGACCAAATTACGTTATGTATGTTTTCCCAGTCTCAATAAAAAAAATTAAAAAAACCAACAACGTGATGATTTCGAAGCAAACAGAAATTTTGCAGAGTGAACTTTAAGGGTCATATACAAGTCAAGTTTGTGTTTAAGCAAGTTAGAGTCTACGACCTTTGAAACAATTATACGATATTGCGATCGTCCCTATCCTGTTTAGTACCTACGTCTATTAATACATCTGAGTTCTTCGAGCTCAAGAGATTTTATTCACCCTAAGAGTGAAACAATGGTCAGGTTATCCTGTTATAATATTTGACCCTAAAAATTGGAACTATTCTAGACCCGTGATGATACGCAAAAAACCGTCACGGGCTAACACTAGTAACCTGATAATGTGGTCTGCCGTAGCATGTTTTAAACATTTCAAAACTTTTTTTTTAAGAAAGGAATTATAATTAACACATGAGTACCGGCTAAGGTCTTCTCTCAACTTACAACACACAATATTAATTAAGCAGTTAAATCTGTAAATGCTCTGACATAACAAAAAGTAAATTGCCCAAAATAAATTCCAGCAAAAAAATAGACAACTTTATTACTTCCGTTGCGCAGAAGACGAATCCATTTAAATATTCATAAGTTAGTTCACAGCCTGTGATCAGATTTAGATAAACGTTTCAAATTAGTTTATCTCTGATTCCAAATGACAGAATAACATTTCCAATGATAATGGTTTGAACTTGTTGGCCGCAGACCGATAATCATCTTAATCTAAATGCAACGACTAAATTTCATTCATAAATACTCTGCTAGTTTGCCGCTATAAGAATATATCAATGGTAGTTGTGTTTATGCCATGTTCAATTAGAAACCTGTGTAACTGAATTAATTACGCTGTCAAACATAGCGGTCGTTTCGATTCAGCAGGCAATTAACCTGCAGTGATTTATATAAAAAGTACTAAAGCTATCAATTACTGGGAAGACGCAGTACGTAATGTTTGTAGAATGGAACCGGACGTGAAGGATTTCTGCAGGTTCTTCCAGGCACAAATTACGCTGTCAGTGGAACTACTGATGGACGGTCGGAGTCGTTGAGGCCTTGAGACACCGCCTATTCTATCGTCCTCTTCAGTTGAACAATCAGCTCTGCTAACCTGTATCTGTGGAATAAACGTGCAATTTCGTACCTCTGAATAAAACTCAAGATTTGATGATTACTTTTCTGAAAATTTTTGTAGCTTATGGTTTTACTCCTCGTCGACTTCGACGTCACTAGTGGTGGGCAATGAAGGGGGAAATGAGTGGGAAGGAAATCGGCTACATCGTTTTTGAATGAACCATCTCCGAATTCGCCTGGAGTGATTTTGGGAAACTACGGAAAATGCAATTCTGGCCAAACGGGACTCAGAACCGCGTCCTCCAGAATGCGAGGGCAGAGCGTTACCACTCACCCACTACGTTCGGTATGAAAGTGGATGCCATGCCTAGTATCTCAGGAGTCGGTGTTACCATGAAAGAAATTACGACTGAATAGCAATTTCGGCTCGATTTCTGATATGATGACCCGTTGTCTTGCCCAGTGTGGCTAACGTAATTCAGTAATTAAAAGACGTGCCTGGTAATGCACCGAAATGTTTTTAAATACTTGTGGAAAGCTTTTGTAAGCAATTTGTAAGGAACAAACCATTCATATGGCCAGAATGTCAAGAAAAATAAGGTAATATTGTAATACAAAATTTTTACACTTTTCGCAGGCGTCATTATTGAAAAAATTGCACTTACTTGTCTCTTTTTTGGGGGTTGCGCTGCGTTTTTTTTTTCTTTTATATCGCCAACGTTTCGGCACCAACCTGGAGCATTCGTCAGGGCTTTTCTCTATCTAGCCCCCTGGTCTTTTTTTGATAAACTTGAACACGTGATTGAATCAAGTGTTCTAGTTTATCAAAAATGAACCAGGTGACTAGATAGAGATAAGCCCTGAGGAAGGCTCCTGGTTGGTGCCGAAACGTTGGCGATATCAAAAACAAAAAAAATAAAAAAATTATAAAAAAACACATGCGGAGCACAAACCCCGAAAAAAGAGATAAGTAAGTGCAATTTTTTCAAGCTTATACTGCGTTTGAGTCTTTTTACTGTTTCTTAAACGATTTAAATATGATTTAAAAATAACTTAGATGGGTGAAGAACTGATTAGCCCACCCCGTTGCTTCAACTGGATATGGCACCACGATTTTGTCCAGAGCTGACACGGGGTTTAGTTGGTTCAAGTCCAAGTAGTGGAAAAAATGTTTATTTCCAGGACTTGGCCGGCAGGATAGGAGAAGAGATAGTGCACAGTTCTTACAATCATCCACACTTACAATAACGCTTACCAATACTGTCACACTGCAGAAGGCAACAGGAAACGACCCCAGACTTGCCTGGGAGGGGTATATTTTTCCCATATAATTGCCTACGTTCGGACACGGGTAGGACATTCATTAGAAGATGAAGAAATTAATGTTACAGCTTCTGCCCAAGGCTTAAAACGTGACATTTCTATTGCAGATAAATGATTTTAGTTCCACAATAAGAAGGAACGTTGATTGAAGAGTTGAAAGAAGTACTTACCTAAAAAAACTGTTCTTTAGGAACGAAATTTATATTACTTACCTCAGCAGTACAAGTATTATCTTGGTGGAGATATATAAAGAACTTGATTTATAGTTTATTTCTTATTTTTATATTACCGTATGCATACTTCCACTTATTAGCTGGGTTTGCTTTATGTAGATTTTATTGGTAAACAGGAGTGCTGACGGTAAAAACAAACACTAAATTAAAAGCACTGACTTTTATAATTTATTTGCGATGGAATATTAATCTGCCAAGCGGAAAGGGTTTCGTTAAATGTTTCTGTCATCATCAATTATGTTCTCTGTATCTATTTTCCTGTAAATGTACTCCACAAAGTGCAATAAATATCAGCTGTCTGCTTGATTATGTGCCGTGATTTACGATGATTGCTGCCACCACTGTCAGTTATGACAACTGTTTTGCTGATATACTTTGGGAATGAAGGTTTCAACTTACAAAGCTACGAACAAATTTCTTGGTGTTACTAGTACACAGAAACATTTAAGTTATACATTTAAGGTAAAGAATATCATACTAAATATTTCCCTTTTTTCACGTGGGTTTGATAAGCTGTAATCTTCAATAAGCCGATTTTGTAAAACTTCTGATTCGTATTAATTCATCATGCATTTTGTAAAAGTATTCAAAACGATTGCGTTTTTTTTTTTAGATTTGTTTCAAATCCCCTTCAATTAACAGTTTTCTTCTACCATCATTTTTTTTTTTTTTTTTTTTTTTTAAATGATCCTTTAGCTTTAATCAAAAACTACTAGATTTTTATTTTACTTGATGCTGGTGAACGAATTTTTACTATTATTATTTTAATCTGGCTTTCGGATTAGGGATAGAAACAATGGAATTCATAAATTCAAATATAACCGTATGTGTCATTTGATACAATTACTTCTTGGAAAGAACATTAACTGAAAACTGTGTCTTTTGACTTTTAGAAGCAACAGTTCCCTTAAATAAAGTAAACAATCATAATGAGCAATTAAATCATGACTTAAAAATTATCTGTAAAACTTCGAATTTTTAATTGCGACAGAGCACATGGTCAGATGGCAATTTCCTTATTCATCTAATTACTCCTTTCTTTTTTCGTTATAATTATCTTTTATAATTTAAGTGTTAAATTCATCCCTCATCTACTTTTGCCATAAACGAATTTTAAATTTCCTCAAAGTTTTTTTAAATTATTGATCATTTAACTTGGTAATTTGTTGAAATTCCTGACACCCTTACCCACAGAAGAAAATTTTCACACTACCTTACGCATGAAATCGAGTGCCAACTTGTGTTTTCACTTCCATGCACTATTTCTGTTTCTTCGACCACTATCCTTCCAAGCCCCATCACCAACATATGCCTTGTACATTCCCAGCACTCTCTCCACCCTCCTACTGTCTTCAAATGACTCCAAATCCAGCTACTTTATCATATCAGATACTGACTGGGTCCTGCGATAACTCCCACAAACAAATCTAGCTGCTCTTCTTTGTACGCCCTCAAACACCTGTATTTCATATCCAAAATGTCGGTCTCATAGAGCACCATCGTATTCAATCAATTTTGTAACCCAATTCCCTAACTTCTCTGGTACATCCTCTCATCACCATCTACATTAAATGAAGGTTTTTGTAACCATTTTCTATCATACGCCCATGTGCTCTGCTCTGTTGAGTTTATTGTCAAACGTATTGCCAAGATTTTCACACTTCAAGCTTTCAAAAGCAATTTTGACTCCACCCTGTAATTATAAACAATCCCTATATTTTTTTTTATTTGTGTATCTAATAAGCTAACTCTTGGTATTTATCTTCATTTCATGTTTAGATATTGTAACCAGGTCAGCCTACAGCTGTTCCTGTCTTCTCCTGTTTTGATGCTATCAAATACCATTATGTCATCTGCAAACGACCTAAATTCTGACTTTAAACCATCAACACAATCATTTATTATAATGATAAATAAGAATTGTGCTAATTAACTATCTTGTGGCACTCCCAAATTCACTTCAACCTCTTTTGATAATAAATTTCCTATTCTAACATTTTTCTTTCTGTCTTTTAAGAATTCCTCTACTTAGCAAGTCACTTTTTAATCCACTCAAATAGTTTTAAACGTATTTAAAACCTTTTCATTAGTCACTACATTAAATGCCTTAGGAAGATATAATGCTACACTATGAAGTTGGATTCCCTTGTCCAATTCATCCGAAATATTTTGCGTTTAGTCAACCATCTGAAATTCGCATGAATATCCTCGCCTAAAACCAAGTTGTCGTTTTGCAAATAAGTTTATTTCCTCACTGACATTTCTGATATAGTTGCATATCAATCTCTCTATCATTTTGCCTACCACTGAAGTCAAACTAATCGACCTGTAATTTGTAACCCTATTTGTCATCGCTCCTGTATGAACTGGTACTACTATCGCTCATTTCAAGTCCTCTGGTAAGCAGAAAAACTCCAGACTCATTTTCACTACACGTTTCCCATTGCTGAGTTAGTTTTCCCTCCTCAATAATACAATACGCGTTTAGTTTAGGTGTCGCGCAGAAGAATACAACTTCGCAGTTAAGTGTTCAGCTTTTTGGAGTGTTTAGTATTGTTCGTTGTGTTTCTGAACTTCTGACATATTAGCTAGTATACACAACATCTGAGCTTCATGAAACTTTCTATTTAAGAAATAATTTTAATATCAGTGTCATTATTGCAAGAGCACGACATAATTAAAGCAATATATAATTCATTCTACGGCCGGAGCGTGATGCTGACCCCGTCATGGGAATGCGGAGCTCTATCTCCGTGAATCCTGCGGGAAGTGGAAGGAGCCGTAGGAACACGTAATTTTTACCTCTACATATAATCAGTTCTAATACAAAATTCTTTGACAACCTTTGTAACGATTCGCTAAGCTCCCCGTTACATATCACTTTTTATTGTATATAAAGTAAAGGATTAGAATATTTTTCCATTTCTTGGGATGTCCACTGTATGTTCGAAAGATGCGTATGAAAGGGTCAAAGGCAAGGATTTTACGCTTCAGTGAAGGGCAGTCTGGCTGGCGCGACGGGCTGGCGCCTTTTTGGCAGAATGGTAAGAGGATTAGGGATTTCCGTCGGGCAGGCCGCAAACAGAATTCCTTCCTCCCGAAGGAGACATCGGCTCTCGAGGATTGCCGAAACTTAACGTGGTCAAGAGAAGCCACGGAATCACATGACGTCAGATGGTCAGCCAATCACAGGGAACATAGTACTAAGATTCGGGGAATTTTATGTTCTATGTCGTCTTCGAGCCACAAGAGGCGGGGTTAGAGTTTGCCTCCGTGGCGGCAGAAAAGGACGAGGGCACTTCCTTCCAGTCGGGAGGGCAGCCAAGATCACGTCCATTCCGGAGCCCAGACGAGTCACTGGCAACTTGGGGTCCATGTGTGCTGGGCTGACTTGTGTCCTGGAGACCATCTAACTTGCGACTTGCCGCGTACTGCTGGCGTGGCCAGTTACGACGATCGACCCGGTGGTCATCTCCGCTCAGCGCTACCTGCCGTGGAAGAAGAACGGTAATGTGTTTCTACGAAGCCATTCAGCCTGCAACTCCCTTGAAACTGTACCCTTAAGCGCATCAGAGATAAAGATCCTTTCTCTGATCTGATAAAACCACTGAGCTAGACTGTGTAACTGTCGAATGACAGGTTAATCATTCGTGGCGTCCCTACCCATTAAAATTCATTACTGTTTGCTATCATCATAACTGGTAACATACTTTGCATTAGAATAATTGTGAGATTTTTAAACTACAACTACACTGACGGAAAAAAAAAATCCCAACACCAAGAAAAAATTATTGTAGAGTAATGAAATTTGGACAATGCATTTGTCAAGTTAACATGTTTAATTGATTAAATTTTCAAGATCACAGGTTAATTTAAGCTCAAGAAAATGCATTTCAAATGTGAAATACTGTTAAATTAATAGCCGGTGTAACCTCCAGAATTTTGAATGCAAGCCTGCAAACGTGAATGCATTGTGTCATACAGGTTTCGAATGTCACTTTGTGGTATGGAGTTCCATGCTTGTTGTACTTGTGCTGTCAATACTGGGACGGTCAGTGCTGGCTGTGGATGATGCTGGAGTTGTCGTCCAATGATATCCCATACGTGTTCAATTGGAGACAGATCTGGTGATCTCGCAGGCCAAGGTAACATGTCGACACTCTGTAGAGCACGTTGCGAGACAACAGCGGTATGAGGGCGAGCGTTATCCTGTTGAAAAACTCCCCCTTGAATGCTGTTCATGAATGGCAGCACTACAGAAATTCGAGCTGCAGTTGGTACCACAGTGACACAACGAACTGTTAGAAATCGGTTACTTCAAGGACAGCTCCGAGCCAGGCGCCCTGTAGCGTGCATTCCACTGACTACAAGCCATCGCCGTTTGCGACTCCAGTGGTGTCAAGCCAGAGCTCATTGGAGGACGGAGTGGAGATCTGTTGTGTTTTCTGATGAAAGCAGGTTCTGCCTTGGTGCCAGTGATGGCCGAGTGTTGGTCAGAAGGAGGCCAGGGGAACGCCTGCAACCAAACTGTCTGCGGCCTAGACACACTGGACCTACACCTGGAGTCATGGTCTGGGGAGCAATTTCCTATGACAGCAGGAGCACTCTTGTGGTTATACCAAACACACTGACTGCAAATTTGTACGTCAGTCTGGTAATTCAACCTGTAGTGCTGCCATTCATGAACAGCATTCAAGGGGGAGTTTTTCAACAGGATAACGCTCGCCCTCATACCGCTGTTGTCTCGCAACGTGCTCTACAGAGTGTCGACATGTTACCTTGGCCTGCGAGATCACCAGATCTGTCTCCAATTGAACACGTATGGGATATCATTGGACGACAACTCCAGCATCATCCACAGCCAGCACTGACCGTCCCAGTATTGACAGCACAAGTACAACAAGCATGGAACTCCATACCACAAAGTGACATTCGAAACCTGTATGACACAATGCATTCACGTTTGCAGGCTTGCATTCAAAATTCTGGAGGTTACACCGGCTATTAATTTAACAGTATTTCACATTTGAAATGCATTTTCTTGAGCTTAAATTAACCTGTGATCTTGAAAATTTAATCAATTAAACATGTTAACTTGACAAATGCATTGTCCAAATTTCATTACTCTACAATAATTTTTTCTTGGTGTTGGGATTTTTTTTTCCGTCTGTGTATACTTGTTTGCTTGCATTTAAAGGGCTCATTGTACTTCTGAGCGTTGCTTAGAAAATTGCACAACCTCTTGTTCATTAACGTAATGGTTAATACGCTCAGATTTGTAGATGCCATTGTAAAAATCTTTATTAAAATGTCTTTTTGTGACAGTTTTCAAATCCCAAAATCATCCAATTCTCATTTGAATAATTTACATTTTGATATTCAATTATAGTACCCAGTATAGCGTAAAATATTAAGAATTAATTAATAATTCGCTCCCCCCCCCTCGTGGTACGCTACACCTTCAAAACGTATATTCTGACAAAACTGTTATATTCTTGACTGCATGGTGGCTATCAAATACTCGTAATCTTTGGCAATAATATATACTTCAAGAGTAACAAATGTTTCCGACTGATTTTTTAAGCAATAGGCTTACATACGTATACACGTATTTGGCGCCCTTATGTTACTTTTAATGATTTTTGATACCTGTGACAACTTTTTATTTCTGTGGATAAAAGTTGTATGTTCAATTAGTCCCACTCAAAATATGTCACAAATACTTCAACACTTTACAAGCAGTTAATCAACGAAGAATAACTTCGTAAAGCAAACATACGCTTTTATGCCGATATGCGGAGCGCCTAGAAGTGTCACCACCCGCTATACTAGCCGCAGGAACAAGGCACTGCATTGCAAGAGCCGTACAGAAGACTAGACTTATTAGAAAATGTGTTTACTTTCTGCGAGGGCGATAAATCAGAACATAAGCTCATCTGAATATCGTTGTAGCTTCTTGCATTAAATTCACTTTAGTTGAACCGTTTCGACGTTTCAGTAACGCTATTATCTGTTGTGTCAGCCTTTATTATTATTATTTTTTTTCTCTCTTTCAGGCATTCGAGCAATCATCTCCATTACTCTCATTCAAATGCTTATATAAGTTTAATTACAAAAATTGTATGAAAATCCAAAACTGATATTACCCCAACAATTCAGACACGACTTATTCCGAGATACTAAATGCAGAAGTAATAACAATTTCAACCCCACTGAATTTAAAAGTTTTACTGACACCTGTATCCTTAGGTGTTCTTTGGTTGACGTAATTACTAGTGAAAATTTGAAATAATTTCATATGAGCTTCTTTGATGTTTGTTATGTAATAAATTACACTGCAACTATTAATGAAATTATTCGGTAATTTATCTCTGATGTATAGTAAAAATCCACGATATGTGCTAATGCGATTTTACAAGTCAGGCTATACTGAAACTTTACGAAGCCTTTAAGTCAGTAACTACGTAAATTTCGTGATGATGTCTTTAGTATTGAGAAATAGATCTGACAGTGTTGCTCGGTATTGCTACTTTCACATCAAGACCGATACAAAACATTTTATTATTCGATTATCTATTTTTTAGACAGTTTAAGAGTAATAACTAAGATTAAGTAAATATAGTCCATTAGTGAAACCGAAAATAGTAACTTATTCAAAAAATAGCTTTTTATAGTTCCACTATTAGTCACTTTAGTAAATTACCTATATATTCAGAAGGCGTCAGTTTAAAACACAAAAACTATTCAGTGCTTGTCCACCATTATTTTTCCAGCTCTAATGACCACAACGCTAACAAGCTATAAAGCAGCCCCCAGGGAAACAAACTGCAATAGTAATATAATTACAGATTTTATCGAGCTTTTCCATGCAACCATATCGAAGCCGTAGGAAAAGTAAAACTAGAGAATATATTATTGTATCTGCTTGCAAACATACTACAAGAAGAAAATTATGTAAAATTTAATCATTATGAAATGCTACTGAACTCATTAACCGGTTATAATATCCCTACACCAGCCTTCCCGCAATAAACATTTTTTTACCTTAAATTCCGTTACACTGCGAAGAATACTGTTTAATACATTCCTAAAACTTGTTCCAGTCCCTGAGTGTATAACGTAAATATGAAAATTTCCCATCTCAATTATACCTGTTAGTAAGTGCTAATTTATGGCTATGATCCTCTGTTCACTTTAATACAAAACGCCTAATTCAATATCTACCAACGTATGACTCAGTCATACTGAACACTCCTGTTACTTGTCTTCTGTCTTCCAATGAATCCCAGTCAAGCTCCTTTATGATATCAGTTGCCGGTTGCAACCTAGGATACTTCCTTTATCTCACGCAGTTGTGACAGATATGATTCCTACTTTATCCCACCATATTCGAATTTTCAAGCAAGGATCTAGCATAGATTTCATAGACAACCTCTGTTACTTCGTATCATCATAACTTCATTTCACGGCCAATTCGTAGAAGACCTGTCCTCTTGTTTTATGGCGTTATGTTACCAAGACCGTTTCCGGCACTGGGTTACCTGGCTATATTCCCGGTAATGGATTTTGCAAGAAGGCTAGGAATGTGGATGGTGCATGATTCACTATCACATGATTATATACCAAAATCCTCTGAGTTTTTGATACCAAAATTATCCAAAGAGCTCATGCAGTAAGGATGCTAATCTTGTCGGCCTCGTTGGCCTTTTTAATAAGAGTTGATCTGAATAATCTGGTACTGAGTTTCGCCATTTCTCGTTCTTCATCTTCACATACGCATCAGAAGGAACACATCACGCTTAACACAGTAATATACGTACCTAAAACACTCAGACATATGAGGAAATTCATCACCCTACCTTACTACCTGGCATAGTATGTCTGCGACAAGTGTCTCGTACTTTCCTAAATGCAGATGACCATGTAAAGGAAAGTAAATGGATTTCCAATTCTAGTCCTTGCACTAGACGGCTGAGGCCTCGTATCCACTTGAGCACGCTCAGGCGAATGAGCCGCTCAGTGAAGCGAGCGGCTCAAGTGTGGACGCCTGAGCACGCTCGCAACGAACGACAGCGAGCGCGCTCGGAGCGAGCCGATCGGTTGTCGGTATTTTGGAATGCTCAAAGGCGAGCCAGTGTTTGTTCGGCGCTCTGTGTGGACGGTATTTGGCGGTTTCTACAATGAGCGCGAGCACGTGGGACAATGAAACTTGCTTAACTCTAATTGATGCGTATGAATCAAAGAGAGTGTTATGGGATACGTTCAGTATTTTAATCGAACTAAACAATAAGATGCATGGCGTGAAATCAGCGAGATATTAAACTTTAGTATTGACGATGTAAAGAAAAAAATAACAAGCCATTCAGGCGAGAACGATCAAAACATACGGGAACTTCTATAACGGGAAGTGGTCTTTTATAATAGTTTTTCTCACAGCTTAACGGATTTTGATTGAATTTGGTGTTACGAAATTCAGATCCTAAGTGCCTAAAATAATATTGATTCTGTGCCAGGCAAATATTATTGTTTTACCAATTTTTATTAAACTTGAAACCAATGCCATAATTAAAAAAAAAAACATAAAAATAACCTTTAAATCTATATTTGTAAACACAAATTAAAAATAGGTACCAGCCTTCATATAATTTTGGAGTGACTCAATAGTGCCATCACATACTACCCGTACAAAAGGATGATGCTTTGTTTATATACTTTGAACATATACTGCAGGCTAGTGAAGGGACTTCCTGAGGCTAGGAATCTTAAAGTTATTATAAATTTTATCTTCTGGTGGGATCGCCTCACGCATAGGCGTATCGTGCATTTTATATGAGGTCTAACTAATGACAGCAAATGTTCGAAATCGATCTCGTAAAGTTTTGAAATAGCTCATTGTCTTCTTCTAAAGTCAATTCGCGAATTAAATTATTAAGATAATTTCTTCGCTGACTTTCTCTAATCCATCAACTTGGTAATTTTCTTCTCTGTTTTGACATCGTATGGATAATAATAAAGGCCGCAGCTACGCGTGACGACACGTCAATAGCCGAGCGTTTTCTGAGCACTGAAACCAGGCTCGTTCGACCAAAATATCCTTTTCCTTGAGCACGCTCGAACGAGCGCGCTCAAATGAATGAGCGGCTCATTCGCCTGAGTGTGCTCAAGTGGATACGAGGCTTGAGATAGCTGAAAGAAAAACTTAGAGTAAAAGGAAGTATCCAGTTTAATTAAATGCGTTGAATCAGAAGACAGGACGTAAACTGAATGGTTCGGCAACCTTCGTAGATAATGGCCGAAACGTTAGTCACGCTGGTTGACACCACATCACTGCTTGACTAACCAGGTAATTACAAATAAATAACTGCATTAGAATTTGTTTGCACTTACATTGTTAAAATCAAGTGTAACTGCGATGCCAGCTAATTCATTAAGGGGAAGACCATTTGATGTTTATGTATTCTCTACAGCAGTTACTAAAACAAGGTCACAACATCAGATTTTTTTTGATGATAAGAAACAAGGATATTTTTTAAAATTCAGAGAAAATTTACAAGAAAATATGCCAAATAAATAAATAACAGTTTTTTTTTTGCAATTATGCTTCCCTTCGAGTTTATCTCTGACATTTTTGACGGGCTTTGTAACTGTAAATAGTACCAAAACGGAGGGCAAAGAGAAAAAACATTATTATACCAGGCAGAGATGTAATGTTCATTTTCTCACTGCGAGACTGCTTTAATCATTGTACATTCTCTATCACTCTAATTGCCTTTTGTGGAAGAAGTAGAGAAAAAACAAAAGGTGGAGAGGGATTTATAAGAGGTGATCAGACACTAGGGTTACAAAGCAGATATCCTTGTAGTGTCGACTGTTATAGAGAAATTAGTAATGCGTGGTAATTCTAGGACATACGGTCGGCTAGTGCGCAGAGTTTTAGCCATCCACCAACTACAGCGCTAGTTGTAGCTAAAAACAAATGGAGGCTTATTTGGCAAACTGGTTTCGCGGAGAAATCCCCTCAGTTATTCGATTTCTGTAGGCGAAACATGTAACCGTGACTGTAATGTCTCGTCGGCATGTCGCAGAATGGTGTCGAAAAATTGCGGCCGGTAGAGAAAACGTCACCGACGACGATCGCAGCTGAAGCGGATTCGCTGGGGCATCACCGACGACCTGTCCGGATCTCGTTCCAAGAGACTTCTGTCTTTTTCCTCACTTGAAGGAGCATCTAGGAGGCCGACGTGGAGGTGAAACACTTCGCAACAACGTGCATTCTTATCAGGAGGTAATGTTCACACATATCCCAGGAAGCGACAAGTGGCTAAACCGATATGGAGAATATGTCGAAAAAGAACCTAGTGTATGTAATATGTTTTACTACAGGCTTTGTAACCTTAGTTTCTGATCAGCCGTCTTACAAAGTACTTTTTTTTACTACAACTTAAAAGGTGGTTTTCAGTAGCTGCCCGTGTAACAGAACTTACCCTAGGTGTTACATATTCATCTAACCATACTGAGAGCAGCTGATGAAGTTAAGAGAAGACGAGCGCTTCTCGAGGTTCATTTCACTGGCCTTCTGCCCGCCCGAGCGGCAACTATTAATTTTTGCTAGCTGCTGTCGGAAACCCTGCGGCGACACGGTGAGCTGTCAGAAGGCAAGTTTGCAGCCTTGCCTAGCCTCCAATTGGCAGGCCCGCGCGGTTGGTGGCGGCACGACGGATTGAGAGGTGGGCCTCGTTAAGAACTAGCTCGCGATAAATCTCTGAATATGCCCGCATCCATCACCCCGCCAAACGGCTTCGCCAAAAATATATAACGAACCACTTCCCGGCAAGCGGCCGACAATTATGTTCCAGAATAACCCCTTAGCGCTAATCGGCAGAACGATGCTCTGGTGGCAATGATATATTGGCGAAAATTTTTTGAGGCAGCCAAACCGCTGGTATTTCCCATTTTTTTGCAGGTGATGCGTAACTGTCCCTTCGACAGGCAGAAAATAGCCGATACGGTGCAATGATTATTCCAGGTCAGCGGTTGACTCGTTCACTCTTTGTTCCCGTCGGTAAAATATCCGGATTGAATATTTTCTGCATAATGAGAAAGCTAGGGACAAATGGCTGTGGCTTTCCAACTACAGTATATGCAACGCTCGTGCTTTGGCTGTTGTAATAATACTAGGGTAAGGCCCGCTACACGAACAACGGGCGTGGCTACTGACAAATTGTTAAAGTGCATACTCAAAAGTTGTGATAAAAGGAAACAGTTTTCTGTAAACTCCCGCCCTTCCCTTCCTTTTTTCGCCACGTTATTTGTTCCACAACAGGTGATTGGAGGATAAACAGAACACACAGCGATTAAAAATAGCATAGAGGAAATGAATATCGCATCTCTCCCTTGCAATACATGTCTTTTATCTCTGCCTTTCCTTTTTTTACTACTTACTTTTAGTAACTCCACAAAGACAGACAAAAGATCGGATATTTCAATTGTTATGAGAAATTTTCAAAGGAAAGCATAATTTCAAATAAAGAATAACGTTTAATTATTTGTTTTATATATTTCGTGATTTCTTACGTTTAGTGTAAATTTTCTCCGAGCTCGACTTTCTCTTCTTTTTTTACTTTATCCACCCACATCGAATAATTGTTTCAATACATGAAAACACCGTTAGGAAAGGTCTAGCTGATTTTGCAGACACGTTGCTCCAGCGACCGATAGTCATTATTCATAAAACGTTCATTTCTTCTTTTTGTCACACTTATGAAATAAACCTTCGGTCCTCTTGATGGTAATTCAATACCAATTTTAAACTGAGATTGTCTCTGACAAAAAAATATTGTCTTTATTTCAGCACAAAATATGTCTTATAACATTGTTTATTCCAAATTATTCCAAAATTATTATAATATTAAAATCAACGAAAATAAAACATTAGTTCCTACCTAGCAGCCACTATTTAAAAAATTCAGCATTTCTTCTGTACTTCTTCAATACTGATACCTCCAGCAATTCGAAGACCTCTTAATACAATCTGCCATCCTGGAAATCTGGCAATTGTCGATAATTACTATCAATAGTTGCACAGGAACATGTGCACCGGTAGCTGTTTCCCTACATACCTAATTATATGCGTATTGATCCCTAGAATTCCTTTAAATTTGGGGAATATTGTATATAAACTAACTTAATAACCTCTGACATGTTCCATCTTCGTTGCTACATGCATAAAAACAGTTTTTAAACTATGGTCATGGTAACTTCTACTCTTCCACATAATAATGCAAATTTTTCCTAAAGATTTCACAACCAACATATCCCTTACACTTGTAGCACAACTTAATTTCCTTTTCATTATCCCATCAACTAATTAAGTTAGTGTAAACTAAATGATATAATTCATTTATTGCAATCATTTTGGATTGGTTCTGATATTTGTGGTATTTTGTCCCTTATGTTATGAAAAACTTTTTTTTAATGAATGTGACAGACTCTGCAAGTGTACTTAATTGATTTCGATTCCTGGTATATTGATTAAAAGATATTAAAATGATATGTTGGATCAGCTATCGTATTTGAGCGAATATTGTTTGTTTTGCTCAAACCAATGTCAAAAGCTTTTAAATTCATTACAATTTCTTTTAAAAGAATTTCCATTTAGTTTCCAAGTATCATTATGAAAATTTTAATTGTTTGTAATAGTAATCAATCTTTTAAGCCATTGTTTGCCAATCTGGAAACAAGTAGTGATGCGTTTGTACGCTTCAAGAATTTTCTTTGTGGTTTATGAAATGTAGCTCAAGCAGCACCTAACAGAGTCGCTTGGAATATTGTTAAGAGAAAGCTACTGAAATTTTGTCATCTACCGTGCAAGTATCTGCCCGCGGTATTAAAGTCTAGCTCCATTACTTTCCCTTATAAATTTCGTCATTATACTATATAATTCTAATAGTTACATGATGGAAAGTTTTCTTACCATCTGTCTAACGGAGTAATCAAATTATTGTACAATTTTTTAAAATTTTTTTTTGCCTTCATCCACTAGATCCCCATATACTGTATATCATACAAATCCTCTATTTTCTACCAAAGAACTAATATTAAAGAAAGAGCTAGAAAGATGGAACTAACAAATGGACTAACACAGAACAGATACAACAATAAAAGGATATCCTCAAAAGCAAATGTTCGACATTATAAACAGTTGTCAAGACAGAGAAAATGTTCAGGTCAGAATGCTTGGTATTGAGAAAGAAAAGAAGATTGAGGAGTTAGAGGAAATTGAGAGGAAAATGCTAGGACCAATAAAGGAAAAGAATGGTGTCTGGTGGTAGAGGGGAAAATGAAGATCTACGTAGGTACGAGGAGAAAATTACAGACACAGTGTACAAGATAAGGCTGAATGTTTATGGCCACCTTATGTGAATGAGTGAGAGTGAGAGAAGGTTGACAAAGAGAATTTTTACTACATCACTAAATTAAAGATGACAGCAAAAAAGATTTGAGGAGGCGAGAAAAGGTCTGGAAAAATCTTGGATCCATCCAAATGAGAGAACGAAGAGTGTTTCAAAGTAAAATGTATAAATTCAAGCGTTTCCAGAAACAATGTAAAAAGGCCAAGGCCACCTCAACTAAAGAAAGAAGAAGTAGCTCAGGAGGAGAAGAAAAGGCGAACCAGTAAACCAGTTGGTTCTCATGGTCCAAAGTAGACCAAAATCGAAAGAAGAAGAAGGAACTTATATAAATGGAACAAATAGATTCTTGGTCTGCTTCGTCTGACTCATTGATTCGAGATGTGAAGAGGCAATACGAAAATCGTGATATTCATTCTCGTGAGGTCTGATTATTTTGTACAATCACCTCAGTCACGGACCCCCATTGTCACTGAAATTAGCGATGCCGTCAGTACACAACCTACGTCCACAGTTCTTGCAACCACACGTAACAAGTATATTCGTCGACCATCAAGATCGCTACCAACGCTTCTCAGGTCTATTTAAATAATTCTCATTACCAGACAAAAGAATAGACGTGAGAGGCAAAGTGGCATTATGCGCTTCCGAGGAGGTAAGTAGACCATCTTGATGGGAGCAGCGACAATAGCATCAGATACCGGCAGAGTGGGGGTGTGGGAGGGAAGGGGGGGGGGGGCAACCAGTACGTGTTTCGTGCCGCACCACCTCGTGATGGATGGATCGCTCTATCAATCAATTAATCAAGCTCCGCAACAGCCGTCAATTTCTATCGGCTCGCGAAACTTCCTGCTTTCGACGGCCAACGTTTAAAACGCAATAGACTATCCGTTTGATGTAGATATTAATTGTGTAACTTGGGAGCTGCATTAACTATCAACGCGATGGATGAAAAAGTATTCTCTTGATGTCTGGCTGAGTTCAACCTGCCGAGTGAGACGGCCGGTGGAAGAGAGCGAACTTCATTCATTTGTGGGCGGCGTCGAATCTCAATGCGGAGACACGTGAATGAATCGGCGAAGCTGATAAACTGGCTGCAATAAGCGACGTCACAGGAGAGTTATGAACCTGCAGAGCGGAGGAGATGCGGAGATAGACGTACATGGAAGGCTCACTCGCCGAAAAGCCAGCTTGTTTCCACCACGTTATCTCTCCACCATTAATTAAGGTACTCGTGTGGGAGTCGGCAATTGCCAACACTCCTGCAAAGTGATTCTGCTTACGCCGCCTTATGAGATTTGTAGTTGTGGCACTCCCTAACGTCCTAGCGACTTTATTGGCTACGTGGGTTATGAGACAGTGAAAGGCTCCAAACAGGGAAATGATAGTTTAACTATCTTTTAATTTTTTGGCTCTAACAGTAATAATGGGAAGTAGACGGAGGTAAGAATTCTTTGTATTGAATTAGAAAATTGAAACTGAGGTGTTAGAGAAGAAAGAAAGGAAAATCCCAGAGCCAGAAAAAGGGAAAAAGTTTTTCTAGTGGAAGAAGAAAAATGAAGATCTGTACAGGTATACGAAAAAAACGCAAATAAGTAGGAGGTAGGTAAAAAAAAAAATCTACTGCATCACTAAATGAAAATGGAATGAGAAGACGTGAAAAGATATAGAAAAAGTTTGGATCAATCCAGATAAGATAGAGTGTTTCAAATTAAAATTGATAAAGTCAAGCAGTTCCAGGAACAATACACGAAGGGCAAGAGCACCTGGTCTGAAGAAAGGAGAGGGAACCGCAGTGAAATAATGTAGGCCAAAATCGAAAGAAGAAGAAGAAGAATGTACACTTAGTTACATACTCACGTAAAAGATATGTTTGATGCACTTTTTTTTTTTTTTTTTTTTTTTTTTTTTTTTACATGAATATTAATACAAAACGGCATGAGTCGAGCAACGAAAGAATACTTTTTTTTTAAATAGATTATTACAGCAATAGAGAAGAGGTTCATTGCCACCTTAATCTAAGATATAAGTGCTACAAGAACAATACATATAGTAGGATAGCAACAACAAAAATATTAATTGTAAACTCATGTTTCAAAGGAAAAAGTAATGTTTCCGTTCATTTAATTTTCTAAATTATAAATTAAAGAGTATCGTAACGTAAACAGTGGATTGAAATAAGTTTACTTCTCATACATATAAGTTATATTATTGAGAAAAGCTTCAGACTTTATTGTAACCTTAATAACTACAACATTTTGGGGTTGGCTGATTTTGATGAGTTATACTCATCTTTGGCAAGGTGAAATTTGTAGATTTGGTTTTATGGCTGCTTGTTCTTGCTGATGCCAAGCATTGTATACCTGCTGCCAAGTAGTATTACGTAATAATTGAGGAAGTGAAGTTTTGCCATCTGTCTGTGAAACATGTAACTATTTTGTGCATTTTTATTTGTAATATATGTAGTTTACGAGGCCGAAATTGGAGATCATCCCCACAATCACCTTGATGGCTGCGCAAAACCACCTAAATACTGAAGACATGATGGCGGCTATCTTTGGTCTTGGTCTCGTACCCGGTACCGTTGTACCTCCACGACCCTGTGTACGGCGCCTTGCGCACTAAGTCACAATTGCAGGTAACCGGAACAGTACTTACTGCACTTCTTTGGCATAGTAAGCAATTCCAAAACAGTAAATACGTAAAGTGTATATGAAGGTTACAATTAAATTATGAATTTTGGAATGGTGAAAAAGATTTTCTTAAAAAAAAAAAAAGAGCCACACTATTTAATTATTCAAATCGCATTTATTTATCGGAGCACTCAAGGTATACGCAGCATAGTGTAGACGACCAAGTTAAACGCAACATTTAACTAAAACTACCCATACCCGAGGCCGGACTCTAACCGTCGACCCCTACAACGCGAGGCTAGCACGCTATCCCTACCCTGGCTGGGTCGCCTGGAAAAGACGTTAGCGTCCTATGCTAAGGGTCAATTATGCCAAGTGGTGAACCAGCAGGATGGCTGCTCTATGGTTAGAACCCAGGTATTCCCGTATGCCAATCCTTAACGAAGGATGCTCAGAATCACGTTTAATAAGATTAACACAGACTTTTCATTACGCTGCGGTACGTGCCTTCATGCGCGTTACAAGTAAGATTTTTTGAGCTTTAAATCTACTTATCGGATACTTTCGCATGTGCCACTCATCAGATACGAAGATATACACACCTTTTGAAAACTGAATATATTGTTGTTTCAAAAAACATGAGGTTGTTTGAATTGTCATAGATATAATATTGCTGGTCGTTGCTTTTAAAACTTTCACACTTGAAGAATAATAAAATCTACAACTACAGTTAGTTACATCGTATATTCTTGACTCCATTCCTGTACCTCTTTTAGGTCAAAGAGAAATTTATACATCAGACCTACTACGTTTTCTCGCTTCTGGTTCATCGACTTCGAGGTCATTAGCGGTGAGAAAGGACTGCGGGTAAGGAACGGCAAGGAATTTCGTTTTGCCCTTATGAAGGAACCATTCCTGCATTCGCCTGAGGTGATTTGATATAAAAAAACTGAATGACCGGAGGGGGATTTGAACCCATGTGCACCCAATGAGTGGCAAAAATGTCTCCGCTCATCCACCATGCTAGGTAAGGAGCGTCCATAAACTACGTAGCTTCATCTAGAGGGGAGGGGGAGAGTTTGAATAGAAAGCTACGCTGGGCTACGTGAGGAAAAGGGGGGGGGGAATTTTCCGAGCCAAGCCACTTAGCTTTTAATTCATATTATTTCTCACAGTTAGAATAAGGTACAGAATACACAACAGTACGTGAATATTTATTTCCATCATTTAATTACCTGCGTATTATATTAGTCTGACAGGAGAAAATAGTACAAAACGTTTTGTGGAATCAATAAAGAAGAAAGCTACGTGCCACGTTAGGATACGTGGGGGGATGGTGGGTTTCATAGGAGGCCATAATGGAACCACGTAGTTTATGGACGTTCCCGCACCACGAATTGAGTCGTTACGGCCAACATTGTCGTTCTTCACTGCGGATATTTGGGGTTTTCAGGATGGCAATGCGAGATCTGTCGTGGTACTACTGTGACCGTAACGGTCTCTACGTGACTCTGGAAGGCTTTTTGCTCTGTGGGACTCGTGAAGAGCCCTTCGTCACAGCGAAGACCAAACACTGGAGCTCACCGCTACGTGCTGGAATCCGTCGGTGTTTCAGGTTGCTCGAAATTAAAACAGATACCTGAGATTGGTTCAGTATTCACTGAATTTCGCGTTCCCTTAGATTTAGTCTAATTTAAGCGAGTAGAAATAATGATGTGATAACCAGACCGGAATAGAGCACCAACATTTTTGGTGTTCTGTTCATTATCAACGAAACACGGAAACTTTTTGGAATCACTCACTAACTCATCTTTCGATCTTTCGGCATTATAGCTTATCTACTAGGCTGTTCAAACGTTTGTATTGCTTTCGTAACTATAAAAAATCTATTTCACCTACTTTATTCCCAGAACATCTGCTCCGAAATTCTTTCTATTTATACTAGCTGATACTCGCGACTTCGTACGCGTCGATTAAGAATTTCTTTGCCAGAATTGAATATAGAAATTTGTTGGTAACAAAGGATTGGTCCCAAACAACATCGAGTCGGCTTAATATGACAGGAAAGCCATCACTATATCATTCTACCGTGGAATCTGTCTCAACATATTTAAAACCAGAAAAAGAAACGTAAGTGAGGGGATGTGGGGGAGGGGGGGGGATTGACTAAGGGGGAACTTTATTTCAGCTTGGTCTTTTCTTCTTTCTTCAGCATGACCAACCGATTCTTAGGTTCTAATAACTTTAGCTGCTAGCGCTCTGCTAGAGCTACATACAACTTAGGCTAGTTTACGCCCGCAAGACATGTCAAAAAAGAAGACAAAGTAAACTGGTGCCAGAAACATTTAAGCAGACACAAAGTAATAGGTCAGGGAAAATCGACATCTATACTAAATAATACGTTTTTTCTCTAAACTAAATTTATAATACGCGAGAAGTACATCTTGAGCAACTGACGCAACATTATAGACTAACACACATCCGTTTCTCTGTCAACATTCGATAAGTTCTAAAAATTTCGTGACTACAACTGTTAATCATACCGAAAAAAAAAAATGTCCTGTGCCCTCCCTACAGATTTTCTTGTCAAATTCCATCAATATCGGTATAGGCATTTACTTATCAAAACGTAACAAAAAGACAGAGACTTAATTACGCATTTATAGTATTATTACTGCAGATCACACATAGACTGTTGCAAATCACCCCTGAGGGATCAATTAAACGTAAAAAAATGTACACGTACAGCATTGCAAGAATACCTACGATTTGCCTCGCATTGCACCCTTAAATTTGTGATATCTACAGTTTAACATTCAATCCGAATAACCGGCGGTCAGGCGTGACTCTTACTATGTAAAACAATTTTAAAAGGATTTGCCTCCACGGAGATTTGAACCGGGGACCACGGCCCAAACATTAGTAAGCAAGTGCTTTAACTACTAACTACTAACGCTGCACGGAATAACGGTACAGAGACCTCCATATCCAACGCGTCTGTCTATCGCCGTTCAGTAATTTTTCGAAATTGTAAGACAACATTTATTATTTATACAGATAATTTTTCAACCAAATGTAGACAATATTTTTCTTCTTGTTTCAAAGGATAAGTGTGCAAAGTTTCATCGAGTTCGGATGAAAACTGTGGATTTGTATGAAGAACAAACAAACAAACATACATACATATATATAGATTGTCTCCTAACGGTTATGCGAAAACTACAGCCATGGTTTATAATTTTCGAAAAAATTGAATAAGTAAAATTAGGAAATTATATACATATTGTGAATTGGATAACATTTGGACTACTGTGATATTATTATTTTTTTTTAAAAAAAAGCTTCTTTAAAACATTTTTTAAATCTCACCATAATATGTTTGAAAAACGTTTCTACAAAATAACTTTTTTTTTTATCTAATTAAATTTAACACACAATCTGCTCATTGTCATCAGAGAGCGGAAAGGAAAATAAAGCGTTTGTTGCAAATTACGTGCAAGACAAGATGGAGAACGAAAGTATAAGAGCGATGGTAGTTTTAACAACATACACCAATAACATTCAAGCGAGTTCATATATAGGGAATGCATCGAAAAGATGCTTAAGTTGCTTCTGAATAATATGACAATCCTGCAGATGGAAGGAATTAGAAACAGTATAAGGCAAAATGAAAGAACTGGTCGTACAGACCGATAAAGGCCTATAACGGGAAATGTGATGAGATTTAGAATAAGAAGATCAGAAATATAAACAGTTAATTTTTGTTTCTGTAAATTTTCGGTATGATTTTTAAATTTTTGGAAACACAATTTATAGTATAAAGAATGATTAGGTAAACCACCCTTCATACAAATGGATAATACGTAATTATATTTTCTTCTTTTTGACACGACAAGATTTTTTAACCATTTTACAACAATAATATAACATTTAAAAATTACTTCGTGACGTAAAATCCATAAAATCATGAATGGAAATAATTCCTTCCCCTTTTTTCAATATATGAAAAAATTCTCGTTTTAATAGTTAATATTAGGAGATATTTATCAACATCGCGTACTTATATTTGATCTCGGCTGATATTGAATGAAAGATAGAGAAACGGCTACTTTTATATTATAATGGTTCAATGCTTTAATTATTGTAAACTGTATCTGGGATCCTTACCTAGCGTAGTCTGGTTATTATCGGCGAATTAGAAGGCAAAAAAAAAAAAAAAAAACTAATAACTCATTAATCACAATTTTGCTTAAACGGGCATATCTTTGAAATTTCTTATTATTTGTTTTGCATTGTTATCTCAGTAATAAAACTGAAATTATTAACAATGATATAACAATCAAATAATTGAGATTTCAGCTAAGTACACATCTAAACGCTGCATTTCACATATGTTTTAACGAGGAACTTATCAGAAGCCAAGTCGAAAAACTGCTAACGAGTGACGGAGATTCTTAGCAGTACATTAATCTCAAGCTCCAAGCAATTTCTGTTCTAATGTGCACATTAATTAATTTATGGCACGAATTAATCGCGATAAGGATTGCGTGTACTGCAGGTGTTATATTTGTAATGAGTTTGGATGAGGGCCAGTGCAATTAGGAGGAGGCTGTTGGTTAACCGATATCAATCAGGGAACTAACCGTAGGAGCTGCGCCTTAAGCCTTATCATAATCGTCTGAATTAGTGAGATGTTTGGCGCGCGGAATCAGCGCTCAGACATCTCTCTAATTATAAAATAGATTGCTACTGAAAATCTTAATTACATTTCTTCTTGAAAGGAGATCATTTGTCGTGACCTGTGTGTGTTGTAACGTGGTGTCGACGCCTATGTATGGCGCAGGTTTATTTTTGTACTACCGGATTCGCTCACCTAACAGGCGCTGCTGTAAACACACGCATTGTGTTTGACAAAGGCTGATGAACAGTTACGATTTGCTTAATGAAGTCAGTATTCTGCTACATAGCGAAGCTTTTCTTGACACGAATGTTGATCTTGAACTGTATAGGGTGTGACTCGATATTGTGGTGTGACAGCGTCACCCACAATGAATATAATCAAATTATTATTAATTATATTCATATTTCTTTTTTTCTTTTTATTATATTCAAGTTTATTAATTATTTAATCTTGGAACGTGTAAATAAATTATAAATAATGAGGTTTGTCTGAGTAGGTTAAATGTATGTTTAAACCAGGGCGGCCGAAGGTATAGTTTATTATAAATTAATTTTTCTGTATACGCATGGCTCAGAACGCTTAAATATTGAAGGCTAGAGACTGCCATTTCGGCCGTTGAGGGTGGAACAATGGAGCAGGCGAGGCGACTCGGTGGCGCCGGGCCAGCCCGGCTTGAGTCCCGTTCGAAATCGGACAACGACCTACCCCACCTTGCCGCTACCCCGAAGGCCAAGTAGGAAACGCGCGAAGGGTCAGCGAATGGGACGCGTGATATTAAACACGTGACGACGGAAATGTGTAGCTAGCCAATCCCGAACATTTATTGGGGGCTACAATACTAATTCCATGGAGTTCTTTACATGTGGAGTGCAATTGGCCGAGGAAGAGGAAGGAGCCATCTTAGGACATCACTTGGGTCCAAGACGAGCTGGTGAACAGACGTGTCAGCCGGCACGCCCTCTGATGATCATTGTGGTTGATCATTTCTTGCTTTGGGAAAGCGAGATGTTGAGTGGCATGCTTGCCATTATTTGGAAGTTATGCTAATAACGCGGTCGTAGCCGCTTTTTTAGCTTCCATTGCTGCAGTGGCATTGTGTTTGTCGCTCACCATCACGGCGATGATTCTATGGTAATGTACCAGAAACGACGGTCACTATTCAGTGGGATTTTAACAGACTTATGAGCCCTTAAGCGACGCCTGGGTTAAGACTCTGCTCCCGTCACTTAAATTCTGAGCTAGCTGAATTTATATTTCGATTCAATTTTTCTTAAGCATCTTGCTGTTTGTTAATTCAATTTTTGATGCTTTTCATTCACTTTATACGGCGCCCCCTGGGATTTTCCTTTGTACAGTAAAATGTTAGCTTCAATTTGATGGCCTGTGTTGCCACGTTATTTCA
>JARYHS010009186.1:79876995-79902424 GCA_031002005.1 Vandiemenella viatica
TATATTGATAATTAACGTTTTGTTTTTTATTTGTGTATCTAATAAGCTGACTCTTTTTAGATACACAAATTGAGTAGCAATGGTCCCAATATGCTACCCTGTGTTACTCCCATTTTATCAAGTTCACAGTCACGACACAAACGTTCTTGAATCCTTCCGATATCTAACGAGCAGATATGTAGCCTTGCTCCCGCGTAATTACTGACCCGCACACCAGTACCGTATCCGCAACATTCTTTCACTCCAAGCCGAACCGCGCGAGTAATGTGTTCATACTTTTCGACAACTAGCAACGGATCCCTACCATCTTTTCCCGCGATACTCCTCTCGCCTCACCAATATCGATACTTCCAGCGATACTGTTGTATCTTTACAAGTTCTTTCTCACTAATTTATTTATTTGCTGTCATCAGTCTTTGGACTGGTTTGGTGCAATCCTCCATTCCTTCCTAGCTTGTGCTAACCTCTTCATCTCAACATACCCCTTTCACGCTACGTCCTCAATTATTTGCTTCATTCAGGGTGTCCAGAAAAGGACTTCCTGATTTCAAAATTAAATATCTCGAAAACAAAGATCGATAGAGGAATGCAGTAAACGGTATGTTTATTGTGACAGCTGTAAGAAGTGTATACAGCAGTGTGAAATAATAGTTACAAAAGCTGCTAACAGATGGCGCTGTACGCTCATATCAGCATACATAAGTGAAATAATCGTATGAAAACAATCTTTGCAAACAATCACATCACAATGTTTTCAAAATGTTCACCATTGGCACGTTTCAATGGTGGAACTAATCGCCCTGAGCTTCGGATCACTATTTAGGCATTACGTATGGCGATTACAGCGCCATCTGTTAGCAGCTTTTGTAACTATTATTTCACACTGCTGTATACACTTCTTACAGCTGTCACAATAAACATACCGTTTACTGCATTCTTCTATCGATCTTTGTTTTCGAGATATTTAATTTTGAAATCAGGGAGTCCTTTCCTGGACACCCTGTATATTCTAATCTCTGTCTTCATCTACAGTTCTTACCTTAGAGGCTTAGACTGTTCTCTCCACTAACAAATTGACCACACCTGCATATCTCAAAATATGACCTGCCATCCTGTCTCTTCTTTCTGTAAGGTTCTTCCACAAACATCTTTTCCCAGCCATCATTTCGTACGTTATCTGCCCACCTTATTTTCGGCATCAACATTTAAAACTCTTCAATTACTAATTAATTAACGGAAATATGTTAACCTCGAAGTTTTATTATTTTTATTCCATTCTAAGTTTGTTAATTACTGAGTCATAAAGAAAAACACGAGTTTTATCCAGAATATAGATGAATACAGACGAATATTTTTATTCAAAGAGTTCAAAACTATACATAGAATAAAATAAAGTTCTGTCGCAAGATTGTCTGTATTGCCGTGTCATTCTCGAGAAAAAGTGGACAAAGTTACATGCTGCTTTATATATTGTGTCGGTAGCGCACTTCCAGAGGAAGGTTTAAGTATTTTAGACATTTATCTACCCCTGTCGAACCAGAGCAATGACAGATTTAGCTAATCAAGTCGGATAAAAGTTGGGCGCCATGGCTCTTTCTAACTATACTTTGCTTCAACCATTAAAAATATTACAAAAGAGTGAGCGGCAGAATTTTAAAGCATAAAAAGATGTACAAACAACTCCATGGTAGCATAAAGCTATTTATAACAAGAGACTCTCAAAAAACATTATTGCGATTTAAATGAGGAACAATTTACATGAAACACAGAGTAATTTGCTTCCACCAATTTATTCACCATTATCGAAATATACAATCTCCACATCTATACTGTATAACGTTCATAAGCAACATGCAATTTGTTTTAGTACTGTAGAAGAAATGAAATGTTTTAATTGAAGGAACCTAAAAAGACGCTCATGCACATTGCGACAGCAGCTTCGCACCAGTAAGCGAAAAGTAACTAGACACTCGCTCATAGTGATATAGTATATGAAGTGCCAACGGCTCTCAGTGTAGAGAGAGTTGAAATATGCTTTTTAATGCAACTTCTCATGATGAAAAACTTCCTTTTAGTGAAATTCGCTTTTTATTTAGGTGTAAATAATAATTTAAAGCATCATACAATAGGTTTTTGTAATAAAATATTGTTGTTGAATTTATGGACCTTCTCTTCAGAAGCAATATATAGAAGTATACCGAAGAGCCAAAGAAACTGTTATAGGCATGCGTATGCAAACATAGAGATATGTAAACACTCAGAGTACGTCGCTGCGGTCGGCAACCCCTATATAAGACAACAGGTGGATGGCGCAGGCGTTAGATCGGTTACTGCTTCAATGGCAGGTTATCAAGATTTAACTGAGTTAGATCGTGGTGTTATAGTCGGTGCACGAGAGGTGGGACACAGCATCTCCGAGGTAGCAATGAGGTGGGGATACTTACGTACGACCATTTCACTAATGCACCGTGATATCGGGAATCCGATAAAACATCAAATCTCCGACATCGCTGCCACCGGAAAAAGATCCTTCAGCAATGGGACTAACGACGACTGAAGAGAATCGTTCAACGTGACAGAAGTGCAACCCTTGCGCAAATTTGCTGCGGATTTCAATGCTGGGCCATCAACAAGTGTCAGCGTGCGAACCATCCAACGAAACATCATCTATATGGGCTTTCGGAGCCGAAGGCCCACTCGTGTACCCTTGCTGAGTGCACGACACAGTGCTTTACGCCTCGCCTGGGCCCGTCAACACCGACATTGGACTGTTGATGATTGGAAACATGTTGTCTGGTCTGACGAGTCTCGATTCCAATTGTATCGAGCGGATGGACGTGTACGGGTATGGAGACAACCTCATGAATTCATGGACCTTGCATGTCAGCAGGGGAATGTTCAAGCTTGAAAGCTGGTTGAGGCTCTGTAATGGTGTGGGGCGTGTGCAGTTGGAGTGACATGGGACCCCTGATAAGTCTAGATACGACTCTGAGAAGTGACACGTACATACGTATCTGGCTGATCACCTGCATCCATTCATTTCCATTGTGCATTTCAACGGACTTGGGCAATTCCAGCAGGATTATGCGACACCCCACACGTCCAGAATTGCTACAGGTGACTCCAGCAACACTCTTCTGAGTTTAAAAACCTCCGCTGGCTGGCCACCAAACTCTCCAGACATGAACGTTATTGGACATATATGGGATGCCTTGCAACGTGCCGTTCAGGAGAGATGTCCACCCCTCGTACTCTTACGGATTCATGGACAGCCCTGCACGATGTATGGTGTCAATTCCCTCCAGCATTACTTCCGACATTAGTCGAGTCCATGCCACGTTATGTTGTGGCACTTCTGCGAGCTCGCGAGGGCCCTACACGATATTAGGAAGGTGAACCAGTTTCTTTGGTTCTTCAGGGTATATACATCTTCATAGCAAAACAATAAAGTCCTGGCATGTATTTCTGTATTAACGCTCTAATTTCATGAACCACTATATGAAATTTGACGCAGTATCAGTTGTTCTGCAGCGCAGTTGTCGAGAAACGATTGTGTATACTAAACGTAGATGTGTTAACTATGAGAGCCAAGCAGCGGCGATTTTAGTAAATGGAGTAGATAAAATGTTAACATGAAGGAAATTACGATGTTCCATGTCTCTAGACAAAAATAAATAAAAACAAGGGAGCCCTACGGGCAGTAGTCACATGTAGGGAGTGAATACATATTAGAAGACGGCATTTTGGATGAGTCAGCTAGTATTTAGTGACTGAACCCTCTAAATCAGAGAATTTCAAAATATGCTTTTAGCACCGCTTGTAAATATTGTGAACAATTTTTAAGAATAGTGAAATCACGCATCTCATTTTATTTACCTTAAAATTATTTTAAAAATTTGATTTTAATTGTTTTAGTAATTACAAATTAAGCCATTTAATTCAGAATCGAATTGCACAATTTGGTCAAGAAGTGATTTTTTCTTAGATCTCCGAGCGGAGCCACGTCGAGTTTTTAAACCTGAAATTTCAGCCATCTTGCTGTGGTTCTCTGATGAGTGTTAAAATCTTCCTCCATTCACTTTTCCAATTTACAAATTTTAATTTGAAATACCTTAAGCATTTTTGGTAACTTAGTCATCAGTTCACTTGGTAATTTGTTCAGATCCGTGACACCCTTACCAAACTATTACGTCTTAATTCAAATATTACCATTGATCATGAAAGTAACAAGAGAAGATGAAATCCGAGCTTCCATTGAACGATCATTCGATTAGCCTTAAGTGACAAAATCGGAACTCAAAACAGAAGATAATAGTCTTTTAGTTGGTATGTTAGTTAAGATCAGAAATTGAGACAGTTGTAAACAGTCGTACCTCACCAATTTAAAAAAAAAAAATATTAACATTTGGCTATCTCAGCCACACAGCCATTTTCAATTGTGTTTCGGTATTTTTAGCTGTGTATGTACTGTTTTATCGTCATTATCATTTTACTTTCCAGTGGGGACAAACACAGGACGGATACACAATTTAATTAAAACCACCTGCGTCCTCGGCCGGACTCGAACCTAACACTGACAACATGAGACCAGCTCGCTATCCCCTATGATACCACGGCCAGCTACCTCACCAATACCACAGCGTACGTGTGTGAAACGGGGCTCGGAAGCTATAACCCGTTCAATTTAGAGAGTCGGCTCAAGGTCAATCTGCTCTCTCTTGACTCCGCTACCCTTAAAGTGAGTTCCCACGGCAAGGGGTTTTATAGGCTGGAATGTACGGATCAGCATGCGCTACAGGTTAGCTCTCGACGCCTCCCCATCGTTTTGCCTAGTGTCGTTTCATTTACCCGGACCTCTGATGCTTACAGATAGAGTCGCACCACCCCTACCGGCACAGGAGAGACCCCTCCCACTGTGCGGTCTTGGTAGCTGGACCGGCCCGACCGGCAAAGGGGCGGGCATGGGGATCTTGCTTTACCTCTACATGTGAAGGGGCAGTTTCGTCCCCCCTACATGGACACAGCGGTCATCTCGGAGAGGTAGGAATGAAGGGGCTGGTAACATTAGGAGCGGGGTCAAGGAAACCTGATCTTTAGCTGCCAGTTGAAAGTGAGTATAGTTGTAGCATAGAATATAATACAATGGAAATGATGCATGTTAGATACAAATATTTATGGTGCGACGAAACAGAAACAAAACCATGGTCATTTAAACGTTAATACAAACATCTCTCAAATTTTATAGGCCAAATTTTAAACCAAAACTTAGAAAATAGCTGAAGCAGATTAACGCCCATTAATATTGGTATACGCATGTATGCCGATAACTCTGAAAATGTCATTACTTTTCGAGGTATTATGTTGTACAATAACCGTACAGTTCTGGCACGTGATTTCCGAAAATTAGAGACACATCTAATGATTAATATACATACCGGGTATGTGTGTGTGTAATTTTGGGGCTTCCTTGTGATTGTCAATATAAAACAGCCAGAAAGACAAAATAATTATGTTCTGTTAAATTTTTTACAAGATTTTCTACTAGGTATGGAGGAATACATACATTTTTTGTAAGTCGCAAAAAGTAATATGCTTATAACTGTAGGAAGAAGATGAGGAAACGCCAACCCCGGTAGCGCGGGGCTAGCGAGCTGGCTTCACGTTGCAGGGGTCGCCGGTTCGAGTCCGGTCCAGGGCATGGGTGGTTTTAATTAAGTGTTGTGTTTGTCCTGTGTTGTCCTGTCACTTGTAATCCTCAATAACACAAGAAGAATGTACAGACACAATTGAGAAACAAAGGAACACAGTTGCTGGCTAAATGGCTAAAAGGCCGAATGCCAAAAAAATAAAAATAAAATAATAATAATAAAAATAAAAATTAGATGAGGAAACTGAAATGGCTGTGACCAAAGTGGAAAAAAGTGCATTACAAAAAATTCTTATGTTCCCGTGATCATACCGCCTGCTAATACTAAATTTAAAGTGAAATATTAATATAAAATACAAAAATAGTTATACATATTAAATATAACACTGCGACAGGACAACATCCTGGGAGACTATAAAAATTTTCTTGTGGGAAATCACTATGTTTCATTCTATTCATATCAAAAGAGATACAAAGTGAGAAGAGGAAGAAGTTTTAATTTTTAGCAATTTATTTGCGTTTAGCGTTTCGACTCTCATGATAGTGGCCGTCTTAAAAGTTGCTATTGTTGTTGGCTATCTAGGTTGCGTCAGCGACAAAATCATTGTTTCCCCAAAAAGGGCCGAAAGCAAGACGCTAGGCGTTAAGTTTAAATAAATCTATGCACCACAATTCAAACAGCAACATTTGAAAATTTTATCTTAATTAACCAGAGTTTCTAGCGGCTCAGTGCGTAAGTCGTCTGACTGGACATCAAACGGTCCGCGGTTCGAATCCCTGTGGCGACCGGGATTTTCAAAGGCCCTTAACCCGACCTTCACCTCTAGCACAGCTTGCTGTGTAATGTGATGCACGCCAGAATGCTTCCGTGGTTCGGATTACATATTAAACTGTAGGTCCCCTATACCCAATAGAATTACCCGGTTAGTCTAGACGGCTACGACAGATGTGGATTGGGCAGCAGGTAAGAAATCCCGTCACCATGTCAGTACTACCATGCGAGTTTACCATAGCTCCTGCTACATTTCGAAATAATAATTCAAGGAAGGACTGTAAAAGACCTTGCTGAAATGTGATAATTGCTTCCAGAGCGATTTTGAAGATGGATATCCTAGTTTTCTACATGCCTTTAAATAGTAACCATAATTTTATTTCTAAGCCTACTTTTCTTTTCCATGTAGGCCTAATAAATATCACCCACGTTTTCACATCGCCAACAAACGACAGTGTGTTCCAAGAAACAAACGTTATTGCTACTAATACATTCAGATTTATTTGAAACATTTCTGTCCGATTGTGATTTTTTACTATGTTATTCATTTTCCGTGAAGTAGTTGAAATATGAGAACCTCATTCTATTTTTTTTTTAACTGCTTAAGGTCTCTTAACAGCGAGGTCTTTAGAGACGGGAAAGGATGGGGGGCAAGGAATGGGAAGGAATTCGGCCATGGCGTTTCGAAGGAAGCATCCCGGTATTTGCCTGGAGTGATTTTGGAAACCATGGAAAACCCAAATCTGGATGCGCGAGCGGGGATTCGAACCGCCGTCCTCCCGAATTCGTGGCCAGAAACCTCATTCGAAAAACTGAGTCTCATAAAATTCGGACAGTTTTTAGTAAAGATGTGTGGAAACTTTGAAAGCTAAATTGACCTGCTACGTCTGATTTGCAAAGCACATTAAACTACATTCAGTTTATTACAGTTTATACTGCTTCAAGACTCTTATTAATAGCATTAATCAGGCCTCAGATATAGGTTTTTTTTCGTAGTTATCTGATATCAAAAAGAATTTTCCGTGCTAAAATACAATAGGTCGTGTTTAATTAATTACATAACTTCTAAAGTCTGAAGTCCAACTACTGTAGTTATTGCGTAACTGTATAGAGCAATTACTTAGAAACAATGTTCCGAACAGAGAAAGGATGGTAGGAAACGTGAAATCACAACAATCGTGCAAATCTTATTTCATTGAAACCTATTTATTCCAAAATAAACACCTTCTCAAACTTTTAACTAATTTTTCTAACATAAACTATGTAACGATTAACTGATATATATACAGACGCAACAAAATCAGAATAATACACAATTATAAGTAAAGGGTCCACGGTATGATAAAATATAGTATTTTTAAAATTTATAGAAAAATTAAGAGATAATCAAATGCGCTATAAAAACTCGCGATAAAACTACTAAAAAGGGAAGTAGACGGTTGTTTGTAAAATAGTTAAATAAATACAGTGTCAAGTAGGCCAACTGTATGTTCCGTAAACAGAAAATCACGCGCTTTTGGAGTGAAGTTGTTTAAAGGAAAATACTGTAATTGTGTCTGATATTTAATATCGCAGAGGGGAAGATGTTATTGTTCCGTAAAGGATGCATATTACCTAAAATATAATGCATTGTAATTATGCAATGAAACCGTGTACATTATAAATGTAGCTAACAAGACAAGCCATTTAAATGTTTTGTACTTGGGCTCAATAAAGATATATAAAAGCTACTGAGGAAATACAAAACATCACATAGGGTAGTCACTGTATCTGTAGTTTAGGAACACGGAAAAATGAAGGTGTACAATTGCATTAGAATTCTAACATCAAAGTCAATAAAAGGTAGAAAATCACCGACTATTTACAATGAAAAGTTATTGTGACATCCTAACAGAAAGAAACATGAGAACAGACTTCGGCCAAAATGTATGATCTGGACGACTTTGCACACATAAAAGCAAAGGTCTCCAAGTTTAGAAGCTATGTTTGGAGTTATAATTAACCTGACAATGAAAAATGCTGCTCTAAGGAGATTTAAATTCCACACTATTGTCTTTTTGCCAGTTACTGACGATGTCTGAATGAATGAAGACCTAATTTTGGCAATCTACAAATCGCCTATATTTCTTATCGCGCACTTAAAACAATCAAAACTGAACACATTAAACAAGTTGAAATTAGTATGAAAAACACTCAAATTTAAATTCTAATTAATAATTTCTCCAAAACGTAACATAATACAAATAATTTATGTACTGTTATTTTCCAACATACTCTTCTCCATTCTAATAGGGTTGTTACTATCTTTCCAGCTGTATACATACTTCTTAAGAAAAAACTTGTTTCTGCTACTGAGGTGTTGAGTGAGCTTCAGTACTGACACTTTCTGGGGCTTCTTTGAAGCTGTTACCCTTGTTTCAGATGCTTCCTTCGGACAACATGTCATCACCGAAGTGTATTTTAAGTACGATGTAGTCAGCTGCCAGATTGTGTTATCAAAACATAGCGTAGACTTTATCGGATACATACGTTGTTCGAAAAGACCAGAGTATACTGTCATCATCGTCGTGGATGCGCTTATGTAACATCGTTGCTCTAACCCCCTGAATGGTTTCATACTCAGTCGGCAGCGACAATTCTAAGTGCTTCAATTTTTAAGTGAAAAAAAAAAAACAAAAAAACATAGCTGCCTTCTAAATTGTTACTATCACGCAGCCTGGAAGCTAGCAAAAGTTAAAGCCTTACCTAGACGTGGAAAGGACCACCTCCAAGCTGTAAACTACCGTCCAATCAGCCTACTGTCATCAACATCCAAGGTACTAGAAAGAATCCTGCTAAATAGAATTAACACCAGCCTCGAGGAAGAGAAGACAATAAGACAAGAACAATTCGGATTTCAAAACCGAGTAGCCGCTACAACTCAACTACTACATGTTAAAGGTATCTAAAACTTTAAATCTTAGTAAATCTACCACAGCAGTATTTTTAGATATATAAAAAGCTTAAGAAAAGGTTTGGCACGCTAAACTTATTCAGGAATTAATGACACACGGCCATTATACACTGCTACATCAAATTCATCGGCAATTTCCCAGCTGACAGAAGATTCTATGTAGAAGTTGACGGTCAGAGATCTTCAACCAACTGGAGTTCCTCAAGGATCAGTGATTGCACCACCACTCTTAAAAATGTACATAAATAGAATCCTGATTCCTCCTTACGTGAAGCTGGCCCAGTTTGCCGATGATACTACAGAGTGCACGTCAGGAAGAAGACTCAATCTTAACGTGAATGTTGCAGAAACTATAAAGTTAAGATCAATCCTGGGAAATGTGCAGGTATTTATTTTACAAAAAAAAAAAAAAAAAAAAAAAAAAATGCCACAGCTAAATGATACATTGAAGAGTGTGGGCCAAAATATTCGCTAGGTTACAGAACATCGGTACATGGGAATAATACTGGACAGCAAATTACTGTTCCAGGATAGGATGGATAGGAAAAACAAAGGCCTAGCAGTAATTTCAAACCAGCACCAGTGTTACGAAGCAGCAACCTACTATTAAATACAAAGATAAGACTATACAAACCTGTTATTCTACCATTCTTATTATATCGATGCCAGTTATGGGGGCTGGCTAGCCAAACTAACTTACAACAAATGCAGCTACTTTTCACAAATAGCCGTTGAGACAACGAATAAAAAAAAAGTGTTGATAATAATTAAATTTCACACTTGGATTGACTACCACCTCACTAACAAACAAATAACACTGAATGCTAACCTCATCCAGGTTGGAACTTTTTCTCGCCATCAAGCAGTGCTACCAACTTGGAAGTTTGTTTATTTTACTAACCACCAAATTCAAGTGATAACTGGAATTAGAACGACGTTAACGGTGAAGAAGTTTCTCATCAACCGATGTCAGCAAAATTACTTTTATTCCGAGTGCGAATTACGTACGACAGGTAAACGCGAACGCGTAAGGCACGGCAAGCGCGAGGCCAGCTCCCGGATACTAAGAACGTCGCCCCCAGACAATGCTCCTTCTCCCGCTTTGTGCTCCACACTTATGAATTATTCCTCAACAAAGCCCGAGATATAAATCTGGCACCTGGCAGTCCGGTATATTCCGCTCGCCGTCCCATTACATCGGGCACCATTCCGCTGGACGTAAATTAGGAGCACAATTAATGCTCCCGAAGACGCGGGCCCGTGAAAAGTGCGGCCACCGACGGCGCGCCGTTTGTAAGCCGGTAAGGCACGCGCTGCCGCTAGGTTGGCAGCACCGCCGGCCACACCCAGCCGCGGCGCGGCGCCGCGGCAGGTGAGCGCCGCGTTGGCGTACCGGCTAATGGCCCATTAAGGCGTGGCCGCCTGGATAATTTAGTTATTTGAATAACCAGTGTCTCGGCAGGCCGGCTAATTAAAAAGGAAAGGCGAGGCAGGGGCCGTCTGGCAGATTTACGGAAATGGCATCGTGGGCAGAGGAAGCGCACAAGTCTTTGACCTCTCAACTACTGTTCACTCTGTACGAACGGAGACTACCCGGCGTATTATTGTAATGAAATCCACACTAGTGTACCGCTGGATTGTGTTGTTATTTATTTATTTAGAGCTTGATACCACACAACATTTATAACACTCAACAACAATTACACTGTAATTATGGAGCAACTTTCTTTTAAAATAAATATACGTACAAAGTGTCCAGGGATGAAAGGATAATCCTGCAATCACAGATAGTTCACATAATTTCCTACTATATGACAAAATTTTATTTTAGTAAAAATCTCACCATTCTCGACATATTGTTTTTTTTTTAATTTTATTATTATTATTTTTTTCGAAACATGTGACTTTGTTCAGTTTATTTCATGTATAAGATTGTTGGTGATTTAATTAATATAACAAATAATCGGTCCACCATAAAGTTCAATTTAACATTTGTTTTTATTTTCATAAAACACGACGTCAGCGGTACTGTTTACATGAAAACATCCAATCCAGCGATTGTATACAACACTTCTTCCACAGACAATACAGTTCTTGGCCGTAGTAAACTGAGACGGTGAAAACTTTGCCGAAAAACTAACTGTTTCTCTATCTTGGTTGATCGCTTTTCATAAACTCCGCCGAAATTTCTAGAACACTTCAAAAGCTTCCGCCAGATATTTCTCGAACAATAACAATACTTAAACAATTGAAATATATTAAAATCAATCAGAATTAATACATGATCATTTAAAATCAATACAGAATGGTCAGTAATGGAGATTGAAGATACTTAAACACAAAATTATTCACAGAAATCATTTTAAACTGTAGCAAATTGTCCTTTAGACATCGTAACTTCTATTAATACTTAGCATTACGAACGTTTAAGCAATTCTCTTACACAATTCTGTTCTTAAACTTATTGAATGGCCTTTAAATAATTTCTTTTCATAAAACAAAGTCTATATACCTTGATTTACACTAAATTGCGAAAAAAACCTCCCAGATCATATTCAACCAAACTCTTGCTTACTGCAAATGATTCACAAGATGCAATTCCATTTAATTTTTGGTTTGAGGGCTGTTACACATGCCATCCTGGAACGAAAGAATAATCCTGCAACCGCACACATGTCACATCATTTCCTACTAAATGACAAACTTTTAGTTTAGTAAAAGTCTCACTATTTTCCAGATATTGATTTTTTTAAATATTTTTTCGAAACGTGTGACTTTTTTCAGTTTATCCCCTGACATTTCTGCAAATTAAGACTTTTGAGCCCTAATTTCCTCAAATATATTTGAGTCATCTAAAACCATATTTTTTTTCTTAAAATGTTAAAAAAAAACTTATAAAAATCTTAAATGGTATAATTATTTTAAAATTCTTTTGAAATGGTCGTTTTATGGCAGAGACCATTGTGTATTTTAAACATGTAAAAAAATGATAATGATTTTAAAAAAGATTTTCTTAAGTTTTTTAAATGCTTTTAGTAAAAAACATTTTTCTAGATGACTCAAACAACCTTGAGTAAATTTTTTTTAAAAAAAACGATTCGAAACGTCTTAATTAGTAGAAATGGTATGGAATAAATTAAACAAAGTCACATGTTTCGAAAAAATTTTAAAACAAGTCAGTATCATGAAATTGGTGAAACTTTTACTAAAATAAGATTTTGTCATATAGTATAACATTTTGAATACTTAGGTCAATATCCTTAGCTGATATACTAATGTTGGGTTTTATTCTCCTTCTAGTGCAGCTAACAAATGAAAAAACTTTGTTATGGCCTATGCATTTCGGTTTATTAGACCATCATCAGTGCCCTAGAACATGTTACAGTATATACAATTTTTGATGTGCAGCATAATGTTTATCTAAATGAAGGTATAAATTTTTGTTATTAAATATTATTATAGCTTATTTTACTTACAGTTTTTCTATATTACATTAGTGTATGGAATTGTTCCATATCAGTTTCTCCCCTTGAGGTTTCTCACTCACTGAACAATTTTCAATAAGAAACATAATTTGCACACGGCAGAAGTTACTTTCAAAATCAGACGTAGCCAAATTTAAATTTTACAGACTACCAGGAAAGGCAGGTACGCAGTGGGCATTCCTACACAATGTGTACGAAGAATCTGCCGATTCTCAGGTGTGGAGAGTTGAAGCAGTTCTTCCCGTATTACATCTAATACGATTTACTCTACACCAAACTGACCGCGGTAAATTGAATATTGGTAATGTTGAGCAGGGATTGCCGATTTGTATTATGGCCTGTGGTGTTGACGATGCCCACTTCGCTGTTTAGCTATCTGTAGGACTGAAAGAGTTAGATGTTAGTCTTCCAAGCAGGGCGACGTGATTTCAGCCATGTTTTGTATTCCCTCATATTTCCATGGACGGGAACAGCCTCGTTGTTCAGAATTCCCGACCATTGTTTGATTAGGACCTTTTTCCTTCTGATGAGAGGTCGTGGGATCTGGGTGTGAGAGCTATTAATCCATAAGCTAGAGCTGTATTCAGCTGGAATAAACCAAGGCAAAGGTTGTCGTTCTCCATGAAGTTCCTGCCAGCCTCTGAAGTAGATTGTTCCGACTTTTAAGCTGGGCAACTATATTCTGAAGGTGTCTTTTCTAAGAGAGGGCTCTGTCTGATGTAACACGAACGTATTTTGGGGTACTGTTATATTTCATCATCTGTTCTCTGAACGCTATATTTGGCTGGTAGTTCATTTGTTTGTTGCTAATGTGGAATGTAGCAATTTCCGCTTTCTGCTGATCAGGTTGAAGGCGCCACCTTCGAAAGTGGGTATCCATTTCCTGAAGGTTGTGAGCCAGGATTTTTGCAGCCTCTGCGAAGTTAGTTCTTTTCACTGTAAGGTTGATATCATTAGCATATACAAATTAGCGAGAGACTGTCACTGGCAGGTCGTAAGCATATAAGTAAAAGAGTAAATGGGAAATATTTCGTTGAATACCTCCACTGTCTTCATTTGTGAAACCATCTGGTCAGCTTGCCGATAGTTACGGCATATTATTATTATTATTTACGTCAGGCTTTATTCCTTGTCTACGTCGAGATTATTACAGGCGAAAAAAAAACAGCGGGAAAGGTATGGGAATTCTGCCATAGCCTTTTGTAGGAAACATTCCGACATTTGCCTGGATGGTTGGACGGAGATTTGAACCTAAATATTCCTGAATACGAGGCCAGAGCGTTACCTACCACGCTTGAATTTAAGCTGATTTAATAGCTGTTGGTTAGCAAACCAATCAGGCTGATTTCTCACATGTGGAAGATAGTAGAGCTAGCCTTCGAAATATTTTCCTTTTACTTTAAAACACAATCCTTCGGTATACCCGCAAAGATTTCGTTTCACTATTCGTACTGTTTCAACACACAGTATGAGATAAAAAAAAAAAAATTCTCGGAGTTATAACTATAAATGAAATAACAAAACAAGGAACCAAAGTATCAACGATTATGTTGCTGAAGAGACGTTGGTTTCGTGCCAAAAGAGGTATGCATTTCGACGTCGAAATTTCGGTTGTTAAGATGTTTGAATAGAAATCAGTTAGCCTCGATTCCAAACCTCGAAATCTAGCTAAATATCGTGATGAAAGCGCGGTGATTTGGATCCAGTGAATACTTTTCGTAACAAGATTACATGTTTAGTTAAGCCTCTCAGAGGTGGATTGAGTGGCAAATATAAAATCTGTCAACAAGGTGGCCGAGCACTATTTAGAAACCAGACGGCTTACAATTTCACACAACTACTATTTTTTTTTTTTTTTTTCGAAAATCGCTGCAGCTTATTATTTACGAAGATTATTTGAAAACAGTATTAGGTAATACGTAAAAATAAGTTTATCGCATTTCTCTATCATGCTTACAAAAACAGAATAATGCGTAATTTCACATTTTTTGTAAGAACTGGTTATATTATCTGAATATTTTAATAAAACAACGTTATATCATTGTAATAGATTTCAGCGTCATTAACTCACCGACGTCAAAGCACAGTAACATTTGCAAAATTACCTATTATTACGAATGTGACATCTACATAAATTACATTTAAATTAAAAGCTCCGTTAACGATACAGCAGGAAACTTATCTCAGAGATCATTTAAGCCAGAAGATGGTTATTAATTACTAAAAAACGGAAAATGCTAGAAATGTTCCTCTCATTTCTCAGGAATAACCCTAAGAAAATACATAAAACCCTGGTCATCTTGATGGTCTGACCGTTAGTCAAGCTTGGATGGTTCGGAAACAGCTCACAGCACTGATGCAGAATAAGCTCGGTGTGATAAATCTTAGGAGGCAAGTGAGGTTCTTGTGAGGTACTTGTGGAGAGTCGTGTTGCTGGGGTGGCTGGCGACTGCTTCAGTGAGAGAAAAGAGAAGAGGGGTTGTCTGAGTCATCGGTTGTCGCAGGGTGCCGGTTCGATATCTGCCATGATTATATTTGTTTCGAACGAAATGTTATATCTAGCTCATATCATCCCACATTTTAATTGATTCACAAAGAAAATATATGAGGGAAAAGTTCATTCAGTGAAGTTTTTTGATGGGTCACCGTGATACCTCAACAGGAGGTAAAGAATTGTGTTGAAATAGAAATTAGGGATAGGTATCCTGGAAGAAAGGAAGTCAATTCCGTAATTTTGCCCTCACAAATGCCTGATGCATATTAACCAAACGAAAATGTAAAACACACCACTCCTTACCTGGTATATATGTTACATAAACCAATCGTCTAGGAGATTCATCCGTATCCATCCATATCTCCCCGAGAAGTTTTGTTTCGTATTTCATTTATAAACTTTATTTTCAAATTGAAACACTCCTATTAGCTCAAAATTTGAATACGTGTTAACACACCATTTAGTTGTTACTTAGGTCAATTAATAGAGCCAAAGCAGGGCCTGCTTCCTTTCCTCTTGATCGGCAGAATTTAAAGATATCAACCAACGCGGAGCTACTAGCAAAGTCAAGGAAAAGAAATGTGGAACTCCTTTCACAACCTACAGGCTGAGTGCTGTCAATGATAATCTTTATCTTTCGTTACTGCTTCAATACATTCTTGGTGCAATAGTTTCAGATTTTAGTTCCCTCCCCAGAGCACAACGCCCACCCACGCGCAATTATAAAAATGATTCATTACTCCTCACTTTTGCGGTTCATCATCCACTCAACATGCTTGATGCTATTCGTACCTTTTTTCTACTTTTTGATATCGCGGTGAAATATAGACGCCTACTTGTTGAATTGTGTGTTTGACGTGATATCCGCACCATTAGTTACAGGTAAACCTGGAGTTGTATCCTTCATCATATTGTATTATATTCCAGGCGAATCAGAGAAGCGCTAGAAATTAAAAAAAGAGACCAGATAATATGAATGCGGACGGCGGACTACAACTTGACCAAATATGCTCATGCTTGCTTAGGAAAACGCGGGACGCAAGCCCCCATTGGACAGGCCACGCTGGCGGCGGTAACTTGAGTGACGTCACTCCAAACGGTTAGCGCGCTCTTCGGAAACTATGCATAAGCGACTGTGATCCCAGCCTTGGACAGTCCTCTGAAGAAGGCCGCAAAATGATGGCCGAAACGTTAGTTTTTCATACATTGACGTGATTCAACCCGAAGAATCAAGATAACATTGGCATTTATTTTCGTTCTGCGCAAATTTCGTCAACTATAGGCCACCCTATCTATTTGTCTTAGTCACTTTTTTAGCATTAGACTCCATCAACTATGTTGTTAACTTCTCCAAGCGTTGGTTGGCATACAGAAAAAAAGAAAAAAACACTTGCGACTGTGATGCTCAGCAGGTGTTGCTTTGTTGGCACGCGTCTGCACTGTGCGCCTCTTCCATTGTGTTGGCTTCAACACGGCTGCCAAGACGTCTGTCGCTATTGGGACCCAGACTGCCAAAACAATGGACCAGCCCCCGAATCACTGCTAAGTCATCGTGATCCAACCATTCCACCCATGAGCGCCGAAAGTGAAAAGGTGCTATCAGAAAGTGAGATACCTAATGCTGGAAAATCCACCTGCCCGAATGGTCTCGTTAGTAAAAAACGTCTACCTACATCACACACTGGCGGAAATTAAAAGTGCAACACCCGGACAGGAATGATGGAATTTTAGGAAACTTTGTAGAAATATCCTAGTATCCCAGACATGCTCTACAAGTGACAAATATAGGGACCATGTGGTCCAAATTGTGATAGTAACCCCTTGCAAGGCTTGTGTAGTAATGGCCACAGTAAGGGATGGACATTATCTTGTTGAAAGATGCGATTTGGAAGGTGAAAATTAATGGTATCACAGTAGGGTGCAGCACCCCGTCCACATATTATTGGTGGACTGTCATTGTGCCTTCAACAACCACCAACTCAGTACTGCTGTCGAAACCGATGACACCAGTGGCTGGACCTACGTTATTTTCTTAAATCACAGCAGGGTAAGCCGTTGGTCCACTTCGCCTGCATAAATGTTGTCGATTATCACTTTCCGACAGACAGAATCGAGACTCGTCTCTAAAAACAAGTATACGCCATTCACGTGATCCAGTTGCTATTTGCACTACACCAGGTTAGACGATGCTGGCAATGAAATCAGGTTAATATAACACATTGCATAGGGATCAGAGTGTGTAACCCAGCTTCATGCAACTGGTTTACAATCGTTCGGAGGGTGACTCTCTCTGTAACCACTGCTTGGATATGGCCTGCAGTCACCCGTCTGACAGCAATAGCCCCCCTCAGAATCGGGCGGTTTTCACGTTCTGTTGTTCTGTATGTACCTGTGACTTCTATAGAGCAGGCTTCTTTCATCCACTGTGTAACAAGTCTGTACATTGAAATTGCACTAAGGCCAATTCTTTGTGAGATTTCACGATTTGATGCATCCACTTCAAACATGCCTATTCACCGACCTCTCTTACAGTTAGACTTTTGGGTGTAGAAGGTTGTCATGTTACACAACATTGTTCTCCACTTATACGCTAAAAAAACATAGCAATTTTGCGTTTTAAATAGCCCGTGAATCTCGTACTATTACATGTAAAACCTTAAATTTTTAATAATTTAATACTCTACATACGGGTATACTTGGGGCCAAATAACTTCTGTCTTATTTCAAATGATTATAAGTGTCACATACCACAACAGATAATTAAGATTGTAATATTATGTATAATTATATATTAAATTATGTATAATTATTTATAAAATGGTTATGCCATACGAAATAAATATATAAAAAAAGTTTTTAAGAATTCCCACAATAGGCAAACAGCAATTAACAGTTCAAGTTAAAAAAGTAGAAAAAGGTGAAATTACGTGTACCTTTAAAAATCGGAATACAAATATCTTCAATTAAATCTGTACAGATTGTAGATTCAGCTAAGTTCATAAATATCTGTATATTATAATCCAAAACGACATTGACTGGAGTGAAACATAATTATTTTATAATGGTTTTGTGCTTCCTCTAGGTCGTGGTCATTAGAGGCTGGAAAGGCTCGGAGACATACACTCTTCATTAACATTAAACCACATAAAGTTATTCGTTTAAACAACTGCTCAATGAATTCCAGCAATGCAATTACTCATTAAAGGTAACATGTTTCGAATCCGTCTCCATAGGGCGCTCAGGTAGGGATTAATAATTTTGGTTGCATGCAGCCAAATGACTGTTTTCTGTAGACTTTCTCATACATAACACAGAACTCCCTCTTGAGACTTTCTGTGTAATGTAATAATGGCAAAGCTTGTTATTCTCTTCAGTCAAGATTATAAACAACCATTATGTTGTGATTTGCTAATGATATTGTCCCGTCAGCAGTCAACAGTGAATCGAGAAATTACTGAATGTCAGTAATAAAATATTGTGATGGATATTTGAACTAAACATAAATCTATGCAAAACAAAATTGAAGAAATTTAGCAGGATCGATAGCAATAACAGTTGATTAAATATCAAAATACAGTCAATTGTTATAGAAGAAGTAAGTGAATTTTATTATTTGGAAAGTAAAATTGTAATTGATGGCAGAACAAGAACGATAACATATTCTGAGTATCACTAGAAAAGATAATCTTTTTCAAAAAGAGAAACCTTTCACTATCAAATTTTGACTAAGGTCTCAGACTGTATGTATGGAGCAGAGCTCTTTCTGTAAATCAAGCTTCGACTTTAGGAATGCCATAAAGATGGAAGGGTGTTTATAATTAAATGAACAGATAAAGAACGAAATGAACATCTTTTGAAAATGATAGGCGAGGACAGAGAGTTCTGAAAACTCTCACACAAAGAAGAGACAGGATGGTGGGGAACAGTTGACGTACTGTAGGGGGAAAAATAATAATACATGAAGCAGATAATGGAGGTCATAGGTTGTTATGGTAATTTTAGTTTAAGAGGTTAGCTCAAGATAGGAAGTGTATCACTCTAGTAGAGAGCATGATGATAAGAGAAAAATATCACACGTGAATTTGATTCCTTCCTTCTACTACAATATTACTCCGTTCAGTATGAAATCGTGGTAATTCTAATGGCTTCACCCTGTTACTGGTCGAAAACTTTGTCATTATACTTGGTGATCTATAAACATTGCTATAAGACAGAAACCTTGGAGAAATTCCTCCCATCGACTTCGAGAAATATGTAAAATTCAACTATCTACAGGAATATTGGGTATTAAACCTACTTCGAGCTCCAGATTTTCAAAATCTTCTGTGTGGTATACGCCAAACTGGTTGGCTACAGTAAGTAATTGTTACTATGAACACAGCGAATTGCTCGTTTTTCGAGAGCTGGATTTTTGTCTCCATTGAGCGGAAGAACTATAAAAAAGCATGATTGCTATCCTGGTAACGGTTCTGCATGCTTTCACAAAACCAGCTTTGCGATTTTTGGTCACTCATTTTATCCCAAATATGATTTTTATAGTTATAACAAGCATATTACTCGGTATTGCTAGGGGGCTGGATATGAAGAGTCTGATGTTTTATTCCGCTTGATTTGAATGTTGTAAACATTTTCCATCACCATCCATTTTGGACAAATTCCTTGCCGTATTCGAGACATTTGCAAAAATCTGAACAGTTGCACATGTAAATTTTCCTTAAAGGGGAAGATGGGATATAGTGGGTGGATTTTTGTAAACCAAACGTAAACACCATTTCCTCTTTGATTTAAAGTATAACTGTGAAATTTCGATCAAAATCGGATGAAAACTGCGGGTTTGTGTGTCGCCATACCAACTTTAAGACAGTTTTTAAATTTCAAATTTCTCGGTCACCAAATTTCACAACAAAACAAACAAACAAACAAAAACAAAAAACAAACAAAAACAAAAAACAAACAAAAACGGAGCCGTTGTACGTATAAATTTACCTTAAGGGGGGGGGGGGGTGATAAGGGAGAGTAGATAGGTTTTTGTAAACCATATGTTGAGAATATTTATGTCTTTGTTTAAAGGTACACGTATGCAAAAATGTGCAAAAGTGAGTATCAAGATGGAATAGATTTGTGTAAAACATTCAAATGTACACACATCCATGTTTCAAAACTTTAAGATCTGGGAAAATTAACTACAACCACATTTCTCTCTCAAAAAAGGCCTTCATTGACGGCAGCAATATAATCACAGTCAGAAACAAAAATTAAGTTTTGCTTTTATTAATGCTGCAGTCAAGGAGACAGCATTATTCAAGACTCCATTGCTTGAACACCTGTACTCGGCAGAATACCCGTTTCGTTCTCGAACAAAAACGAAACAAAAACAAAACAAAAACAAAAAAAATACTGCTAACTCCTTCCTCTAAAACTAGCGGATCTTAAGTAAAGACGTGAAAGCTAAACCGGTAATGGGCAGTTGTACAGCCTAACGGCAGGTTCTGCGGCTCGTAGATCAACGTTAATCGTTGGTACGGAGAGGCAGTTAGCAGATGCCTATCTGTAGACGCACACAAGTCTTTCAATTATACAGCGTGGCTGCTGCCGCAACCATCAGCCCATTTCGCACCTCGGGCCGCGGGCGAACACCGCACAAAAGGGGTGCCTCGCATTTTTTTTCCTCACTTAACGCCTCCTCAGTTTCCGAGAGGGATAATAAGAGTTCCACTTCACACCTGCGAGGGAAGGTTGGCCGGGCCAGACGTGAGAGGGTTATTAATTGCTGCGGCTATCGCCGGTTGATCGTAATTAGCTGTGTTTCTCTCATCAGCTGGAAGACGCTACCGGCTGGGCCCTTCCGGACCAGACCTACACAGCTCTGCACCAAAGTGGCTGCTGCTTGCTGCTCGCACCGTAAAGAACAATACAACAGAAGGAGTATGTGCCGCTCAGAAGAGTTGTGTTGGGCTGGCAATGATTTCAGCTACTGCTCTCCGTATGAGTTAACGCTGTGACATTATCTCCTCTCCGGTGAAAACGTCTCTCCTCTTGATCTGGTCTCGCACTCTGGCGGACGCGGGTTCGAATCCCCATCGGGCAAACCAGATTTGGGGTTTCCATGGTTTCCCCAAATCATTCCCGGAAAATTCCCAGAGTATTCTTCAAGAGGACATATCAGAATTCCTTCCCGTCCCTTGCCCCAAGTCTCTATCCGCCTCTAACGACCAAGGCGTCAACGAGGCGTAAAGCCATAACAAAAATCATTTCTCTGCTTCTATTTCAGGGTGGTGATATGACTCTAGCCTTTTTTTTTCTTTTTTGGAACTTTATGGCTAGTCGAAGAAAATATCATCAGAATCTAAAGAAGATTCGACCATAACCTTTATCAAAGAACCATTCCGGAAGACACCTAGGTGAGTTTCAAATTGCCGCGCATTCCGCCTCTCTAGTGGCTGGATATACGATTTAACCATGAATCCGTACCACGGAGCGTCTTGGTATAATTTATTATGAACTAAGCAAAATTCTGCCAGACATGAAGACAAGACTAGTGCTCGCAAAAATTCCTGGCCGGACAAGGAATTGATATATAAATTGGATTGGAATTGTCTGTAAAACAAACGACGTTGGTTTAAATTGAATGTATTGGTGAACACCCCTTATTTACGACTGTGACGAAATACGTCTTTCCCAAACCTATTTGGGTCGCAATGATAGTACATATTAGAGAAATTGGGTGTCGTATGGATTCTTATATAGATTCGTTATTCTCTCGTGCTATTCGCAGTTGGAATTCAAAGAGTTAGTTCCAATACAATGCACCCTCTACCAACCACAGTTTTGTGAATCGCATAGTACAGATGTAGATGTAGATGTACACATGTATTCAAACCTCTGAGCCTGAGGTTTCGAGAAAAATAAATTAAATTTAGCATTGCCGGTAGATCTTAATTTACATTTACTAGTTAGTGAATGGCTAATATGTCTTAACGCATTAACACTTATTATTCCAACCCAATCTTTTATATGAAGAATTGAGCGGTATCACATACAATGACAGCTCGACGGGATGTCACCCGTAGACTAATTACCTATCGGACAGCTGCCAGCATTAAGTAACATTGTTCGTGTCAACTGCTTTGACATTATTACTTACCTGAAAAACACCTACATGAGCGCGTTGAGTACTTATTAACGACATTCTGTTTCAAAGTGCATACATCAGCGGAAATATTTACACTGTGCAACTAAGTCAAGTTCCTCAGGTTGCCGTGTTTCTCCAACGGTTCCCATTAAAAATATTATTCTAGTCTCGAAATTACTGAAAAATGTGAGAATGAATTACAAACAATTAACGTTATTAAAAAATTCAGTGGTTTCTCACTTATTGCAGTGACAGGTAATTTTGTGTCATTGTTGAAACAGTGAATACAAATCTTCAACAATTATTTTCACTCCTCACTCTCCTGCAGAATGAAATGGCATAATCGTAATAATATTGCTCAAAAGACATCACCAAGCAGTAAATCATGTAAGGAGTGTAAGAAATATGTAGAATTATGCAACTAAAATTAAAATATCCATTCATCATTTTCCTTTATTAAAATTTCCGCCCATAAACTTATGAGGCAATATATGTCGTTTTCAGTTTATGTGTTAGATGTAGATAAAATGAAATATATAAGACCACTCCACAAGTTGATGACTCAGACTATTCGGTCTTATAGCACTTTATGCCTCAAATATCGTCGTTTATAAATGTATAAAAACATGTCTACGATAACAAATACACATTATTTTTCATTTTGTTGGTATTCTGGTACTGAGTAAACTCTTTATTTAATTTGTCTGACTGACAGAATAGTTATAGTTGCAGACCGATCGTGTTGGGTGAGCGGTGACATTCTGGCTTCGCATTCGGGAAGACGCAGGTTGCAATTACCACTGGGCTATACTGATTTAGATTTTCCATGGCCGAATTCCTTGTCGTTCCTTGTCCCCAGTCCTTTCCCACCTCTAATGACGTCGAAAAGGGGTAAAGACATTAGCAAAAAAAGAAAAAAACATATTAGACGAGAGCAATAATAATTTTAGTATGGGAGGTGGAATTCAGCTAAAAAACAAATTTGTATGTAAAATTTCACGCAAATCGTATGATCACTATACACCATTATCATAATCAAGACGCTGACAGTTCATTTGAGAGGGGGCAGATTTCTTTCATTAGGAAATTGTGATAGCTTCGAACTAGTAGAACAAAAAATAGTACTTACGCGTAAGAGTGAACTCGGCAAAAGGCATTTGTATTTTTTTAGTAGTGAGACTTGGTAATTAGGAAGGGCAAAGAAGGACATGGTTCGAACGGACACACAAAAAAAGCAAAATACATTGGTTTTCCCGTAAGATAGGATCGGAGAAGGTGTAGCTTCCTCTAGGATTAAGGAAATATAGTCTACACCAGGCTCCATCTCCCCTAGCTTTGTTTCACATACGGTTCCTCCTGGAAAGGATATAGTATGAAGAAACGGGAAACGGAAAATACTTAGAGTACTCCAAACTGGAATCATTGTCGTTTCTAAAATCGTCGATTACACCATTGTCATAATCAAGACGGTGACATTCTATTTGAGAATTGTCAGAGATTGCTTTTGTTAGGAAATAGGGCTAACTTTAAACCAATAGATTAAAAGGAATACTTTCATTTATCAATTCTTTAATGTCGTAATATCGTTGAATGAGACTGAAAAGAGAGAACTCCCTATCACATCGCAAATAGTAGAACAACAGCATCGCACCATCAGATGGGCACGGGAAAGGACCCGAGGAAGGAATTTGTCCATGGTGTTTAACAGGAACCATCCCCGCATTCGCATGGAGTGATGTGTGTAGGTCATTGGAAACCAAAACCTGGATGACCGAAAGAGGATTCGAACTTTCATCCTTCCGAATGCGAGATCAGAGCGTTACCGCTCACCGACCACACTTGGTAAGCGTGTTGTAACATTCTATTCGTCTAATTTTACCATGGATGGGTAGTTAGTTGTAAAACTAATTGAGTAGCTGTTCTAAGAGAAACTGACAAGGAAGGTAGTGGTTGAGCGATTTCTTATTTTTCTTTCCGTCGGCCGCGGGCATCTTATATTCGCGGCGTAATAAAGGTCAGTGGGCATAATTCAGATATCCACTGGCCTATGCAATATTTGCGTGCCTTGTTCCACAAGGAAATTATATATGTGGGACTTTTTTTGTTTATATGAGTGACTATTGTTGTTACGCTCACGTCCGCGACGATTAAGCTCGCGTACAAATCATCATAGCGACTTAAGCTATTTATTTGACTGTCGGCGAGTTCTGCCACAAGTTTCGGAGTAAAGAGTGTTCTACAACTCAGATTTCGGTGCATCCTGGTTGCATCTTGCTACAAATAATAGCTGGTGTCATGTTATAGTATTAACATGCAAATTGACGCCACAAACATAAGGTGAGTGGATCTCTGTTTTTAGCGCTATTACTGGCCGAATCGCTGCCGCCGAATTTCGGGTGTCTGTGGTCGGCGGAAGTGGAGAGAAATCGCTCACCAATTAATTAATAACGGTTACGTTCCCTGCGGGAAGTCACTATTTATACATGGCTTTCCCAAGATAGATTATCCATCATCTATTTTTTGGTCCTCCTGGTGTCGGATATGACACGATCAGTTTTTAATATAATCTTTGTATAAGCAAGTTACGCTACACTTCAATCATATTTTACAATATGGCTTTCGGGACAAATGTTGATTCTGTAGAATTCAAACGGAAGCTAGCGTTATTAACTTCAAAGTCGGATATGATTTTTGAGAGAGTTAATAAATTGTATAAGATTTCTATGAACATCTCTTCGTTTGATTCCCGGACCAATGAAAGTTTCATGACTGATTCTGAAACAATTGATGACCTTCAGATCAAGTTTGAATCTATGATAGATCAGATTAATGATTTACATTTGACTAAAGATCCTGAATATACACCTGATTATACCCCATTAGCTGCATTTGAGGATTTGTACACGCGTATTAAACGAACTCGCAACAAAATTAGTGCCTCTACCG
>JARYHS010009186.1:79903424-79986940 GCA_031002005.1 Vandiemenella viatica
CACATCAATATATAAATAAATATCGTTATAATTTTACGCTAATTATTTGGAATAAAATGTATAACTGAACCTCATTTTACTGCGCTTTATTGCAATCTTGTTAATTACAACTTTAACGATATGTTTTCACGATCAGAATTTAAGAAAAGTGTAGCTGGAACCGAATTTCGTCCGATTGAGGTATGGTCGGCGATATCTTGGCTAATATTATAGTCAATGCAGGGACAGGAAAATGCGTTACCTGTTTCGAGATCGGTCAATAGCTTTTTACTGAAATGTGGGGAATGATAAATGGACTACCAAGAAGAATCGTCAATGGGCGGGCGGAGTCTTCCTGCTTTGTTCGAGGCTTGACTTAAGGAAATGAATAACAGATGGCGCTGAGTTGAATACGCGCAATGATGCCACATTGTGCGAAATAAGGGACTTAGACTCAGGCGCGGACAGTCAATTTTTTTGCCAAAGAGTGTACATATCAATTCATGTCCATTGAGCATTCCGACGGACTTGGGAAATTCCAGCAGGACAATGCGACACCTCACACGTCAATAATTTCTACAGATTGGCTCCAGCAACACTCTTCTGAGTTTAAATACCTCCGTTGGCGACCAAACTCCCCAGACATGAACATTATTGAACATGTCTGGGATGCCTTACAACATGCCGTTCAGGAGCGATGTTCAATCCCTCCTACTCTTGCGGATTTATGCACAGGCCTGCAGGATTCATGGTGTCAATTCCCTCCAGCACTACTTCAGACATTAGATAATTATGTACGTTTTCGCGGCGGCAATGCTTGATAAAAACTTCTCGGGTTTCAAGCCGCGTCAGAATTGAGCCGTCTGGCTGAACGAGACGGCTTACGTGTTTTACGTGAAGACTTGGAATTAATGGTTTTACCAGCTGACAAAGGAAATTCGACTGTGATCTTAACCGACGCTGACTACCACCAAAAGATACGTGAAGTCTTAGACGACGACGCATATCGTCTGATTCCCCGCGATCCTACGGCACGGATCACCAGGAAGACAAACATACTCATGAGAGAATCCGGATTGGCGGAAGAAACGGTGAAGAATCTAAGTGTCCGAGCCCCAAGACCACCAAGGTTATACGGCCTTCCAAAAATACATAAAGAGCTTGTTCCAATGCGTCCAATAGTGAGTGCTATAGGTTCGCCAACGTACAAGTTGGCTAAATATCTCACGCGTTTGTTAAATCCGTTGGTTGGTCAGTGTGCACATCATGTTAAAAATTCTGCTGCCTTTGTTGAGTTGGTTAAAGAAATGAGGTTAGAACGTGACGATATTATGGTCAGCCTGGACGTTACGTCGTTGTTTACGCGTGTGCCTTTAGGGGAAACTGTTGAACTACTTAGTGAACATTTTGATCCGAAACTTGTGGAGTTATTCAGACACACCCTCACGTCTACGTACTTTATGTACCAGGGCGAATACTACGAGCAAACAGACGGCGTGGCCATGGGGTCACCGTTGTCTCCCGCAGTAGCTGACTTCTACATGGAACATTTTGAGCATATAGCTCTTGACACGGCTCCTTTAAAGCCTAAATGTTTCTACAGGTTTGTTGACGATACGTTTCTCGTGTGGTCTCATGGAATTCCGGCATTATATGAATTCGTGAACCATCTTAATGGGATTCACCCTAACATTAAATTCACGGTAGAAATCGAAAAGAATGGATCACTTCCGTTTTTAGATGTTCTAGTGCGTCGGAAGCCTAATGGAAGGTTAGGGCACAACGTTTACAGAAAACCTACACACACCGATCGCTATCTTAATGCTCAAAGTTTTCACCATCCTTCTCAGAAACTGGGAGTGCTCAATACTCTTGTCCATAGGGCAAAGGTGGTGTCCGACAATAAACATTTAAAGGAGGAACTGCAACACCTGGAACGCGTATTTCGTGCCAATGGTTATAGCACTAAAGAAATCCGACGTGCAACCATCGGAAGACACAAAAGAACCAAGACAGATGACAGAGACCAAGATAAGCCGCGTGCCTTTCTACCTTTCTGTGGAGCAGTAACGTCAAAAATAGCAAGATTACTCAACAAACAGGGCATCCGTTCAATTTTTCGACCTCCGCCAAAAATTGGACAGCTGTTGCGAACTCCGAAAGATAGTCTCAATCTTCGGGCTCCTGGAGTGTACAAAATTCCATGTGAATGCGGCACTTCTTATATAGGGCAAACCTTAAGGACAATTAATGAAAGACGAAAAGAACACATCAGATATTTTAAACTTGGACAAAAAGAAAAATCTGCCTTAGCCGAACACGCCATTGACAACGGACACGAGCCGTGCTTCGACAAAACGACACGCCTTTGTTACGCAAATAACTTTTGGGACAGTGTTGTGAAGGAGGCTATTGAGATTAGGCTTAGCAACAATGTTATTAATCGTGATCAAGGCCTCAATTTAAGCCAAGCTTGGAAGCCAGCATTTGGATTATTACAAACGAGACGGAATCGAGCCATATTAGGGCATACGAGTGACCCGATCGTGACGTCACCAAGCGAGCAGGGCCTAACTATATCGCCCCTCCACGCGCTTTCCCCTCCGTTCCCGGCTGCTGGCGCTATATAATAGACTACCGTGTGGCAGACTTCAGTAATGTTAAGCGGGGGCTTGACAATGGAAGCAGTGCAAGCTTCCGAAACGTCGCCAGACGGCTCAATTCTGACGCGGCTTGAAACCCGAGAAGTTTTTATCAAACTTCAGACATTATTCGAGTCATGCCAAGTCGTGTTGCGGCACTTCTGCGTGCTCGTGGGGGGCCTACACGATGTTAAGCAATTGTATCAGTTTCTTTGGCTCTTCAGTGTACATACATCAATTCATAGCAAAAAAATAAAGTCACCGGTATGTATTTCTGTATTAACGCACTAATCTCACGAGTCACTACACGAAATTTGATGCAGCACACTTCTCGAGAAACGATTGTGTATACTGAACGTTGATTTTTTAACTGTGAGAGCCAAGCAGCTACTTTTTTAGTAAATTGAGTAGGCAACATGTTAAAAAAGTTGCGATGTATCATGTCTCTAGACAAAAATAAATAAAAACAAGGGATAGGGAGTGAAAAGGTATTAGAAGACGGCATTTTCGATGAGTCAGCTAGTATATCATGACTGAACCCTGTAAATCTGATAATTTTAAAATATGCTATTAGCACCACTTGTAAATATTGTGAACAATTTTTAAGAATATGTCACGCATCTCATTTTATTTACATTAAAATTGTTTTAAAAATTGGATTTTAATTATTTTAGGAATTACAAATTAAGTCATTTAATTCGCAATCAAATTGCACAATTTAGTCAAGAAGTGATTTTTTTTTCAATTCCCCTATTCATCTAATACTTTTTTTAAAAAATTCTTTTATAATTCGAGTGTTAAATTCCTCCCCCCCATTTACTTTTCCAATTTACAAATTTTAATTTTAAATTCCTTAAGAGTTTTTGGTAAATCAGTCATCACTTCAGTTGGTAATTTGTTCCAATACGTGACACCCTTACCAAAAAATTTCGTCTTAATAAAAATATTACCAGAGTACATGAAAATAACGAGACAAGATGAAATCCGCGCTTCCATTGAACGATCATTCATTTAGCCATAAGTCCCAAACTCAAAACAGAAGATAATAGTCTTTTAGTTAAGGTCAGAAATGGAGAAAAGTGTAAACAGTCATACCTCATTAATTTTTAAGAAATAAATAAATACATTTGGCCATCTCAGTCATACAGCCATTTGCAAGTGTGTTTCGGTATTTTTAGCTGTGTATGTACTGTTTTATTGTCATTATAATTTTACTTTCCATTGGAGACATACACAGGACGGATACACTACTTAATTAAAACCACCCATGTCCTCGGCCTGACTCGAACCTGGACACTGACAACGTGAAGCCAGCTCGCTATCCCCTATGGTACCACGGCCGGCTACCTCACCAGTACCACAGTGTACGTGTGTGAAAAGAGGCTGGGAAGCTATAACCCGTTCAATTAAGAGAGTCGGCTCAAGGTCAATCTGCTCTCTCTTGACTCCGCTACCCTTAAAGTGAGTTCCCACGGCAAGAGATTTTGTAGGCCGGAGTGTACGGATCAGCATGCGCTACAGGTTAGCTCTCGACGCCTCCCCATCGTTTTGCCTAGTGTCGTTTCATTTACCCGGACCTCTGATGTTTACAGATAGAGTCGCACCACCCCTACCGGCACAGGAGAGACCCCTCCCACTGTGCGGTCTTGGTAGCTGGACCGGCCCGACCGGCAAAGGGGCGGGCATGGGAATCTTGCTTTACCTCCACATGTGAAGGGGCAATTTCGTCCCCCCTACATGGACACAGCGGTCATCTCGGAGAGGTAGGAATGTAGGGGCTGGTAACATTAGGAGCGGGGTCAAGGAAACATGATCTTTAGCTGCCAGTTCAGAGTGAGTATAGTTGTAGCATAGAGTATAATACAATGGAAATGATGCATGTTAGATACAAATATTTATGATGCGACGAAACAGAAACAAAACCATGGTCATATAAACGTTAATACAAACATCTCTCAAATTTTATAGGCCAAATTCTAAACCAAAACTTAGAAAATAGCTGAAGCAGATTAACACCCATTAATATTGGTATACGCATGTATGCCGATAACTCTGAAAATGTCATTACTTTTCGAGGTATTATGATGTACAATAACCGGACAGTTCTGGCACGTGATTCCGAAAAGTAGAGACACATCTAAAGATTAATATACATACCGGGTATGTGTGTATGTAATTTTTGGGCTTCCTTGTGATTGTCAATATAATACAGCCAGAAAGACGAAATAATTATGTTCTGTTAATTTTTATACAAGATTTTCTACTAGGTATGGAGGAATACATACATTTTTTGCAAGTCGCAAAAAGTAATATGCTTATAACTGTAGGAAGAAGATGAGGAAACAATGAAATGGCTGTGACCAAAGTGGAAAAAAGTGCATTGCAAAAAAGTCTCATGTTCTCGTGATCATACCGCCTGCTAATACTAAATTTAAAGTGAAATATTAATATAAAATACAAAAATAGTTATACATAATAAATATAACACTACGACGGGACAACATCCCGGGAGACTATAAAAATTTTCTTGTGAGAAATCACTATGTTTTCATTCTATTCAAATCAAGAGAGATACAAAGTGAGAAGAGGAAGAAGTTTTAATTTTTAGCAATTTATTTGCGTTTAGCGTTTCGGCTTTCATGATAGTGGCCGTCTTAAAAGTTGCTATTGTTGTTGGCTATCTGGGTTGCATCAGCGACAAAATCATTGTTTCCCCAAAAAGGGCCGAAAGCAAGACGCTAGGCGGTAAGTTTAAATAAATCTATGCACCACAATTCAAACAGCAACATTTGAAAATTTTTATCTTAATTAACCAGAGTTTCTAGCGGCTCAGTGCGTAAGTCGTCTGACTGGACATCAAACAGTCCGCGGTTCGAATCCTTGTGGCGACCGGAATTTTCAAAGGCCCTTATCCCGACCTTCACCGCTAGCACAGCTTGCTGTGTAATGTGATGCACGCCAGAATGCTTCCGTGGTTCGGATTACATATTTAACTGTAGGTCCCCTATACCCAATAGAATTACCCGGTTAGTCTAGACGGCTACGACAGATGTGGATTGGGCAGCCGGTAAGAAATCCCGTCACCATGTCAGTACTACCATGCGAGTTTACCATAGCTACTGCTACATTTCGAAATAATAATTCAAGGAAGGACTGTAAAAGACCTTGCTGAAATGTGATAATTGCTTCCAGAGCGATTTTGAAGATGGATATCCTAGTTTTCTACATGCCTTTAAATAGTAACCATAATTTTATTTCTAAGCCTACTTTTCTTTTTCATGTAGGCCTAATAAATATCACATCGCCAACAAACGATAGTGTGTTCCAAGAAACAAACGTTATTGCTACTAATACATTCAGATTTATTTGAAACGTTTCTGTCCGATTGTGATTTTTTACTATGTTATTCATTTTCCGTGAAGTAGTCGAAATATGAGAACCTCATTCTATTTTTTTTTTTTTAACTGCTTAAGGTCTCTTAACAGCGAGGTCTTTAGAGACGGGAAAGGATGGGGGGCAAGGAATGGGAAGGAATTCGGCCATGGCGTTTCGAAGGAAGCATCCCGGTATTTGCCTGGAGTGATTTTGGAAACCATGGAAAACCCAAATCTGGATGCGCGAGCGGGGATTCGAACCGCCGTCCTCCAGAATTCGTGGCCAGAAACCTCATTCGAAAAACTGAGTCTCATAAAATTCGGACAATAAGAAATATTCTTTTTAGTAAAGATGTGTGGAAACTTTGAAAGCTAAGTTGACCTGCTACGTCTGATTTGTAAAGCATATTAAACTACATTCAGTTTATTACAGTTTATACTGCTTCAAGACTCTTATTAATAGCATTAATCAGGCCTCAGATATAGGATTTTTTCCGTAGTTATCTGATATCAAAAAGAATTTTCCGTGCTAAAATACAATAGGTCGTGTTTAATTAATTACATAACTTCTAAAGTCTGAAGTCCAACTACTGTAGTTATTGCTACTGTAGTTATTGCGTAACTGTAACTGTATAGAGCAATTACTTAGAAACAATGTTCCGAACAGAGAAAGGATGGTAGGAAACGTGAAATCACAACAATCGTGCAAATCTTATTTCATTTTATTTATTCCAAAACAAACACCTTCTCAAACTTTTAACTAATTTTTCTAACATAAACTATGTAACGATTAACTGATATATATATACAGACGCAACAAAATCAGAATAATACACAATTATAAGTAGTCCACGATATGATAAAATATAGTAGTTTTTAAAAATTTATAGAAAAATTAAGAGATAATCAAATGCGCTATATAAACTCACGATAAAACTACTAAAAAGGGAAGTAGACGGTTGTTTGTAAAATAGTTTAATAAATACAATGTCAAGTAGGCCAACTGTATGTTCCGTAAACAGAAAATCACGCGCTTTTGGAGTGAAGTTGTTTAAAGGAAAATACTGATATTTAATATCGCAGAGGGGAAGATGTTATTGTTCCGTAAAGGATGCATATTACCTAAAATATAATGCATTGTAATTATGCAATGAAACCGTGTACATTATAATGTAGCTACCAAGACAAGCCATTTAAATGTTTTGTACTTCGGCCCAATAAAGATATATAAAAGCTACTGAGGAAATACAAATACATCACATAGGGTAGTCACTGTATCTGTAGTTTAGGAACACAGAAAAAAGAAGGTGTACAATTGCATTAGAATTCTAACATCAAAGTCAATAAAAGGTAGAAAATCACCGACTATTTACAATGAAAAGTTATTGTGACATCCTAACAGAAAGAAACATGAGAACAGACTTCGGCCAAAATGTATGATCTGGACGACTTTGCACACATAAAAGCAAAGGTCTCCAAGTGTAGAAGCTATGTTTGGAGTTATAATTAACCTGACAATGAAAAACGCTGCTCTAAGGAGATTTAAATTCCACGCTGTCTTTTTGCCAGTTACTTACGACGTCTGATTGAATGATGACCTAATTTTGGCAATCTACAAATCGCCTATATTTCTTATCGTGCACTTAAAACAATCAGAACTGAACACATTAAACAAGTTGAAATTAGTATGAAAAACACTCAAATTTAAATTCTAATTAATCATTTCTCCAAAACGTAACATAATACAAATAATTTACGTACTGTTATTTTCCAACATACTCTTTCTCCATTCTAATGGGTTGTTACTATCTTTCTAGCTGTATACATACTTCTTAAGAAAAAACTTGTTTCTGCTACTGAGGTGTTGAGTGAGCTTCAGTACTGACACTTTCTGGGGCTTCTTTGAAGCTGTTACCATTGTTTCAGACGCTTGCTTCGGACAACATGTCATCACCGAAGTGTATTTTAAGTACGATGTAGTCAGCCGCCAGATGGTGTTATCAAAACATAGCGTAGACTTTATCGGATACATACGTTGTTCGAAAAGACCAGAGTATACTGTCATCACCGTCGTGGATGCGCTTATGTAACATCGTTGCTCTAACCCCCTGAGTGGTTTCATACTCAGTCCACTGCAACCATTCTAAGTGCTTCAATTTTTAAGTGAAAAAAAAAATAGCTGCCTTCTAAATTGTTACTATCACGCAGCCTGGAAGCTAGCAAAAGTTAAAGTCTTACCTAGACGTGGAAAGGACCACTACCAAGCTGTAATCTACCGTCCAATCAGCCTACTGTCATCAACATCCAAGGTACTAGAAAGAATCCTGCTAAATAGAATTAACACCAGCCTCGAGGAAGAGAAGACAATAAGACAAGAACAATTCGGATTTCAAAACCGAGTAGCCACTACAACTCAACTACTACATGTTAAAGGTATCTAAAATTTTAAATCTTAGTAAATCTACCACAGCAGTATTTTTAGATATAGGCCCTATAAAAATCTTATGAAAAGGTTTGGCACGCTAAACTTATTCAGGAATTAATGACACACGGCCATTATACACTGCTACATCAAATTCATCGGCAATTTCCCAGCTGACAGAAGATTCTATGTAGAAGTTGACGGTCAGAGATCTGCAACCAACTGGAGTTCCTCAAGGATCAGTGATTCCACCACCACTCTTAAAAATTTACATAAATAGAATCCTGATTCCTCCTCACGTGAAGCTGGCCCAGTTTGCCGATGATACTACAGAGTACACGTCAGGAAGAAGACTCAATCTTAACGTGAATGTTGCAGAAACTATAAAGTTAAGATCAATCCTGGGAAATGTGCAGGTATTTATTTTACAAAAAAAAAGGCCACATCTAAATGATACATTGAAGAGTGTGGGCCAAAATATTCGCTGGGTTACAGAACATCGGTACATGGGAATAATACTGGACAACTAATTACTGTTCCAGCAACATATAATGGATAGGAAAAACAAAGGCCTGGCAGTAATTTCAAACCAGCACCAGTGTTACGAAGCAGCAACCTACTATTAAATACAAAGATAAGACTATACAAATCTGTTATTCTACCATTTTTATTATATCGATGCCAGTTATGGGGGCTGGCTAGCCAAACTAACTTACAACAAATGCAGCTACTTTTCACAAATAGCCGTTGAGACAATGAATAAAAAAAAGTGTTGATAATAATTAATTTCACACTTGGATTGACTACCACCTCACTAACAAACAAATAACACTGAATGCTAACCTCATCCAGGTTGGAACTTTTTCTCGCCATCAAGCAGTGCTACCAACTTGGAAGTTTGTTTATTTTACTAACCACCAAATTCAAGTGATAACTGGAATTAGAACGACGTTAACGGTGAAGAAGTTTCTCATCAACCGATGTCAGCAAAATTACTTTTATTCCGAGTGCGAATTACGTACGACAGGTAAACGCGAACGCGTAAGGCACGGCAAGCGCGAGGCCAGCTCCCGGATACTAAGAACGTCGCCCCCAGACAATGCTCCCTCTCCCGCTTTGTGCTCCACACTTATGAATTATTCCTCAACAAAGCCCGAGATATAAATCTGGCACCTGGCAGTCCGGTATATCCCGCTCGCCGTCCCATTACATCGGGCACCATTCCGCTGGACGTAAATTAGGGGCACAATTAATGCTCCCGAAGAAGCGGGCCCGTGAAAAGTGCGGCCACCGACGGCGCGCCGTTTGTAAGCCGGTAAGGCACGCGCTGCCGCTAGGTTGGCAGCACCGCCGGCCACACCCAGCCGCGGCGCGGCGCCGCGGCAGGTGAGCGCCGCGTTGGCGTACCGGCTAATGGCCCATTAAGGCGTGGCCGCCTGGATAATTTAGTTATTTGAATAACCAGTGTCTCGGCAGGCCGGCTAATTAAAAAGGAAAGGCGAGGCAGCGGCCGCCTGGCAGATTTACGGAAATGGCATCGTGGGCAGAGGAAGCGCACAAGTCTTTGACCTCTCAACTACTGTTCACTCTGTAAGAACGGAGACTACCCGGCGTATTATTGTAATGAAATCCTCACTAGTGTACCGCTGGATTGTGTTGTTATTTATTTATTTAGAGTTTGATACCACACAACATTTATAAAACTCAACATCAATTACACTGTAATTATGGAGCAACTTTCTTTTAAAATAAATATACATACAGGGTGTCCAAAAATGATAGGAAAATCCTGCAATCACAGATAGCTCACATCATTTCCTACTATTAGACAAAATTTTATTTTAGTAAAAGTTTCACCATTTTCGACATATTGTTTTTTTCTGAAACATGTGACTTTGTTTAGTTTATTTCTTTGGTGATTTAATTAATATAATAAATAATCAGTCCACCATAAAGTTCAATTTAACATTTGTTTTTATTTTCATAAAACACGACGTCAGCGGTACTGTTTACATGAATAGATTCAATCCAGCGATTGTATACAACACTTCCTCCAGAGACAATACAGTTCTTGGCCGTACTAAACTGAGTCGGTGAAAACTTTGCCGAAAAACTAACTGTTTCTCTATCTTGGTTGATCGCTTTACATAAACTCCGCCGAAATTTCTAGAACACTTCAAAAGCTTCCGCCAGATATTTCTCGAACAATAACAATACTTAAACAATTGAAACATATTAAAAACAATCAGAATTAATACATGATCATTTGCAATCAATACAAAATGGTCAGAAATGGAGATTAAAGATACTTACACACAAAATTATTCACAGAAATCATTTTAAACTGTAGCAAATTGTCCTTTAGACATCGTATCTTCTATTAATACTTGGCATTACGAACATTTAAGCAATTCTCTTACACAATTCTGTTCTTAAACTTATTGAATGGCCTTTAAATAATTTCTTTTCATAAAACAAAGTCTATATACCTTGATTTACACTAAATTGCGAAAAAAACCTCCCAGATCATATTCAACCAAACTCTAGCTTACTATAAATGATTCACAAGATACAATTCCATTTAATTTTTTGTTTGAGGGTTGTTACACATGCCATCCTGGAACGAAAGAATAATCCTGCAACCGCACACATGTCACATCATTTCCTACTAAATGACAAACTTTTAGTTTAGTAAAGTCTCACTATTTTCCAGATATTGATTTTTTTAAATATTTTTTCGAAACTTGTGACTTTTTTCAGTTTATTCCCTGACATTTCTGCAAATTACGACTTTTGAGCCCTAATTTCCTCAAATATATTTGAGTCATCTAAAACCATATTTTTTTTCTTAAAACGTTAAAAAAAAACTTATAAAAATCTTAAATGGTATAATTATTTTAAACTTCTTTTGAAATGGTCGTTTTATGGCAGAGACCATTGTGTATTTTAACCATGTAAAAAAATGGTAATGATTTTAAAAAAGATTTTCTTAAGTATTTTTTCAATTTTAGTAAAAAACATTTTTCTAGATGACGCAAACATCCTTGAGTAAATTTTAAAAAAAAAAAAAAAACGATTCGAAACGTCTTAACTAGTAGAAATAGTATGGAATAAATTAAACAAAGTCACATGTTTTGATTTTTTTTTTTTTTTAAGTCAGTATCATGAAATTGGTGAAACTTTTACATTAAATAAGATTTTGTCATATAGTAGAACATTATTTGACCAATTTGGAGTTGCAGGATTATCCTTTTATCCTGGACACACTGTATATAATACATAGTTGAGCGGACAAGGCCCACAGCTTGCAGGTGATGAGGCCACTACGACATGTTCGCCAGCCATAACTATTATAACATGACATCGAGGTGCTCCGACCAGACCACCGCCTCCGGCGTAGCCAAATTTAAATTTTACAAACTACCAGGAAAGTCAGGTACGCAGTGGACATTCCTACACAATGTGTGACATAGTTGGTGAAACCTCACCGCAGTCGCAGTACGAAGAATCTGCCGAATCTCAGGTGTGGGAGTTGAAGCAGTTCTTCCCGTATTACATCTAATACGATTTACTCTACACCAAACTGACCGTGGTAAATTGAATATTGGTAATGTTGAGCAGGGATTGCCAATTTGTATTATGGCCTCTGGTGTTGACGATGCCCACTTCGCTGTTTAGCTATCTGTAGGACTGAAAGAGTTAGGTGTTAGTCTTCCAAGCAGGGCGACGTGATTTCAGCCAAGTTTTGTATTCCCTCATATTTCTATGGTTGGGAACAGCCTCATTGTTCAGAATTCCCGACCATAGTTTGATTAGGGCCTTTTTCCTTCTGATGAGAGGTCGTGGGATGATGCTGAGCACCTGCAGCAACTGGATAGGTGCATGTAGAAGCGTGCCAGCTATGATGCGCTTTGTTTGGCGAAGCTCCACCTCCACTAACTGGGTGTGAAAGCTATTAATCCATAAGCTAGAGCTGTATTCAGCTATAATAACCCAAGGCAAAGGTTGTTGTTCCCCAGGCAGTTTCTGCCAGCCGCTGAAGCAGATTGTTCCGACTTTTAAGCTTTATTCTGAAGGTGTATTTTCTAAGAGAGGGCTCTGTCTGATGTAACACGAAGATAATTTGGGGTACTGTTATATTTCATCATCTGTTCTCTGAACGCTATATTTGGCTGGTAGTTCATTTGTTTGTTGCTAATGTGGAATGTAGCTATTTCCGCTTTCTGCTGATCAGGTTGAAGGCGCCACCTTCGAAAGTGGCATCCATTTCCTGAAGGTTGTGAGCCAGGATTTTTGCAGCCTCTGCGAAGTTAGTTCTTTTCATTGTAAGGTTGATATCATTAGCATATACAAATTAGCGAGAGACTGTCGCTGGCAGGTCGTAAGCATATAAGTTAAAGAGTAAAAGAGTAAATGGGAGATATTTCGTTGAGTACCTCTACTGTCTTCTTCATTTGTGAAACCATCTGGTCAGCTTGCCGATAGTTACGGCATATTACTATTATTATTTACGTCAGGCTTTATTCCTTGTCTACGTCGAGATTATTACAGGCGAAAAAAAACAGCGGGCAAGGTATGGGAATTCTGCCATAGCCTTTTGTAGGAAACATTCAGACATTTGCCTGGATGGTTGGACGGAGGTTCGAACCTAAATATTCCTGAATACGAGGCCAGAGCGTTACCTACCACGCTTGAATTTAAGCTGATTTAATAGCTGTTGGTTAGCAAACCAATCAAGCTGATTTCTCACATGTGGAAGATAGTAGACTAGCCTTCGAAATATTTTCCTTTTACTTTAAAACACTATCCTTCGGTATACTCGCAAAGATTTCGTTTAGCTCTTTCACCACAGCGTATGAGATAAAAAAAAAAAATTCTCGGAGTTATAACTATAAACGAAATAACAAAACAAGGAACCAAAGTATCAACGATTATGTTGCTGAAGAGACGTTGGTTTCGTGCCAAAAGAGGTAAGCATTTTGACGTCGAAATTTCTGTTGTTGAGATATCTGAACAGAAATCAGTTAGCCTCGATTCCAAACCTCGAAATCTTGCTAAATATCGTGATGAAAGCGCAGTTATTTGGATCCAGTAAATACTTTTCGTAACAAGATTACATGTTTAGTTAAGCCTCTCAGAGGTGGATTGAGTGGCAAATTGAAAATCTGTCAACAAGGTGGCCGAGCACTATTTAGAAACCACACGGCTTACAATTTCACACTACTACTATTTTTTTTTCGAAAATCGCTGCAGCTTATTATTTACGAAGATTATTTAAAAACTGTATTAGATAATACTTAAAAATAAGTATATCGCATTTCTCTATCATGCTTACAAAAACAGAATAATCCGTAATTTCACATTTTTTGTAAGAACTGGTTATATTATCTGAATATTTTAACAAAACAACGTTATATCATTGTAACAGATTTCAGCGTCATTAACTCACCGACGTCAAAGCACAGTAACATTTACAAAATGACCTATTATTACGAATGTGACTTCTACATAAATTACATTTAAATTAAAAGCTCCGTTAAAGATACAGCAGGAAACTTATCTCAGAGTTCATTTAAGCCAGAAGATGGTTATTAATTATTAAAAAACGGAAAATGCTAAAGTACACCTCTAGAAATTTTCCTCTCATTTCTCAGGAATAATCCTAAGAAAATACATAAAACCATTGTCATCTTGATGGTCTGACCGTTAGTCAAGCTTGGATGGTTCGGAAACACAGCTCACAGCTCTGATGCAGAATAAGCTCGGTGTGATAAATCTTAGGAGGCAAGTGATGTTCTTGTGAGGTACTTGTAGAGAGTCGTGTTGCTGGGGTCGCTGGCGACTGCTTCAGTGAGAGAAAAGAGAAGAGGTGAGTCATCGGTTGTCGCAGGGTGCCGGTTCGATATCTGCCATGATTATGTTTGTTTCGAACGAAATGTTATATCTGGCTCATATCATCCCACATTTTAATTGATTCACAAAGAAAATACATGAGGGTAAAGTCATTCAGTGAAATTTTTTGATGGGTCACCGTGATACCTCCACAGGAGGTAAAGTAATTGTATTGAAATAGAAATTAGGGATAGGTATCCCGGAAGAAAGGAAGTCAATTCCGTAATTTTGTATTTATTGCCCTCACAAATGCCTGATGCATATTAAACAAACGAAAATGTAAAACACACCACTCCTTACCTGGTATATATGTTACATGAACCAGTCGTCTAGGAGATTCATCTGTTTCCATCCATATCTCCCCGAGAAGTTTTGTTTCGTATTTCATTTCTAAACTTTATTTTCAAATTGAAACACGCCTATTAGCTCAAAATTTGAATACGTGTTAACACAATATTTAGTTATTACTTAGGTCAATTGTTAGATCCAAAGCAGGGCCTGCTTGCTATATTCTTGATCGGCAGAATTTAAAGATATCAACCAACGCGGAGCTACTAGCAAAGTCAAGGAAAAGAAATGTGGAACTCCTTTCACAACCTACAGGCTGAGTGCTGTTCAATGATAATCTTTATCTTTCGTTACTGCTTCAATACATTCTTGGTGCAATAGTTTCAGATTTCAGTTCCCTCCCCAGAGCACAACGCCCGCCCACGCGCAATTATAAAAATGATTTATTACTCTACACTTTTGCGGTTCATCATCCACTCAATATGCTTGATGCTATTCTTACCTTTTTTCTACTTTTTGATATCGCGGTGAAATATAGAAGCCTACTTGTTGAATTGTGTGTTTGACGTGATATCCGCACCGTTAGTTACAGGTAAACCTGGAGTTGTATCCTTCATCATATTATATTATGTTCCAGGCGTATCAGAGAAGTGCTAGAAATTAAAAAGAGACCAGATAATATGAATGCGGACGGCGGACTACAACTTGACCAAATATGCTCATGCTTGCTAGGAAAATGCGGGATGCAAGCCCCCATTGGACAGGCCACGCTGGCGGCGGTAGCTTGAGTGACGTCACTCTAAACGGTTAGCGCGCTCTTCGGGAACTATGCATAGGCGACTCTGATCCCAGTCTTGGACAGTCCTCTGAAGAAGGCCGCAAAATGATGGCCGAAACGTTAGTTTTTCATACATTGACGTGATTCAACCCGAAGAATCAAGATAACATTGACATTTATTTTTGTTCTGCGCAAATTTCGTTAACTATAGGCCTAGAATAAAAGGATCTTCCACCCTTTCTATTTGTCTTAGTCACTTTTCTTTTTTCGCATTAGACTCCATCAACTATGTTGTTAACTTCTCCAATCGTTGGTTGGCATACAGAAAAAAAGAAAAAAACACTTGCGACTGTGATGTTGAGCAGGTGTTGCTTTGTTGGCACGCGTCTGCACTGTGCGCCTCTTCCATTGTGTTGGCTTCAACACGGCTGCCAAGACGTCTGTCGCTATTGGGACCCAGACTGCCAAAACAATGGACCAGCCCCCGAATCACTGCTAAGTCATCGTGATCCAACCATTCCGCCCACGAGCGCCGAAAGTGAAAAGGTGCTATCAGAAAGTGAGATACCTAATGCTGGAAAATCCACCTGCCCGAATGGTCTCGTTAGTAAAAAACGTCTACCTACATCACACACTGGCGGAAATTAAAAGTGCAACACCCGGACAGGAATGATGGAATTTTAGGAAACTTTGTAGAAATATCCTAGTATCCCAGACATGCTCTACAAGTGACAAATATAGGGACCATGTGGTCCACATTGTGATCGTAACCCCTTGCAAGGCTTGTGCTGAGATGGCCTCAGTACGAGGACGGACATTATATTGTTGGTAGGAGGGAATTGGAATGGTAGAAAAGAAGGGTATCACAGTAGGGTGCAGCTCCCCGTCCACACATTGGTGGACTGTCATTGTGCATTCAACAACCACCAACTCAGTACTGCGTGTCGAAACCCATTACCCCAAACTATGACACCAGTGACAAGATCTATGTTACCTTCTTAAATCACAGCAGGGTAAGCCCTTGTTCCACTTTGCCTGTATACATGTTTTCGATTATCACTTTCCCACAGACAGAATAGAGACTCGTCTCTAAAAACAAATGTACGCCATTCACGTGGTCCACTTGCGTTTTGCAATACATCAGGTTAGACGATGCTGGAAATGGAATCAGGTTAATGGAACACATTGCATAGTGGTCAGAGAGTGTAACCCAGCTTCATGCAACTGGTTTACAATCGTTCGGAGGGTGACTCTCTCTGTAACCACTGCTTGGATCTGGCCTGCAGACCCGTCTGACAGCAACAGCCCCCCCCCCCCCTCACAATCCTGCGGTTTTCACGTTCTGTCGTCGTTCTGTATATACCTGTGCTGTAGGATTACTAGAGCATGCTTCTTTCACCCACTGTGTAACAAGTCTGTACAGTGACATTGCACTACGGTCAGTTCTTTGTGAGATTTCACGATTTGATGCATCCACTTCAAACACGCCTACTCTCCGACCTCTCTAACAGTTAGACCTTTGGGTGTTACACAGCACTGTTCTCCACTTATAGGCTAAAAAAAAAACATAGCAATTTTGCATACTAAATAGCCTCGTGATTCTCGTACTATTACATGTAAAACCTTAAAGTTTTTATAATTTAATACTCTTTATACGGGCCAAATAATTTCTGTCTTATTTCAAATGATTATAACTGTCACATACCACAACAGATAATTAAGATTGTAATATTATGTGTAATTATTTATTAAATGGTTATGCCATACGAAATAAATATATAATAAAAGTTTTTAAGAATTCCCACAATAGGCAAACAGCAATTAACAGGTCAAGTTAAAAAAAGTAGAAAAAGGTGAAATTCCGTGTACCTTTAAAAATCGGAATTCAAATATCTTCAATTAAATCTGTACAGATTGTAGATTCAGCTAATTTCATAAATATCTGTATATTAGAATCCTAAACAACATTGACTGGAGTGAAACATAATTATTTTATAATGGTTTTGTGCTTCCTCTAGGTCGTGGTCTTTAGAGGCTGGAAAGGCTCGGAGACATACACTCTTCATTAAAATTAAACGACATAAAGTTATTCGTTTAAACAACTGCTCACTGAATTCCAGCAATGCAAATAGTCATGAAAGGTAACATGTTTCGAATCCGTCTCCATGGGGCGCTCAGGGAGGGATTAATAATTTTGGTTGCATGCAGCCAAATGACTGTTTTCTGTAGACTTTCTCTTACATAACACACAACTCCCTCTTTAATTTGAGATTTTTGGTGTAATATAATAATGGCAAAGCTTGTTATTCTCTTCAGTCAAGCTTATAAACAACCATTATGTTGTGATTTGCTAATGATATTGTCCCGTTAGCAGTCAACAGTGAATCGAGAAATTACTGAATGGCAGGAATAAAATATTGTGATGGATATTTGAACTAAACATAAATCTATGCAAAACAAAATTGAAGAAATTTAGCAGGATCTATAGCAATAACAGTCGATTAAATATCAAAATACAGTCAAATGTTATAGAAGAAGTAAGTGAATTTTATTATTTGGAAAGTAAAATTGTAATTGATGGCAGAACAAGAACGATAACATATTCTGAGTATCACTAGAAAAGATAATCTTTTTCAAAAAGAGAAACCTTTCACTATCAAATTTTGACTAAGGTCTCAGACTGTATGTATGGAGCACAGCTCTTTCTGTAAATGAAGCCTCGACTTTTGGAATGCCATAAAGATGGAAGGGTGTTTATAATTAAGTGAACAGATAAAGAACGAAATGAACATCTTTTGAAAATGATAGGCGAGGACAGAGAGTTTCTGAAAACCCTCACACAAAGAAGAGACAGGATGGTGGGGAACAGTTGACGTACTGTAGGGGAAGAAAAATAATAATACATGAAGCAGATAATGGAGGTCATAGGTTGTTATGGTAATTTTAGTTTAAGAAGTTAGCTTAAGATAGGAAGTGTATCACTCTAGTAGAGAGCATGATGATAAGAGAAAAATATCACACGAGAATTTGATTCCTTCCTTCTACTACAATATTACTCCATTCAGTATGAAATCGTGGTAATTCTAATGGCTTCACCCTGTTACTGGTCGAAAACTTTGTCATTATACTTGGTGATCTATAAAAATTGCTATAAGACAGAAACCTTGGAGAAATTCCTCCCATCGACTTCGAGAAATATGTAAAATTAAACTATCTACAGGGATGTTGGGTATTAAACCTACTTCGAGCTCCAGATTTTCAAAATCTTCTGAGTGGTATACGCCAAACTGGTTGGCTGCAGTAAGTAATTGTCACTATGAACACAGCGAATTGCTCCTTTTTCGAGAGCTGGATTTTTGTCTCCATTGTGCGGAAGAACTATTAAAAAAAGCATGATTGCTATCCTGGTAACGGTTCTGCATGCTTTCACAAAATCAGCTTTGCGATTTTTGGTCACTCATTTTATCGCAAATATGATTTTTATAGTTATAACAAGCGGATTACTCGGTATTGCTAGGGGGCTGGATATGAAGAGTCTGATGTTTTATTCCGCTTGATTTGAATGTTTTAAACATTTTCCATCACCATCCATTTTGGCCAAATTCCTTGCCGTATTCGAGACATTTGCAAAAATCTGAACGGTTGCACATGTAAATTTTACTTAAAGGGAATGATGGGATATAGTGGGTGGAATTTTGTAAAGCAATCGTAAACAGCATTTCCTCTTTGTTTTAAAGTATAAAAACGGAGCCGTTGTACCTATAAATTTTCCTTAAGGGGGGTGATAAGGGAAAGTGGGTAGGTTTTTGTAAACCATATGTTGAGAATATTTATATCTTTGTTTAAAGGTACACGTATGCAAAAATATGCAAAAGTGAGTATCAAGATGGAATAGATTTGTGTAAAACATACAAATGTACACACATCCATGTTTCAAAACTTTAAGATCTGGGAGAATTAACTACAACCACATTTCTCTCTCAAAAAAGGCCTTCATTGACGGCAGCAATATAATCACAGACAGAAATAAAAATTAAGTTTTGCTTTTATTAATGCTGCAGTCAAGGAGACAGCATTATTCAAGACTCCATTGCTTGAACACCTGTCTTCTGCAGAATACCCGTTTCGTTCTCGAACAAAAACGAAACAAAAACAAAACAAAAATACTGCTAACTCCTTCCCCTAAAACTAGCGGATCTTAAGTAAAGACGTGAAAGCTAAACTGGTAATGGGCAGTTGTACAGCCTAACGGCAGGTTCTGCGGCTCGTAGATCAACGTTAATCGTCGGTACGGAGAGGCAGTTAGCAGATGCCTATCTGTAGACGCACACAAGTCTTTCAATTATACAGCGTGGCTGCTGCCGCAACCATCAGCCCATTTCGCACCTCAGGCCGCGGGCGAACACCGCACAAAAGGGGTGCCTCGCATTTTTTTCCTCACTTAACGCCTCCTCAGTTTCTGAGAGGGATAATAAGAGTTCCACTTCACACCTGCGAGGGAAGGTTGGCCGGGCCAGACGTGAGAGGGTTATTAATTGCTGCGGCTATCGCCGGTTGATCGTAATTAGCTGTGTTTCTCTCATCAGCTGGAAGACGCTACCGGCTGGGCCCTTCCGGACCAGACCTACACAGCTCTGCACCAAAGTGGCTGCTGCTTGCTGCTCGCACCGTAAAGAACAATACAACAGAAGGAGTATGTGCCGCTCAGAAGAGTTGTGTTGGGCTGGCAATGATTTCAGCTACTGCTCTTTTTAAAATGTTCCGTATGAGTTAACGCTGTGACATTATCTCCTCTCCGGTGAAAACGTTTCTCCTCTTGATCTGGTCTCGCACTCTGGCGGACGCGGGTTCGAATCCCCATCGGGCAAACCAGATTTGGGGTTTCCATGGTTTCCCCACATCATTCCCGGCAAATGCGAAGAGTATTCCTTCAAAAGGACATATCAGAATTCCTTCCCGTCCCTTGCCCCAAGTCTCTATCCGCCTCTAATGACCAAGGCGTCAACGAGGCGTAAAGCCATAACTAAAATCATTTCTCTGCTTCTATTTCAGGGTGGTGATATGACTCTAGCCTTTTTTTTCTTTTTTGGAACTTTATGGCTAGTCGAAGAAAATATCATAAGAATCTAAAGAAGATTCGACCATAACCTTTATCAAATAACCATTCCGGAAGACACCTAGGTGAGTTTCAAATTGCCGCGCATTCCGCCTCTCTAGTGGCTGGATATACGATTTAACCATGAATCCGTACCACGGAGCGTCTTGGTATAATTTATTATGAACTAACAAAATTCTGCCAGACATAAAGACAAGACTAGTGCTCGCAAAAATTCCTGGCCGGACAAGGAATTGATATATAAATTGGATTGGAATTGTCTGTAAAACAAACGACGTTGGTTTAGATTGAATTTATTGAACTTATTTACGACTGTGACGAAATACGTCTTTCCCAAACCTATTTGGGTCGCAATGATAGTACATATTAGAGAAATTTGGTGTCGTATGGATTCTTATATGGATTCTTTATTCTCTCGTGCTATTCGCAGTTGCAATTCGAAGAGTTAGTTTCAATACAATGCACCCTCTACCAACCACAGTTTTGTGAATCGCAGAGTACAGATGTAGATGTAGACATGTATTCAAACCTCTGAGCCTGAGATTTCGAGAAAAATAAATTAAATTTAGCATTGCAGGTAGATCTTAATTTACATTTACTAGTTAGTGAATGGCTAATATGTCTTAACGCATTAACACTGATTATTCCAACCCAATCTTTCATATGAAGAATTGAGCGGTATCACATACAATGACAGCTCGACGGGATATCAGCCGTAGATTAATTACTAATAGGACAGCTGCCAGATTAAGTAAGAGTGTTATTGTCAACTGCTTTGACATTATTACTTACCTGCGAAACACCTACATGAGCGCGTTGAGTACTTATTAACGACATTCTGTTTCAAAGTGCATACTTTAGACTAAATATTTACACTGTGCAACTAAGTCAAGTTCCTCAGGTTGCCGTGTTTCTCCAACGATTCCCATTAAAAATATTATTCTAGTTTCTCGAAATTACTGAAAAATGTGAGAATGAATTACAAAAAATTAACGTTATTAAAAAATTCAGTGGTTTCACACTTATTGCACTGACAGGTAATTTTGTGTCATTGTTGAAACAGTGAATACAAATCTTCAACAATTATTTTCACTCCCACTCTCCTGCAGAATGAAATGACATAATCGTAATAATATTGCTCAAAAGACGTCACCAAGCAGTAAATCATGTAAGGAGTGTAAGAAACATGTAGAATTAAACAACGAAAATACACATTATTTTTCATATTGTTGGTATTCTGGTACTGAGTAAACTCTTTATTTAAATTGTCTGACTGACAGAATAGTTATAGTTGCAGACCGATCGTGTTGGGTGAGCGGTGACATTCTGGCTTCGCATTCGGGAAGACGCAGGTTGGAATTACCACTGGGCTATACTGATTTAGATTTACCATGGCCGAGTTCCTTGTCATTCCTTGTCCCCAGTCCTTTCCCACCTCTAATGACGTCGACAAGGGGTAAAGACATTAGCAAAAAAAAAGAAAAAACATATTAGACGAGAGCAATAATAATTTTAGTATAGGATGTGGAATTCAGCTAAAAACAAATTTGTATGTAAAATTTCACGCAAATCGTATGATCACTATACACCATTATCATAATCAAGACGCTGACAGTTCATTTGAGAGGTGGCAGATTTCTTTCATTAGGAAATGGTGATAGCTTCGAACTAGTAGTACTTACGCGTAAGAGTGAACTCGGCAAAGGCATTTGTACTTTTTTAGTAGTGAGACTTGGTAATTAGGAAGGGCAAAGAAGGAAACAGTTTGGCTTTTTGCGACATGGTTCGAACGGACACACAAAAAAAGCGAAATACATTGGTTTTCCCGTAAGATAGGATCGGAGAAGGTGTAGCTTCCTCTAGGATTAAGGAAATATAGTCTACACCAGGCTCCATCTCCCCTAGCTTTGTTTCACATACGGTTCCTCCTGGAAAGGATATAGTATGAAGAAACGGGAAACGGAAAATACTTAGAGTACTCCAACTTGGAATCATTGTCGTTTCTAAAATCGTCGATTACACCATTGTCATAATCAAGACGGTGACATTCTATTTGAGAATTGTCAGAGATTGCTTTTGTTAGGAAATAGGGCTAACTTTAAACCAATAGATTAAAAGGAATACTTTCATTTATGAATTCTTTAATGTCGTAATATCGTTGAATGAGACTGAAAAGAGAGAACTCCCTATCACATCGCAAATAGTAGAACAACAGCATCGCACCATCAGATGGGCACGGGAAAGGACCCGAGGAAGGAATTTGTCCATGGTGTTTAACAGGAACCATCCCCGCATTCGCATGGAGTGATGTGTGTAGGCCATTGGAAACCAAAACCTGGATGACCGAAAGAGGATTCGAACTTTCATCCTTCCGAATGCGAGATCAGAGCGTTACCGCTCACCGACCACACTTGGTAAGCGTGTTGTAACATTCTATTCGTCTAATTTTACCATGGATGGGTAGTTAGTTGTAAAACTAATTGAGTAGCTGTTCTAAGAGAAACTGACAAGGAAGGTAGTGTGCTATTTATCTATGACTATAAAAACAGCACTATTGATCATTTTTAAAAGATGGTTTGATAAAATAAATATTTTCGTTTGCACCCATATTGTTTAGTATCTTTTCTGAAGAGGTGGGTTGGTTCAGTAAAATTCAGTTTGCAGGTGATAGATACTAGCTTAGGGAAAACTGAAAGCAAATCTTTTTGGCAACTGCTACTTCTCCAACCAAGAATTCTTATATTACATTTTACTGTAGGCCTATGTAATTTAACAGTAAAAAAAAATACAGTCATATATTTCAAAATTCAAGTTGCCTGATATTTGGCCTGTATGTGTGTTTGTATTGTCTAATAGATTGCAGTGTGATTTTTATGATACATCTGTATGTGTAAAATAATCATGACAAAGTTCTTCATCACATAAGCTATCCGTAAGCATGGGTTTATGGAACAAAACTAGAAATTCACAAAAAATAAATAACTTCGACCCGCAAAAAACTGAAAATGCTTTCCCACGTACCAATACCACCTACACTTTCAGTTCAATTTTCATATCTATCATCCTTGTGAATAACTCTGAACCATATGGGCTAAATAATTTCACATTTGTCAGCTTGTGATTTCTTCTGGAGTGAGTATTAAATCCGTTCGAATCTCTTACGTTATGTAACTTTTCGATATCAGTTTGAACAATAATTGGATTCCTTCTTCCACAAGAGACTTTAACAATTTTACATGGATTTAATTAGCCCCTACTGCATTCTAATGAGTGGAAGTATTTCCGAGCTGTTCACCCCGTTGGCGCAGGTGGTAGCAGTTAGCTGGTTTGAGTCCTAGAGGTGGAAGAAATTTTCATCTTCATTACTTGTACGGTAGGGTAAGACAGGTGATGGTACACAGTTGCTAATATTTTACACCAAAATCTGGTTTATATCCCAAATCTCTCCGCAGTGCGTATGGATTGAAAAAATACGATACTGTGTATGATTTGGAGGGGGATGGGGGGGGGGCTTGTCGACGGCAAGGTCATTAGAGACGGGAAAGGATTGGGGGACGAGGAACTTGAAGGAATTTGGCAATGGACTTTTAAGCAATTGTCTCCGAACGTGAGGCCAGAGCGTTACCGCTCACCCACCACGCTTGCTGTGGATGCCAATTCGTCCGTTGAATGCGGACGTGAACCTTGGGAGACCCCTTGTTGTCTTTTGGAACAATAATTCTGAATTTGACACAGCACCGCACCTAGAACCGCAGGGGTTGTTGAATCAAGTCTGCCTTCGATCTGTGAAACCATTGGCAAACCGGTTGATTTGATGCGTAATGTTCGATCAGTTTCTCTTTTACCATTTAATATCCTTGAACTGCAAGATGATATGCTGTGACATAATATTCACGGAAGTCAACCACACAGAGTAGTGAAAACAGAGCTTTGTGACAGCTACATTCGCTGTCTCCTCTACGTGTCGAGGCAATTCAGCAAAGGTAGTTCCAAGACAAATAGATATCACAGCGCCAGGAGAAGGTTGATGCAAATGCTAGTTTTCTTTACGGGAGGGAACAGGTAATCTATACAGTCAGCAGGTGGGTGGATTCAATTAGCTGTTGTGGGTTGTTTTATTATTCCTAGCATTATCCAGTGACTAAGAAAATTATCAAGAGATTTGTGGCATGTATCAAGTAATACATTTTGTTCGCACGTATTGCATGTTCAGAATGACTTTGGAAACATCGTAAATAAGTTATCTGCATTGTCCATGTAATTATAGAGTGGGCGAAAACGTCCCATTCAACAGCGAGATGTAATTAAGGGATATTATATAGAAAGATAGTTGTAAGATAATTCATTTCATTTTCCGTTACCTGTGTAATGGATTAGCCCAGTGCTGCAAAGATTTCACTCAGATAAAAGAACTCAGGTCTCGACATTGCCTAACAAACGTTATAAGTAAATTAATCATAACGGTATGACGATAGCTTCATCGCTACCGACATTGGTATAACAGGCTGAATTTGGTCTTTCTGCGGCGAAAACACTGTAGCAGTGATCAGTCGTTTACCGCAGTCGAGCACGGAGGAACTTCCTCGTAATGGTCATTGCTTGAACATCATCAGCTTTCTGCCTTAAGGCCGGTTTTCTCACACAGTTGTTCTCCATGCTCTCTTCCACATGGAGTGTCATACTGTGCACTAAATGGAAGGATATTGGAGGAAGAAGTAGGAACAGTACGTGCGTGGTATGGAAGGATCATTTAAATAAAACAAAACTTATTTTCAGGTATAAGATGTTTCATTTGTAGATTAAGGATAAATAAATTATTGAGGGATTATTTGGACAGTATAAATCTAACAGTAAATTAATTTTATTAAAAATGTATAAAATACATAACTAGTTACGTAAGAAAAGACATATGCTCTATTAGTATTAATAATGACTGAATGTTGTTGGATTTGAACATGGCAACACGTCTGTTTGTCGACGATCCCACAACAGTAACAGAAATCTAACGAGCACACAACCCAATAAGAATCCAGCAGTCTGTGATTTTATTTAAAACATATTTATTTTGTGAAAAGCAGTAACTGTTAATAAATTTTTAATTCTACTTTTCAACTGGAAAAATTTACTTTTTGCCATCTTGTTTGCAAAGATACATATGTCTACAAGTTTATTATGCTTGAAATATCTAACAATTAATAGCAACAGCATCAATAACCACGAGAATTATAAAAAATCAGCTGTTGGTTTTTTCTTGTTGAAAGAATTGTGTTTTTTTTTTTTTTTTAAATGCGCAGTTTCCTTTGAATTTCAAAATTACTCAGTGGCCAACCAGTGTGAATGATAAATGACGAAAAAATCACAATCTCCAAAAAAGTCACTACGGTTTCAGTTTTACACTTTCCTGTTTGTAAAGAATTTGCAAAATTCTACAATTCATTAAGCTGTAAGGTTGGTAGCAGCACTTTTCTTTTCTGATTTTGATCACCAGCACTTTTTGCAGGAAAAAACGAGGTAATTTCTACCTGGACAATTGATTTTTTTTCTTACTTTTGCGCTGCAATGTGTACTTCATTTTAGTAGAAGCGTTTTAGCATTATTTCATTTTAACCAAGTCACCGATCTGGTACGTTTTTTGGCTGAGATCGAGAGGCCATGGTCTCGAATCCTAGACATTGTCGGTATATATACCAGCACTTTCGTGTACCAGGTCTCCACGAATACTTCGTGGTTAGGATTCCTAGTAAACCTGTAGGTATATCCGCGATAGAGGTGGAACACACCTTGAAACTCTGTCAAACATTTCTAAGACTAGATTGAATTTATTTACATATTAAAAAACTTTTATATTGATTGGTAATTTTAACCAACTACTTACCGAGAGTAACAATAAAAAGATAATCCAGCTGACAGAGTGTACATTAAATATTTCTATTTACAGTGTACTTTAAAACCAATCAGAAATTTAACAATTCACTAATATAAATGAATTTTAAGATTATTTTTGAACCGTAGTGGTGAAAAAACTTAATTTCATAATTTATTCACATAGACCTTAGAATATTACACTTTCATTGAAATTGGAACAAAAATAAAAACACTTTAACACAGTAAATGTCATTCAAAAACGATCAATTCTTAGGGAGTTCATTGGATCGTTATCTGTATAAGAATTGTACAAGATTTACTCGTATATTTAGGAACATCGTGTTGTTTCGATTGAAAGAAAAGTACTGCTGCGGAATAAACATCTATAATGTTTATTATTCTATCGCAAAATGTAGAGAACTTCACAACAGTTTCAGAGAGTAAGATGTATGATCCAGTCAGTAACTGATATGATAAAAGAAAGTGATGAATAAGTGGAGAAGGAATTTATAATTCATAAATGAGAAAAGTAGATCGGTGGAGAATTTTAATACTTAATTTATATAAAATAATAATAAAATAAAGTGTTGGGTAGATGACTAGGGAAACTGCCACTGAAGCATGCTCTCAATCGCTATTAAAAATTCAGTTCAACATAACTATAACATATTTATAAAAAAACTGGACAAATCATAGACTTAAAAATTTACAAATAAAATGTAATGTACGGATAGACACCTAAATGAAACATGTATAAATAAAAAACGGGACATAAGACAGGAACTACAAGATAGTCAGTTCACAAGTGATGGAACTAAGTAGTGTAGGTCCACAAGTGAAGATTGGTATTAGTTAGTTGCAAGATTCAGATGATGTACGTAACAGCTTGAATAATCAATCCACAATCATACATAACTAATTCTTCAGTTTCTCATTCGTCCTAACCTAGATTGCAAAGAACCGACTAAAATAGGTAATCAGAAAAAATGGTAGTTCAGTAAGTGTATATGAACATTCGACGTCGCGTCCTAATGGTGCCCTAAACTGCTGAGTAAAAATGCTGATACCATAAAATATCACTGACGAATGAGTTTTTTGGATACTGAAGTTGAGGTATGATGACAAAGATCAGTTTACTGAATACACGACGTTATTTAACAGGATAAGCTGCCATATGTTTCGGCTTCAATAGCCCAGTCACTATCAAAGAAGCGACGTTTCTAAGTTATTGTTTATAGAAATGTGACTTGATTATCGTTGGTAAAGACGCCTTTATTTGGCGACAAGTGAACTGAGACGATTAGCAGTGAACCTACCGCCAGATATTTCTTCTTAACGTCAGTTGCCGCAACATCAGCAGTCATGACTCAGCTACCAGCTGAACAATGTGGACGATATAATTAAACACTACACTCGACATCCGGTGAATCAAGATAGCATTAATTTTTGTAATTAATATACTTAATGTGTATTATGTCTAGTGCTTGATGTGTTATAATGCATTTTATTTAATTAAGTGAAGCTGATTTTCTTGCATGTCATTTCCGCTCCCGAGGTAGCCCATTTGTTGATAGCCGTGTATCTGATCCTGCTGATCATAATTGGAACAGTAGCTGATGGGGCCGCCCATACTTCCGCTTCGGAAACAATCACTACAGATGAAAGTACCTAAAGTTGTTTTATAAAATATAGCTAATGTCTAGCGCACCACGTCACCTTGAACACTTCAGAGAACATGAAAATAGTTTTTTAACGTGTTAGTAAAATACCTATTTCCGATTGTTTAATTTAAACGACTTCTAACAGAGACTAAATGGTAAAACGAGGGAGATAGGTATCTTTTTTACGGGTTTTCAGAGTTGTCAGCTAATTTTTGATTCGTTAGGCAAAACAGTATGAAACATACAGGTAAATAAACGCAAACATTGAAAACATGAGAAATGTTATATGTCACATTACTGACATGAACCCTTAAAATCATTAGAATCCCTTCGAAAACAATAACACGAAATTAAGAGCATTTATTTCGATTAAAATTGTGAATGTGTATAAAAGAATATTTCTTTTGTAATCATTTCATAAGTAATTGTAAACTTCGTTTTAGCTTTCTACTGAACCTTTGAGAAGTTCTAGTAGCGTGTAGTAATATTCAGCATTGCTTTAAATGTTTGTTATGATAGAGAGATAGGGAGTCTTTCGTTATATATATCGAGGAACGAATAAACAATACGCCGAACTGTAGAAAACCGAAATACGATTAGAGTGACCGGGGTTTTGAGAATTTTCTTACAAATGGGGCTCCAACACCAATTGGTTTCGCCAGTTTTAAGACAGCAATATGATACCGATTTTCCCACAAGTTAACACGAATTTCTGGCACATTGCCATCAGAATACTACACGATCACGTATACGAAGCCTGCCTACCTTCTTTGCCTGCGTCGTGATACGATTTGACGGGCTCAGTTGACTTTACTGGACAACCAATATTTATAACAATCTTCGCTAAAAGTGTATATTGATAGGCAACATTCTCTAATTTCAGTCTGAAGGGAGATCGACCGAAACATACAATTGCATAATCTCACGATATGGCATTAAAGATTTCAATGGAAAATGGATAATGAAAATCACACAGAATCTATGGTCGTATTTTCTTATTAATCTGACTATAATGGCTAAGAACGTAACACACGATTTTTTTGATTTATTTTCAGAGGAAAAACAGTTACAGCATAGATAAACAGATATAGCACCAAAGATTTCAAGGGAAAAGAGATAGTGAAAATCACACAGAATCTATGGGCGTATTTTCTTATTAATCTTACGACCATGACTAAGAACATAACAAAGGATTGCAATCCCGCAGTGTTTTCAATCCCGCGAGATCCCGCGGGATTGGTACAAACAGTTTTTCAACGCATATATTTTAAACATAGTACTTAAAAAATTAAATAATAATTAAAGTATTAAATAATTTTTAATGTTAAATGATAAAAATTAACAGTTAACAATATGTTGATTGGCAAAATGACATTAAAACTTTTTAGCGTGTCTTAAACGTATTTAAAGGTTTTACATTTTTGTTTTTTAATCTAAACCAATTTTTAATAAATAATAAAAATGGAAAATATTGAGTCTTAGGTCATATTATGTGCCTTACAATACATCACATAAGTTTAAAAATATGGTTTGCTTAATGGCCAACTTACCAGAGTTTTTTTTTTTTTTTTTTTATTCTAAATAAACGTTCCATAACATCGAGAAAAAGATTTTATTTCACAAAGTGAAGTGAATATACTCTGTAAAGTGTAGACTTGGCTCAGAACAAGATCTCACAACTTTTTTTCACTGCACAAGCACGAGACTTGGCCCTTTTTTGCGTGATTCTTTATTATATCTCCTGATTCGTTGATTGATATTACAGTTGATTCAATGTTATTAATAGAAACTACTCACCAACACGTAAACTGTCAAGTATTTCAGATTTACTTATGTGGCGTAACAACTTTTTTAGAGTGGAAATTATTATTTTTTAGTAAGAAAGGAGACTTTCTCGGCGAATGATGGAAGTGAAGTCCTCATAGGTTGTATCTCCGGATTTCATTGCAAACACACGGAATTACATACGTGAGGAAGACGGCGGAGACAGCCGTCGAAGAACGGTATTCCTACAACACAATTCGTCGATACACCCGTGAATTTCATAATAACTTTTTCTACCCTTAGTCAAAATAATAACAAGGAGAAGAGGGATTAATTGAAAGCCTGAGCAGCACATGTAAGAAGGTGGCTTTCGTCAAAGGAACGCATTGAGGCAGCGGCCAAAACAACAATATGTCAAAGGCTATAGGCCTACAATTTCCTTTTGATAGCTGTTAAATAAACAGGTACGCGATCGTTAAAATTGCGATAACATTAGTTTCATATCAAAGAATAATCAAATTTTCAACCGCAAATTAGGAAATTGTCACAATTACTTTATCTGCAAATACAGAAAATGGGAACAAAGAAACCGTGAATAAAAAGCTGTAACCGTGCGACACTTAAAAAATAATTATATACTTAGAAAATCGTACTAAATACGCACCATAACTCATAAATGTGTACTCGAAACAAACGTAAGTTTTGATGAATAAGTAAAAGTGTATTTATTTACTTACGAATGACGAAGGTTGACAAAAACAAACGCATGTTTACATGAGTCAAATGCCAACGGGAAGGGTACAGGCAAACAGTGCAATACATCAGATAGAGACCAAGTGGGTCAGCGAGTCACGCAGACTGACACGCGTTTCCGCCGGATTTTGCGGATTGCGGATCCGCTTAATTTTGTGCGGGATCCGCCAGGCTGTCTAATGATGCGGGATCCCGCTTTGCTGGATTACAATCTTTTTTTATATTTATTTACAGAGGAAAAACAGTTACAGCATAGTTACACAGGTATGTCAATAAAATGCCACAGGTTCATTACGATATCTTAACGATATAGTAGCAACATGTATTAACAGTGGGGGGATGGTACGGGTTCCAACCTCAAAAGACAACTTAGCTCAGCATCCAGTTTTACAAAAACGTAATCCCCCACAAGCTGAAGTGTGCTGCGGGTTGCAGAAGCTGGCTCGTAGAGGTCTTGACAGCGCAGCGTCGGGTTCCCACGTATGGCAACTGTACGCCTGGGCAGGTGTATAGTGACTCAGTCGCTTCTGCGGTGGGTGTCCAGCGTGTGGGACGCGAACGTTATTAGCAGGTGGGATGCCCACGGCCAGTTGTAAATCAAACGACACGAACGCCTTTCGCACCTTCGACTGTCGCATCTAATTACCAACAACAATGTTTTTCAGTGGCTCCCTCGTTGGTGTTTACCACAATACTCAATGGTGCATTTCAGAAAATTTAAAGCTTATCGATAGAGACTTGTTTGACTCTCGAGTGTAATAACAATGACATTTATATGATATATAGGAAACTGTTAGAGTCGTAATTGGTTACCCAGACTATTACAAACGTGTTTAACAAAAGATAATTACTGTGGACGGTTCACAGACTGTACAGTTTGTAGTACCTCAGAAAACAAAACAGGCGTTTCCTTTCCATTAATCATTCTTGGGCGTCTTGCAAGAGGCAGAGGGAAAAAAACATTATTGTAGGTTCTTATTCTAAAAAGTAAAACAAAATCTGTTCGAAAATTAACCTGCAATTACAATTTGAAGCGCATTTTGTCCTTATGTTACCTTAATCAGATCAACAATCAAACGGTGAAAACGATATTTACAGATTAAAAAGATATCTCACCCAGAGTTTTATTTGTGCTGAAATCATCATCATTATCATTCTCCAGCTCCAGTCTCCAGGGTGCTGGTCAGGAGCACTCACCACTTCTTCCTCTTCATGAATAGTTGTTGTTCGTGAACAGTCTTCCAATCTTCTATATTCTTCTTGATTTGGTCTCCATTTCTTGTTGGGTCTTCCCACAAGTCTTTTATCTTGGATGTTCATATTAAAGTAGGCCTTTGCTCTTCTTGCTTCCTCAATCCTTTGGACATGTCCATATCACCTCAGGCGAAGGATTTTGACACACTGATATTTATACCGACCTCTACACTATTGATTTCATTACTTACTTTGTCATTTTGTGTTCTCTGAAGCATGGTACGCAAAAACTTCATTTAAGAGGCTTGAAGTCTACTATTGTTTCTTCTGGGCAGGGTACATGTTTCTAGCGCATGGGGATGTAATAGGTTTTGAATAGTATATGTTTGCACTTTCTGGGAACTTTGTTGTCCCACAATAGTGTTCTGTCCTGGTCATGAAACTGCTGTATTATTATTTCTGTTTGTAATTTTACGTTTACTGGTGTTGTCTTTACTCAGGGTACTGCCAATTGGTCAACATTTTGGTCAACATTTTGTGGTTGTAGGTTGTTTAGGTTTTTCACATTGGAAGCCCTGTACTTGTTCCCATGACCATCGTCTTACTCTGGCTGTTTTTCAGTCCATATTCCTCAAACAGCTTGTTCCAATCCTCCAGCTTCTCTTGCACCTCTCCTGCACTTTCACCCCTAATCATGACATCGGCAAAGACTAGGGCTTTTGTTTCTTTTCCATACACTTCTTCGAAATTCTTCAAGATGTCACCCATCACAGCAATGAAGAGTAGGGGTGACACAGCACTGCCCTGTTATACTCCTCTTCTTGTCTCAAACAACTTGTTGTCTCCGTTGCCTATATTCACACAGGCTTTAGTGTTTTTATACAGCATTTTGATCTTGTTGATTGAAGATCCTGGTACATTTATTCGTTATCAGCAATCCCAAATTTTTGATCTTGCTATGCTATCACTGGCCGTTTCGACATCAAGGAACCGAGCGTGGTGGTTTAATGGTTAGCGTTCTCACCTCGCATTCGGGAGGACGCCGGTTCGAATCCCCGTCCGGGCATCCAGATTTGGGTTTTCCATGGTTTCCCAAATCACTACAGGCAAATGCTGCGATGCTTCCTTCAAAAGGCCATGGCCGAATTCCTTCCCATTCCTTGCCCCCCATCCTTTCCCGTCTCCAAAGACCTCGCTGTTAAGAGACGTTAAGCAGTTAAAAAAAAGGCATCTAGGAAAACCATAATGATTTCCTTACCCCTTTCTAGATGTTTTTGAATGAGCATTCTTGCTGAAAGATCAATTCTGCAGTACTTCTTCCTGGCCTGACACCATGTTGCTCATCCTCTGATAAGATTTCCAGATGTCTTCGTATTCTTTTCTCAATCACTTTTTCCAAGATCTTCAATCCATGCGAAAGATGTGTGATCCCACGATAATTTTCAAACTTTTTTCTGTTGCCCTTTTCTTAAAAAAAATATGGGTATCATTACACCCTTAGAATAATTCTATGGGATCTTATTGTCATTTCAAATGGTATTTAACTCCCTATACAACCACTGGATCCCATTCACCCCCGCAGCTTTTATCATGTCTGAGTTAACTTCGTCGTAACCACTTGATTTAATTTTCTTCATGGATTTCAAGGCAGCTTCCACTTCAGACCAGGTTATATGTGGTTCTGCATGTTGCGTGGCTTCTGCCTCAGTAAGCTCTTTTAAATCGGAATATGTATTCACTGCATCACCATTTAACAGTTTGCCAAAATAATGTCCCATTTCTTCCTGACCTTTCTGACATTCCTTATCACTACTACCTTGTTATCCTCTAATGCTTTCACTGATTCTTGCTGTCCTCTCCTATTGACATAATTCTGATTATTCCAAGGCACACGTTGGGCCGCCAAAATTGTGCTGTCCCATCATGTAGTCTTATTGGCGGGTTTTTAATCGCACAAGTATTAGAGTTTTACGATTATACAGGCATTAGACTTTTTGCAAAGATAATTAAACTGCATAAAACAATGATAACTGAAGCTACCAACAATTTTACTTTGGCAGAAATAGCAAATATTTGTTTCATTATTCTAAATTACGAGGATATTTAGTGTACTGAACTTTCTTGCAACCTCGCAGGCATGAGAAATAGATCATTACTGGGCTACTGGAAGGTAATCCCGTATTCGGTGTCGTTAGTTGCACTGGTGTGTTCCTGTTACTGTCACAGAGACTCGATCTCGAAATTCGTGATACACAACTCCGTCATATAAGGTGAGAAACCAGAATCATTGCTTACAGATAAATGTAACAACAAGAATTTTTCGTAGACCTCAATATGACATCGCAGTACTAAAAACTTCTCCATATGAAATATATTTACCATAAACCGTAGGACCTTCTTCACCAGATGATATTTCCGGAGCAGTTTAGTCCACAAAAGAGGCGGAGTCCATTCCAAGTAGAGAAACTCAGTGAAAAAAGAAGACCCATCTACGAAAAGTGGTATCACACAGAATGAATACCAGATCATAATTGTATAAAATATCCTTGGGTCTCATACGGGGGAAATGCGTTAATATTATGCGATGTTTCGAAGCCGATCTCCGACTTTATCGTCCGTGAAGTAGGAGATCGGGCACGAAATGTCGCATCACATTAACGCGCTGTCCCCGGGGTGAGCCAGAGAACACTCGATACAGTTCGTAGGCCTTGAAAACCTTTATTCTTTCAGAATATAATTAAATACAAAAATTCTAAATATGTTGGTCTACGACAAAATTTACGAAGTGTGGTAGGTGAACTGCTACTGCTGAGACCATGAATTCAGGAGGACGCAGCTTCGATCGCTGGTCGAAACAAGCAGATTACGTGAAATCACTACAGATAAATGCCTAGGGTGGTTCCTTTAAAGTTTCATGCCATAACTCCTTCAAAAATAAATTGCGTCTAAATATTGTGGGTAAACGATTAAGTCAAAATTTTGTAAAAATTGTATTACTACGCTGCTTATTTTAGTGTTAATGAAAATTACAGTTGCTACCTTTTAAGTGCAATTTTGATAATTTGGGCCTGATCATACTTTAGACTAAAATATACTTTAATTGTCTATGCGTACATTATCGACAACTTTTTTTTAATTTTAAAAGTTATTGATAAGATAACACATAAATAAGGAATGTTACCATTAAAATCGAATAACATTATCTAATAATGTTGATTGAATAAGAAATATCGATACGTTTTTATTAATAACAATAATATTAAATAACAAATTTTCTTTAACTATGTTCAGTATTCATATAAAAAAGAAAAATCTCCTGGTGATAGAAAAAAAAAACAGGTATTCCAGTATCATCCCCAAAATAATTACCGATCTACAAATATTTCTTAGCCTTAAACTTTCAATATATTATCATATAAGGATAAAAGGCGAGAGTTATTTGAATATCTAATGCACACCCGCCAAGTAAAGATTCTGTAATGAAACGTGTCGTACAGCTTCACATTTTTTATAGTCTTAAAAGTTATATAACTGACTTAATTGTAATGCAGCATATTCTTCAGAAGTACCTTACCTACACACCTACTTTTCCGTTTCACGAACTTTAAGATTATTTCAGTCTTTGAGGAAACTGTTTCAGTGTATCGTTCGGTAAACTATTCCAGGCCCTAAGTCTCCCACCTATAAAAGAAAATTTTCGCAAACCCTGATGCTTTTTGCAAAGAACCAAGATTTGATAACTGCATGTTTTCCCTACCAAGTACTACTTCTAATTTTTCTACCAACATGCGTCCATTACCAATGGTCCACAATCCCAGTACTCTCTTCGCCCACCTCCTGTTTTCCAATGACTTCCTACCAAGCTGCTTTGTCAGTTTAAATACAGAATTTTGCTACCTTTCCTTCAGTAGATAGCGTCAGCTATTATAAATTGAATAAGCATCATTTAATTTTAATCGAATCATGTAATTTTCTCTTATCTAAAAAAGATCAGTTTAACCTGTTATATTAGGATTGCTGGAATATTATCGAAGGCAAAGTGACAAGAGTATGACGCTGACCGTCCCACTTATTATTATCATATCCACCAGTAGGCAAAAAATGATTTTCTCCGTAGATCTTTACGTCTCGTCGATTTCGAGGTCATTAGAGCTGCGAAGCATTTTGCAACAGGGAACGGGAAGGAATTCAGTGTTGGTCTTTTGAAGGAACCATCCCGTAACTTGCCTGCAGTGATTTCGGAAAACCAAGGAAAACTGAATCTGGATAATCGAATCGGGAATGCTACCGAACTATGTGAGATGTGGGTAGGAAAAGCTTTGCTATTACTCGAGACTCGAAAATTTATTCTACACTTCTAGCGACAATAGCAAAAACATTTTTAAAAAAAAGTTATCTCGTCCCACTCAGCAAACTCACTTAGCACGCTCACAGTACACAAGAGCTGTTTGTCATAATACTTGTTTTACATAAACCAGATTTCCGCCTCTCGGCGAGCATGTCAATTTTATATGCATAAATCTGGCTTATACGTAAAAGATTTGTCCTTCGTTTTCTAACACTAATGACTCACTGAGAAAAGGCGCCAATAGTCTACTGCGGTCACATGGCGACTCGATTTATGACAGTTGGGATAGAGACAGGCGTAGCGTACTATATTCATACGGCGCGATATGACAATGGCGAGGCAACAAGTGTGGGCGTTACTCGCGGAAATCCGTCTCCACAATGGATAATAGCCGGGCACGACGTTTAATGGAGACTGTAAACGAGGCCACTCTTGAAATGAATACGGGAATCTCAGATTTATCGCGAACCTACGAGATGTCATCTCTTCAGCACTCAATATAACATACCAGCGTTATGCTAATTTATATGACAACCTGCATTTAATCTTCCGTAATGGTCTCCTTAAACATCTTGAGACACATCTTGCAGACGAATGGCAACGTATGAAACTTCTTGGATAAAGTTTAACCGAGTTTCAAATTGTGTTTTAATGAGCTTTTCCTACGGGGGTCACCGGAAAGAACGTTTCGGACGAAATACGAGGAATCGACAGTTACACATGACGGAAGAAGAAAATCTTGTAGTTGCATGGTTTCACTACAAAAACTTCAAGTCTCTCTCTCATATATATATATATATATATATATATATATATATATATATATTGCTTAACACATCGTCCACGTCTATGTCATTAGAGGCGGGAAAGGACTGAGAACAGAATGTGATGCCAGAGCATTACTGCTCACCCATTCCAATCGGATAGTCGGTTTGCATACTTTTGCATGTCAGTAGTTACAATCATGAAGTCATGCATCCTACAGTTAGGAAATGGGAACCGTAGTGATATTTATCATAGACTTTTGAAGCTGCTTATGGGGATGAAACTATTGATTCAAATACTGTGAGGAGATTAATCCGTAAAATTTCGTTCATCGTTTGCTGGTAATGCGAATATCGATGATGAACCCCGCAATGGTTTATAGGTTTTCCGATGCTGATTTTAAGCATAAAAACATTTGAGAAGACTTGCATTTTGTGTTCTGAAAAGTCCTGTGTCACGACATCATATCGCTAACACCAAGGCTTTTAGTACCTATGGATATAGCATTCTGCGATCTTTGCTTCGTCCAGAATCTGAAAACGGATCTTAAAGGAATTAATTTTCCCAAGCACGATTTTGTGAAGGACGCAATGAGGCCGTGGATGAAAGCCAATTCACCAGAATTCATTATCGACGGAACCAAAAAAACTTGCTCTTCTGTATGAAAAACGCATTTCTGTAAATTCTGACTGCTTGAAAAGTTAGGAAAAACTCTCGTAGCTGACAAAACTTTCCTAAATTCATTTTTATTTTCATTTGATTATCTATTTCATATGGCGAGTGTCTCCCGAATATACGTTAATTACAAATCACTAGGTTGTATTGTCACGCTTCCGTCATGGTTGGTTTAGTTTTGCTAAAAAAATTTAAAACGTAGAAGGACTGTTACACGGTCTCTAGCCTGAACCGGCATAATTCCAACGATGCGCAATGATGTCAACCACCCAGCTGACAACAGAGATGCTGTTGCTTTGTCTAGTGTTGTATTCGCAGACACAAGCGAAGCCACGAGAAAGTCGATCCGAGAATCCACAAAGTTCGGTGAATTTGTGGAATGGTCGAATGAAACCTGGTCAGAGAGGATCGTATACTCCAACAGGTGCTGAATTTTTCAGCATCTTGCAGTGGTAATTTCTCTGGCTCCTTCAGGGATAACCAGTGTGGTATAACTTTTCTGTGCACGATTGGTAAATGTTAATTGGTGTTGCAACCACAAGGAACGGCAGATAATCTTACATGAAGTCATTCAGAAGATCGCCTGTACCCGCAATTGCTAGAGTACTGATGTGACATTTTATGGCCTTCATTAAGTCCATCCTAAGATTAATTTTTATCAGACTGACTTAATAGTTTCTCATGTTTCACTGTATGGCTCAATGGTTAAGGTGTATTACTGGAGACTGAAAAATCCCCGGTTCAAATCCCTTTCATGGTGGGGATTTTCAAAGGCCCTTAACCCGACCTTAAACACTGATACAGCTTGTTGTGTAATGTGAAGTACCCTAGAATAGAGGTAGGCAAAATGACTCATTAAAAAGAGCGGTGCTCATTTGATCACTCAGTGAAAAGAACTACTTGTTTTGAACAGTTCACTAGTTCAGTAGCTCATAAAAAGAGTGTATTATTTTTTTCGTTTTTTTTACATTTAATTTAATTTAATTGTAATGGAGCACACGCTTTGGTGGCAATTTCCCTACACACCCAACTTCCCCCTATCCTGCACCCACCTACATTTGCCCTCTACATATTTTAACTTTAAATTCTTTTAACGTTTTCGGTAAGTTATTCATTTCCCTTGGTAATTTCCCTTGACATTTAGACCGATTTTGAACGTTAATCTAACAGGCGGTTATTTTCATTTATTTTTGTATTTATTCTCAAACATTTATTTCTTAAATACTACCGGATTATTTTCGCGTTGTAAATCCCATTTCAAAGCGTTAATGATATACTGTTCGGGTTGCTGGGAATAACCGAGACGTGTTTGATAATAATAAAGCATGGTTAGTTTTACATTAATTTATTTACAAACTCAAAGTTCAATCACTTTTATAAAACTTTTTTCTTTAGATCATAAGAAGGTTACCGTGCACAAATAAAATTTTAGTTATTCTTCCACTCAGCAACCTAGGGAGATAAGTGGAGCGGTATGTCAGTCAGACTTGGACGAACTCGCTCACCGCTGGTACTGCACCGTGAATGCTGAGCGCTGGAACGGAAAACGAAAAGTGAACTAACTAGTACTTCTCGATCTTTTTGGATCTCTAGATTTTCACGGATTTGAACGGTTTGGAACAGAGAGCGAATATGGGTGGAAGGGGCGGCAGGCGGGCGATAAGTGACGGGCAGAGGCAAAGTCGAAACTTAATGTTGACGCACACTGGGTTGAAGTTGGTTCAAATGAGACAGTGCGCTGTTCGACACTCGGCCGACATTCCATCGTCATTACGGCCTACAAGAAAAACTACCGTTCACTTTTAGTGAGCAACAGCTCACTCGCTCTTTCAAAAGAACTGGTTCACTCGCGAGCGAAACATCTCTATCCCAGAGCGCTTCCATGGTTCGAATTCCGCCTTAAATTGTAAATCACATTTACCTGTTATCACACGGTTGGGTTAGGTGTGGAGAAAATGAAGAGGCCGTCCAACCTCTGATATCAGTCTTAGTATTTCTATTTACGGAGGGTGTAACCAACCTACGGATTGAGCACCAGACTTAGTTTACCCTTCTTTATTTTTTACCATAGTCGCTAAAATTTTACGTATGTTTGTTTTGCTTCAAGGACTGTGTATCATTAATGAACATTTTTCATGTTCAATTTTTGTTGTGTACATAATTTTTCCCGAAGGAAAGATTTTCAAAAATCAACTTTGTATCTTTTCTCGCCTTATTCAATTATGCAAAGTTTGAATGTCCAAATATCTCATCAAATTATCTTTAATCTATAATACAATTTCGTAAGCTCACTCACTTACCTCGATAGCTATCGGGTAGAGAAAGGTGACGTCACGCGCCAGCCTGGCTCGCAAATCATCAGTTCGATATTATGTGAACAGCTTAACAGCCAAGCAATAAAATAAATGTCGGAATACATTCATTTAGTTTGCTTTTCGTAGCATTTCATTATTTTAAAAAATGGCACAACTTTACGCCCGAAAAAAACGTCTAATAAAATTATACTTTACGATTCAATGAAGTCCTTCGTGTCGTTGTCATTATTTTATAGTTACTGTCAAACTGCTCGGCCATGATTAGGTACGTACGTATTTACATTGGACATGAGATGTAAGTTACATCAGAATTTATTTTAAGGCTATTAAAAATTAAAAAGTGGGTGATTTATTAACAGCATTTTTCCCCGTCTCGGTCGCTATTTAATGCTTCTACACTGGTGGAAATTCAAAATGCAATGCCCAGACGAAGTTGTGAAAAATGAATGAAATTTGGCCGCAAGTATCCCCATTTCCCCATATAAGGAGTATTAAATGATTGAAAATTGGAAGTTTTACGTGTAATAGTATGAGAATTACGGGGCTATTTAGTATTCAAAATTGCTATGTTTTCTAGCCTGAGTGTTCTTGTTGACCAAGCATGCCAAGGCGAAGAGTGGTGACTCTTTACACTCAAATGTTTTACTGTGAGAGAGGGCAGAGAATTGGCGTGTTTGAAGTGGATGCATCATATCGTGAAATATCCCGAGAGATTAGCCTGTATACAGGCTTGTTACATAGTGGATGAAAGAAGGTGCTAGTACTTTTAGAACAAACACCTGTCCATATAGAAGGACAACAGCACGTGAAAATTGACAAATTCTGTGGTTGGCTGATGCTGGCAGTATGATGAATGCAGGCCAGATCCAAGCTGTGGTTACAGAGAACGTCAGCCCCCGGACGATTGTAAACCGATTGCTTGAAGCTGGGTTAGACTCTCTGACCACTGTGCAATGTGTTCCATTAATCTGATTTCATTGTCAGCATCGTCTAACCTGGTGTAATGCAAAACGCAAATGCACACGTGAATGGCGTACATTTGTTTTTAGAGAATTTAGTATTCTTTCTGTGGAAAAGTGATAAACAACAACATCTACGCAGGTGTAGTGGAGAAATGGTTTACCCTGTTGTGGTTCTAGAATGCCACACAGGTCCAGCCACTGGTGTCAGTGTTTAGTAGTCTTGTGTAGTTCGCGAACGAACTAGTTCGGAAGAGCGCTCCCACGAGCGAACTACGCGAACTAGTTCCCAGATCTCTCGCTCCTTAGTACTTTCGATCCTTTCCCGAAGACCAACTTTTGTTTTAGTTTATTATCTAAAAGATAACACAGTTCACTGTGGACATATTTCGATGAAGAGGCAGATATAAAAATAAAATAAAAAAATGTAACTATTAAACATTAATAATTATTGTAGAAGTCAAAAACGGAAATTTAACATGGAATGTGAAAACGAAACACACTTTGAGCCCACTAACACTTAAAAGACAACTATCAGTAACCACAACTATTATAACAAATAAGAGAGCGTGTGAAGTAGCGCTAGCAAAGCGAGCGAACGAGCTGTCTTTCTGCTCAATTTAGTTCGCGAACGGTACCGCTCAGTTTAGTTCGCCACCTAGTTCGTGAACTAAACACAGCGCTACCGCTCGCGAACTAAACACAGCGCTACCGCTCGCGAACTAAACTGAGCGGTACCGTTCGCGAACTAAACTGAGCGGCACCGTTCGCGAACTAAACTGAGCATTCCCGGTCGCGAACTATCACGATTCGCCGCTAGGATTACCAACATTTTTTCGGTTAGTGGTAGAATGTTTTTTTTGAATAACCTATAAAAATATAGTACACTTAAAACATGTAATATTTTACGAAAGAGTAGAAAAGGACAAAGGATATGTTTTTTTTACTATATTATTTTTTAAGCTATATTTTTTGCACTTCTTGCATCTTTAACAATTTTCTGTCTACAGTAAAATTGTAATATTCTTTATCGCTTTCAGTTGTTAAATTAATGTCGATCAAAATCTCATTTTTATTAATGAAATACTGCTCTCTTACTTTTTCCTAGATTTCGTGTGATATTGTTATTTCAGAGTAAAGTTCGTTCACTTTGATACTCATTTTTTCTCATAAATTTAGAACCTCTAATATTGTCTCACAGCCATCAAATGAAACCTCGTGTTTTAAATTTAATTTTTGGATTTTCTATAGCCAATTGCTTTCATTAAAATCTAACTATTTACTAAGATACTCCCGACTTTTATCAACGAATACTAGAGCATTATTTTTAATATTATCACTTGCTGTGGAGAATTTGGCTTCTAAAGGCTTTTTCTTGTTTTCTTAACCAAAGGAACAGTATCTTTTACATTTCTCTAGCGCTGATTTAAAAGCTGACATAATATAATACTTATCTCAGTCTGTTGGTTAACAGATTTGTGAAAGTTATGTAAAGAAATGACTTGCGAAATTCAAAAAGATTTTAACTTTTGTGTCTTCATCAGTTTCATTCGTCGCCAAAATATTGTGTATGTGTGTTGGATTATCCTCCCCTACACTAATAAAAAGATAGCTCAATGACTTTAAATTTACTGGAAATTTACGCACTTTCGTTATTGTTACCACTTTCTCATCAAGGGTCACTGTTATTTTTATATGTCTAATTGTTAGGTATCACATTGGAAGTATTACTGTTACTTTTGTTAATAATATAGGTAATATTGTTTCTGTCATATAGTACTTAACTTGTAGCCAATAGTAGAATTATATTTTGTTCATGATTTACAAAACTATATTTAAATAAAAAAAGCCGATTACTTATAAACGGGTATTTTAATTCATCAAAATAAACGCATTTATAATATTTTATAAGTAATGTTGTGTTGTTGCTGGGGTTTGAGGGCGCGTCGACGGCGGGTTCATTAGCGCCTTTTATAAGTAATGTTTCTTCCATGAACTAATAAATCAATCCATTTAAAAAATTAATATTCTACGAATGCATGTAAAGTAAATAACAGCACAGTTATTCAGTTTACCCATTTGTGCAAAGTACAATGAGCTCTTTGGTTTATCGGCGGCAACTGATCATGCTAATGTCATTTGAAAGGGCTATTATTAAGCTATAACTTTTTTTAGAAGGTCATATTAAATTCCATTTAGAAACGACAAAAAATGATTATGTCCTAATAAAACTGACATAAAAAACAAAATAACGCGTGCAGTAGCGGTAGCAAGGCCAGCTAACGATCTGTTTCTCTGAATTCGAGACGCGAACTAACGAACTAAAAGAGCGAACTAGTTCGCGAGGGAGCTGCGAACTAAACTGAGCGCTCTTCTTCGCGAACTATAATGCGCAAGTCTAGTGTTTAGGACAATCAGTTAAGACAGCAGGAATGAGTTGGTTATTTTTAAAGGCTCAAGGACAGCCCACATCTATGTGGACTGGGTGCTGCACCCTATTGTGACACCCTTCATGCCCAGCATTCAAATCGCAACTACCAACAGCAAAATGCCCGTCCTCATACTGTGTCCATTACAACACAAGTCTAACAAGTAGTTACCATCACAGTTTGAACTACACGGTCCCCAGATTTGTCCCCAATAGATAATGACTCGGATGCCAGTAACAGACACATTAGATCAAATGGCCACCCGGCACAAACTGTGCAACAACTGACTGCACAAGACATGCAGGCTTAGAGAGACATACCCCAAGAAGACAACCTAACATTTATTGATTCAATGCCGGCAAGGATCCACGAAGGTATAAGTGCTCAAGGAGGGTGCACTTCTTACTAAAGTTCCACAAATCCTGTCTGCATGTTGCACATTTAATGTCCGCCAATGTATTATAATTTTAAAGTCTCTTTAAACTCAAGGTTTTTTATTCAAATTCGGCAGACGGACTCTAAGGGTGAAACACTGTCATTTTCGTATTTTAGCCAGATCAGTTAATCATTTCGTGACCTTTCAGCTTAATAAACGGACTCGTGGTCATATCCAAAACAACAACACAAGCTTACATTAGTGAACGAGTAAAATCGTAAAGTAAATGTTGATTCCTTTATTACCACGTTTATAAGATTTCACTAAACAATTTTTACATCTCGTACCGAGATATTTAATAGCATTTTTCTCTGGATACAGAGTTTAATATATGTCAAAAAAGAGGAAACATTAGAAGAGTACTTCAGATATTCAAAGCAAGCTTTGCCAGAGGACGAATTACGAAAATCCCGGCCAAATCTGGATATAAAACGTGCGCCTTCCGATTCCTTTAACCACTCAACGTAAGGAAGCCAATGCGGCAGCAAATCTTCGGTGTCTGCCAAAACGAGTTACCACTAATCTGCTGCTCCCTGCGTAGGTCAAACCTCATACATCTCGCCAGAAGTGGCAGAGAGTGAAAAAGAAACAGCGAGACAGTGGCACGGCAGCGCCTAGCCGAAGCACGGCGCCTTTCCTCGACTGCAGTCCAATTAGGAAAGGCACGCAGGCTCTATGGGTCCGCGGTGCGGCCACTAACCCCGCACCTGACTCGTCCCGTCTTAAACGAGTTCCAGTAGCTCAGGGACATTCGGGGCTCTCGCGCTCATAACTGCTGTACCGTAATGAGCCGGCAGTACCACCGCCCTCGTAAACTAGAGAGCGACGAGTAATGGCCGCTTTTCCTTCCTCTGTTTATTGCCAGCCCCCGAGCTACCACCTAGTTCAAATTAAACTGCGCCGTATGGGTCTCTCGGAATGCCACTCCCCCGCGTTCGCGGTCGAGCTGACTTCCTCGAACATCCATAATCTTCGGGACGTGGGCCGTGTAATGCCCGGCAGATTGAAAAGGAGTTTTGTGCTCTTGCTGTTCTGCTTCTTGGTCGGTGTAATGGATAGCAGATTAAAAAATAAAGGTGGGTTCTGCTTTGCGCTGGACAGGGCCGCGTATTTCGTCCGCCATCCATAATCCTGCGACAGGTTGCCTCGAGTTACAAGTGATCTGCACGCTGTTCCACTTTCGTCGTCTGCACAAATAGAAGAGTGTGTTGGGGCGGTTCCCCGACCTCACACTTTAATGTTCTTGGTCGGTCTCGCTGAAAGCTACAGCACATGTATCGGTAATATAGTGGCTGGTTCTTCTTCTTCACCACCTTTAAACAACATTTTGGAGCCGGCTGCCTTTGATGAGTTTTATTCAACGTTGGAGCTTAGGTTTTACGCCCGATTGTCTTTGCTGAAGTCAAGTATTTTATACCTACTGCCAGGTCATACTACGTACTGATGGGGGAAGTGAAATGTTGCCATCTGTCTGTGAAATGTGTAACCGTGTTCTGTGTGTGAAAAATGTAATTTTTTGTTTGTGGTGTGTGAAGTTTACGTGGTGGTGATTGGAGACCGTCCCAGCATTCGCCTTGATGGCTACAGAAAATAGCTTAAAAACAGCAGTCATGACGGCCAGTACGTGCGTGCTTGGCTCATGCCCGGTCCCGTTGTACCTCCCTGATCCAGCTTGCGTCGCCTTAGCGCATTCAACTACACTGATGGGTAGTAGTTGATGAGTGTCTATTCAATATCTTTAATTCTTAAGTTCCTGCTCGGCCTGGTCCGTGGCAGGCGCCGCGTCCCCGTTGCTCCCCGCGGGCACCCACATGGGTGGCGAAGTGTGCCTAGCCTCACCATCACCGCTGTAATGGCGGGTAGTTCTGAAAGGCTCCTTGCTGCGGTGGTGATGGATGCGGGGTAACGGGTAGTCGGGGGCGAGAGCTTTGAAGGGTGTTAACCCAGGTGTGCCCATTGACTAGACCCAACATACCTGGTACTCTGCTGTGTCAAGTTCTGATTTTGATAACCAAAAATATTTAAATAAAATACGGAAGGGATTGTTTGATTATCTCCAGAAGAAAATGAAACAATAAATTCTTTCATTTAGTCAAATAAAAACTGATATAATAGAAGTGAATCTTAAGAAGTAAGAAATCTTAATCATGATCATATGCCGAAGAAAGATCGACTAGTTCCGGGATTTTCAGGATAGTTGCGAAATAAACGAAAACCTTTTGGACATAAAATATCAATGAATGGATGAAGAAGTACGTGTGAAAAAGAATGAAGTATATGGAGGCATGAAGTTATATTATGAGGTCCGCAGTTGCCAAAAATTGAAAAAGAGTAAATAGAAAACGAAAAAATTCTGTATTTTTTACTTTCATTTAGAAAGCTGTTTAGAATTTCTTGATAACAGCGATGTACTATGCAAATTTTTCCAATACATATATTTTTTCTGTGATATAATTTTACACATATACCAATCAAATTTTTTACATGCACGCATTCATATCTGAATATTTCTACCACCTTAGAATAAGTTCTGCTTCCACAAAAAGCCAAGTAGCATGGTATACTGTGAATGTAAAAAAATTAATCCATGTTCTATCTTATCTACTCAAAATGGAGAGAGTAAGTTTCTTTCACAGGGTAATATTTTTACTTAGTAAATTTACTTCGACATAAACACGTTAAATTTTCAGGAATTTGTATACGAAATAAAACAGTTATGTTGTTGTAATTAAGTTGAAAATGAAACGCTTTAAAAATAAAAATACATAACTGTTAGAATAATTCAGCCTATGAGAAGAACATTAGGAGGGTTGACCTGATTTATAATGAAAGGAAACTTTTATTTTTATTTTTAGTGATGGTTTATGTCCTGTCGGCTACCACTGTCATAAAAGTCAATGTAAACTGATTAAAGAACTGTCTGAAAATAGATTTTATATTGATTGTGTTTGTACAACTAGTAGATTTTGAAGAGAAAAGTAAGAAAATTCCCAGGTGCACACGGAGAAACATTTTAAATCAGTAATCAAGATTGCTGATGTGCAGGGACCGATATCTTGATCCAAGACTGTTTTGCCACTTCGTGCATTCAATACGGAGGAGACTCAACACTTTCAGCAAACTGGCGAGAGAGAGAAAAAAAAAACAATTAAAGTGATAATTAAATACATCTATCTTCTGGATATGGTACGGGATTTCACTAGCTGGGAAACTTGTGTCCTACATAATTCCTTAATGGTAAATAAATTATTCAAAGAAACCTACAATTGAGAAAACCAGAAAAGCCTGAAAAATCTGTCTCGGTTTTCTCAGAGCTCAATATTTTGTTATCAGTTCACTATAGAGAGCAATAGAATCAATTGTTTTATTTAAATTCATTATAAATACCGATAAATACGCTTTATCATTCTTCAGTTCCTCCAATCAAATCAAATGGCCATTAAGCTTATTTAACACAACCATAAATTCATCTCTTATACTTACAAGAGAACACAATCCGGTAACCTGAATTACAAGGAGAGTATTGGTGTCCATTTTAAGCTTCAAAATATCCCGTTTTGTAAGTTGTAAATATCCACAGAGTTTCTTCGGCCTCAACATGGTGTAGTTGTGTCTGATAACTTGTGCTACATTTTGCATTTAGTTTGTGATGTTTTATTGAACATCACAGTGGTTGGAGAACATTATAAATTCCTTTTCACAAAAATAAATTACTTTCAGCAACGATTCTCAACTTTCCAACTCACTTTTTTTTATGGTTTATTCGTTTAACCTCTATTATACACAAATATGGCTGGAACCCAAAAAAGAAACTGCCAATAGTAGTCGTATCCACTTCGCGTGATGCGTGAATATGTAGCACTATGTGAAGTAATAAAGCTAGCAAAACTCACCAGCCAGTACAGTCTGTGCATTGTGGAAATAAGGATTATCCGTTACAGTGTTAAGATCAAGAAGATAATTTAGCAAATTGCAGTGAGTTACCAACAACGCTCATCCCTATTTCACTATCGACTTCAAATTTTCCCGTCCAGCGTAAGAGATTTTTCATTCATGTATCTCCTTCATTCTTAGCAAATGTTCATGCTATTTATTCTCGAAAGTGAGAAAAAGCATGAACTAACTCTTTATTGGTACACAGTCCTTTTATGTCTTGCAACTGCACAAAGGTCATTAATCGTCTTCGCAGAAGATAGATATTTATCGGGTTCTACTAAAAAGTTCGACTGAGTTTACTAAGATCACTCAGTAATTTTTAAGATCATTGTTTAATTCATCATATTACATTTTTGCTTCAGTAAGTCTCGTTGATTTTGAGGTCGTTAGAGTCGGCAGAAGATGAGGAATGAGCAGGAAGGAAGTCGACCATAGTCTTCTGTAGTAACTTTCCTGTCAAACGCCTGGAGTGAATTCATGAAAACTTGTAAAATCGAAATCTAGATACAAACGCCAGGCCCAATCGTTAGCTTCTCACCCTCAAGGGTTAGTCATCAAATTCCATCAACTTTTTTCTCTTAATATACGAGTATATTACAAACTTTATGAGTTGCTGAGGTGAATGGCAGTCAACATTAGTTTACGACGGGATTTTGTGTAAATCTTTTGGAAATTAGTAGCAACCACTAACAAATTCACATGAAGAGTCAATGAGAAAACCAAGGTAAATTGAATTAGTTTAGAATGTCGTATAATGCTGAACAATGAATGTATTGTAATTTTTTTAAAAGTAGCTATTAATTACGTTTTAGTGACTTGGAAGCGTGTTTTTTTACAGTACGAGATTTTGGGAGCCTGTTTTTTTTATGTTTAGCTTAATTTGAAATGAATCACAGAAGTGAAATTTGTTATTTTTTACTGTTGTTGTTATAGTTTTTGCTGTTATTATTATTATTATTATTATTATTATTGTTGTTGTTGTTGTTGTTGTTGTTGTTGTTGTTGACGATGATGATGATGATGATGATGATGATGTTGGTGGTGGTGTTTTTTTTATTATTTTTTACTTATTTTATTTAATTTTTTCCTTTATGTCTCGTCGAGGCTATTACAAGCTTAAAAATACTGGTTACAAGCACCAGAAGTCAATTCAACATAGAAAATGGATTACAACGTTAAAAATTAACGATTGTTAAAACTCATTTTCTGGCGAAACCAAACCCAATTCAAAGATGTTGACCTACTCCAGATTTTATGCTGACTTATATAGGTTATTTGGCGTTGGATTACTATAATACGCACCATTGAATCACATTGTAGCTGCACAGAAAACATCAAACTTATTGGTCTCTTGAGCACTGTGTGACGGCGAAAAGTCAGCTTGCTTCAAAATGACGAGGCGGCAGCCGCAGAACCAAGGGAGATACGTCGACCACAATACTAGTCAAATCTCTTAACAATCATGATATATAGTTTACAGAACTGTGTAACTAACAAAAAAGAATTAATTAAATTACAAGCTCAAAAAAAAAAATCTGATATCAACTGTACATAAAGTGACAACTCCAGGAATGAATTTATAAGAAGATACTTGGAAACTGATCTGACAGTGGAAGAAAGATTGGGAAATACAAGTTTAATGTAGTTTGGTGTTGCGAGACGGCAACAGAGGTCTCGAATATCTAGGCAGTATACGTATAGAAATGAAGATATTGAGACAGAATAAACATATTAAGGTACATATTAGCAGATGAGAATCATTCGAAATTTTCTTCCTGGTCCGCTCGAAGGATACCACCTCCGGTCAAGAGATCTCCTAGCTCAACCACAACAATCTCTTCTGTTCGCGGTACCAGCTACAACGCAAGCGATTCTACAGACGTCTAGAACAATTATCTATCAGATTCTCAGTGAACGATACTGCCATTTTCGAATCTAAAAATGTGTAGGTTTATAAAGCAATTATCAGCTTCCTCCAAGACACAAAATGAAGATATGAACCCCACAACACGTTACAAGAAAACAAGGATTAACATACGATAGTGTTAAATGGTTTCAGTCCAAATACCATAATAAATTTAATAAAATAAAAATAAAAAAAGAACTCAATTCGAGATTTTCACATCATCAGAAGCTCTCAGTTACGAAGTTTAGTCATTTTTTTCGTATCTTAGAAAATCTAGGTTGCCAACAATACACCAGTAACTGAAAATAAATTTTGTTTTCATTGATTTTGAAAGAAAATTTTGTTCTCATCTTATTATTAATTTCGTCTTGTAGTATACATGCTCCATTAGATGTTCACTTGCTGATTTATTCAAATCATCCCTCACATCACTATATACTCCCCGCTGTTGAAACATGGCTTAACATCAAGGTAATAAGTCTCATTTTCCCAAATTCTAAAAAATAAACCTCATCTTATTAGTAATAAAGTCTGTCTCATGTTGTGATTTTAATTTCATTATGATTACTGACGAATATAATAACATTATATTATGTTTCGTGCATGTGTAATATGCTGAAGCAGAAGTAACAGATTCAACGAAAAGTTCGAGTTCTCTTGTAACCAATACACCACTAATTATTGGTCGAAACCTCTGGTATAGGCAATTATTCTTAAAAACAATAGTCCGAGAAGAAATGTGTTGATGCTACATTATTTATTGGTGTAGAAATATGAAACAGGTACAATTATTTGGAAAAACTCGAGGAGATGGATGGGTTAGAATTAATTTTCTTTAAATGTAGTGTTTAAGGTGAAAGTTTAAGGATGAATAAAATTCCATCCGCGGACAGAACACGGAGACTAGTAACTACTGAGTGTGATAACTCATATCTTGTGTCAACAGTTTAATAGTATTAGGCGCCAGGCGGTGGCATTTATCATGTAGCTCCAGTTCTTTAACAAAATAAATCTCCTGTTTCGCCCCGCCCTCATGAATTACAACCGGGTCAATCCCATTATTGATGGTCTCTTAAATCACTCGTCAGATAAGCGTGGAGAAAGTGGAGGATAAGCACTGCCAAAAGCGCAGTCGGCAGTTCCTGCCACATACGGTCGACGCCAGATACGATGGATGTTTCATCGCTGGCTGGCGCCGCAGTTGGCTGCATCGATCACAGTTGGCGGAACTGCTTCTGCGCATTCAACTGTCTACTCGGCGCTATGTCTGACAACATGGCGGCGAGTGGTGACATGTTGTCGAGATATGCAGCCAGGTTGTTAGCAGAGTTATAAAATAAAATAATCTAGACAAATGGTTCAGGTTGGAGGAGATAAAGCGCTTTAAAGCAGCGAACTACTCCGAATATTTCCCATCGTGTCATCAGTAACACAACATATATATCTAGTAAACAGACTTCATGGTTTGTACAAACACTTTTACGCATAATGATAACGTTTTAATCAAGTTCGGCTTTTTCAACGTAATAGCTGCGAAAACTGGATGAATCAATGTTTGGATATAAGAATTTACTTTAACAGTTATTTCTGAATACTACTCTTAGCAAAGTTTTGAATATAGTAGTCGGAAAGCGGATATTTGAGGGTTTTCTCACATAAGGTTGGTATAAAAAATCTCAGAATGAGAAGGATATTATAAAAAAATATCAAACTTTGAAATTAAATTTCTAACAGAACCATTAGACTCTAGAATCGTGATTTCTTTAAACACATTACTCTTTTGTTGAAGGAATAATAAACGATTCAAACAAGTTTGTTACATCGTAATTGATGTCACATTCCAGTTTATGAGATAATTTACCAAGATTTAATTGTAATTATTACCCTATATTCCAGTTTATGAGATAATATACCAAGATTTAATTGTACGCCGTAGTTATTACCCTATAAATATAGCTTAAGACATAAACACGAAACTTTTAAAATTTATAAAGCTTTGTCAAGAAACATAAATAAATCTTACGTTTCAATCTATTTCCGAAATGATTTACAATAATTTTATTGTTTCACCAACATAGTGTCTGTTAGAATGAAATAACTATGCCTTACAATTAGTATTTTAAGGTATTTTATCTCAAATACTTAAGCATTCCGGAAATATATTAATGTGGACAATATTTTATGATTAGCTTTTATAATATCGTCTTTATCTGATGGAGGAATTGATTTCTCTAAAAGTTGAATGTTTGTCAGCTTCAGGCAATTCCTAATTTGCTCTCCATGTTATATTATTAGATACACAGAGCGGTAGAGTTTTTCTGGACGTTCCTGCTTAACTGATAATTCGTACTTAGAAAATTTTCGAAGCAATATGGTTCCTAAAAGTACTTTTTGCGGGTAGTTGATATTACGTTGACTTCCAAGATTATCATAACAAAAGTCGCAGTATATACTACCGTTGATAACATTATCTATTTAGAAAATTGTAACTTCCCGCTAGAAAATCCCGATACTTTACCGTTCCGTTACAGTGACAATGAATAAATGCAGCAGGAGAAGATCTAATCTCCAAATAGGCTTGCTTTGCAGTGCAACACCAAGACCAATGTGTGTAGATGCCTTGGACGAACTATTGTTGCAGGTGCGGTTGGACATGTTCCCAACGAACACATTTAACTGCCTGTCTTCTTAAAAAGGAAACAACGAATAGGCGGAGCCACTTGTCCGAAGTCGATGACGTCCAAACATGCAGTGTATTTCCACTTACACGCAGCCAGATGTGAAAAGACATCAGTACTAAGCAGATTACATTCAATGCCTTCATCCCACAAATCCTCACTAGCCTGGCTTGTAAATCTGTGTAGTGTTTTTTATCTTTCTTTACCATATTAATATCTATACAACATAATTACGGAAACTTCGACGGGTACTAAGCATTACCTACCGTCAGGTAAAGTGGACCACTTACGGAAGTTTCTATCAGACGCAAATGTAGGAAGCAAGAGTAAATAGGTGTAAGTTTTTAAGTAATAGCCTACACGAGATACTAACAAAATCAGAAAATATGATTGAATAACAGTAACTAGGAGTATTTATTTATTTACTAATCTTGTTCCATAGATCTCTGCTGAGGACGGACCTCTGGGATATGAGACACATGTCGTGGTAATAATAAACTTACAATGTGAGTAATAATCATAGTGAAAAAAATATTATATGTTATAAAGACAAACTAAAAAATAAAAGAAAATGAAATAAAAGTAAACATTGATTCTTACAGCTGAATTTTGTTAAAGTCATATTAGATACAATTAATTCTTTTCTACATATTCTTGACTGGAGTACAAGGAGTTTCCATTAAGATAATCTCTGTTTTCTTTAAATGTATCTTTATTGTTTACAAAATGATTTACACTTTTAGAAAGTTTATTAAACAAATATGTCCCTTCCTTTTTTTGTACTAAGGACAGCGATAGTTGAGATTTTTACAAGTTATTTGAGTTTCTTGTATTGAAATTGTGTACCTATGAATTAGATGTAAACTGGTTAACATAGTCAAATGCACGCAAAGTCAAAAAAAAAATATCCTACAGGGCACTTTTTATTATTCAGTTCCTCTGGGTACGAGCAACAAAGAAGGTCAGGAAAACATTGTGAACTTTTGCTAGATCTTGTGGTGCTAGGCAGGTTCAGTATTTCTGTATTAGCCTCTGAAAATTGCAGTAGGTCGCTCCAGCATCAATGGAAGGACTGTTATAAGTGTAACCCCTGAGCGGATGGCTAGCAACTTGCCCACTGGACCGAGGTGAATGAGTGATAACACTTTCGCCTAGCATACGTGAGGACGCGGGTGCCGATTCCCATCCAGCCATCCAAATTTCCATTTTCCATGGTTTCCCGAAATCACCCGAGGTCAATGCCTGGATGGTTTCTCAAAAAAAACCGTGTCAAATTCCTTATCATTCCTTGACCCCAATTCTATCCCACCTCTATTAACGTCGATGCAAAAAAAAAAAATATTAAATATGGATAGACTCTGCAACAGGTCTGTGAGCTTACTGTGTGAAATGTGAATGGTAAGTGATGAAGACAAAAGTGTATAATTTTATATATTCATTTATTTCGTATCGGAAACGTTGCTGTTACAATCTTTAGAAACACGCACAACAAGAACAGAGCAAAACGGAAAGATAGGAAAAAAAAGAATAGCAAACAACACCAACGAATTCATATTTTAGATAACCAAAAGTCATCAGTTTGTACAGCGTTGTTAAGAAAGAGTATGATTGTGCGTATACACAAATAATTAGGATATAAGTATAATTGTTTGCTTAGAAAAATGATTTTGTTTTAAAAGTATAACAGCAATTGGAAATTATAATTTACAGAGGAAAGTAAATTTTTAAAATATTTAATTAATTTTTGATAATTCAAGTTAATTAGTCGTGATAACTATAAGACCATAAAGTACACTGATGCCCTTCGAGGTCCTCGGAGAAAACATGGTGCACGGTAATGACGCATGCATTAAAAGAGTTCCATGCAACAATTTGACTCGTGACACAGTACTACTGATACAAGATATACAGGAAAACCAAGTGGAATATCCCTTCGCCGGTGGCATGACAGGACGTTGATACAGGATATGATGTCCTCGCATGTTAACACGGGATGCACAGCTACTTGCCTTTCTGCAGATCAGGCTATCCAGCATAGCTTGCGGTAACGCATCCTATTCCTGGACAAGCGCCTGTTGGAGATCAACAAGGGTACATAGTTGTTAGGGCCTGCAATACTTCTGCTTAGAGAGTCCCATGCAAGTTCAATCAGATTTAAGGCCAGAGAACGAACAGATAACTCTAGAAGTCTAATGTACTCACGTTGCAGGGACTTCTCCGATAGGCCAGAACTGTGAGGGTTGGTTTCATCGTCTACCAGATGGCACCAGGTCCAAATGCATCACGAGAGAACGGCATTACAGTTGCAGAACGCAATCCCTATACACAGCAGCCGTTACAGAATCCCTAGGAAACTTAGCAGTGAGATACATGCTACTGACATAACGATGCTCCAAAAGAAAACACTAGCGCCGCCATATCGGTCCCTTTCCTCAATATTGGCAGGGTTAACACGTGTCCCAGGGATTCTCCAGATGAACAGACGGAGAGAGTTACTTTCCAGGCTAAACGGCGACTCATGCTTGAACAGATAACAACCCCCACTATCCTAGGATCCAATCACGGCGAACAAGACACCACACGAGTCACGTGTGCTTTTCTGTGAGGGTAGGGCATGTGACACGTCCTCGAACATACAGAGTAACCTCTGAAAGCCAACGATACACTGTCTGACGGGAGATGTGTGGGCCAGAAGCTGCTACGAGGTCTCTAACCAATGCAGGTGCCATGCAGGTTGGAAGTCTTCGAGCACTTAAGGTGAAATAACGATCCTCACAATGGAGCCTTGCAGGTGATCGACCTTTTCCATACTGGAGTTGAATGTTTCATCCCTCCTGGAATCTTCTCTACTCCTGTGAAACGACGTTACGGCTCATATACAAATCCTGACACACCTGTCGATTACTGTGGCTGGCCTCTAACCTGCCGATGATCCAACGCATTTCTGTAATGTCATCCAAATGAGTTCTCTGCTTATTTTCGATTCTGATATAGTGCGCCAAATCACATAATATGCTGTCAGATCTACTGCAACTAAGACCTGTGCACACGCGGTGTGTTTCCAGCACACTAATCAGTCTTGTACTAAGCTGCGAGGTTTATCACTTATCCTCTTCAGTCCCGAGGTATCATGATACCTCCAGGAATTATTTTTTTCTTGGGCCACTGCACAGCTAAACCTTTTCTGGCCTATCGTATCATCTACAATATACATCGCGCTTTTCACAGCTCATATGTTCGATCTTCTGCTTTTGGTAGCCCTAATTGTACAACATGACTCGTCGAAATAAAGGTAAAGACATATATTTTTTCCATGAAATAAAGTAACATGAAGCAGTAAAGTTGTGTGTATAATTTTCCTGCTTGACTCCCGAGGTATCGTATATATACCATCTGTAAAAAATTAATTATTGTTTCAAAAAAAAAATTATGGTCATTCATTAACACAAAGTAAATAACACAATAGTAGTTCTCTTGCACTTTTGTTATGAGCTCGGGACTGAAGAGGTTATGGAGCCATAGTTTATTCCGCATATTACCACCATGAAAAAATGATTTCTCGTGGAGTCTCGAATCAGAAATTTAAAATAAAACTATTAACATAGAGGAGGAAACCCACAACATCCAAGCTCTTTCCAGAAATGGATTAAGAGAAATCATGTTAGAGTAATACTTACAGCTTTCTACGATAAGTGGGGATACTCAATCAAATCATCATTACAAAATTCGATATTTGTATTAATATTGAAGGTTCAATTACTGGTAAAATTGGCTATTCTCACTTCAGTAGTAATGTAAATCAACTAATTCACAGTTGTGGTGGGTTTCACCTGAATCCAGGAAACGCAACGCATTCCGTTATGTTTACTAAGGACACGAACAGGAGTGACTGTATCTCGTAAAACACATAACCCAACACGACACGTGTAGGGAACATTTGGAAGTGGGAGGACGTTTATAACTTTACTAGGGCGGTGATTTTAGATCTTTCATGCAAAACTGCTGCAAGAATCAGCATAGTTGCTAGCAAAGAAAGTATGAGTCAGAAAATCCTACGCATATCTTCTGTCTTGGTGAGCCCACTGAGTCAGTACGCATTGAGGCCGTTTGTGTTAGGTGCGGAGGAAGAAGTTTCTGTGGGATTGTAATGAATCCTAGCCAACACGGCAAAACATCCGCCAGCACTGCCATGACAGCTGACTGAATGATGACAGTAAAACCGAGTGTTCTAGCTGCTGCGTCGTATACCTGCGGCTATCCCATACAATTTACTTGTTTTTAACTCTTGCTGAAGCGCTGGCTTCGTAATACGGAATCGCTGACTGAAGTCCAGCCTAAGGCATGCGTTGTTTTATTTACGTGCTGTATTGTGATCACTGTTGTAATATCCATTCACACTAGAACGAGTGTTATATTTAGAACAAAATTAAATAATTAATTATTGATGCCAAATAAAAGCTTTCTGATAGTGATTCTAATTCTAATGATTTCCATAATTCACGTTGATAGTACAGGAATTATTTAGGAAAGAATTTTGTAGAATAACCTCAGAGGAAACAGAGACAGGAGACTGGGTCATGTTTTTAAGACACAAGGCATTAACGAATTTGTTAGTGGAGTAAAATATCCTCGCTATTTTATACATTTCAACCACAAATGTCAGAGAAAACTTGCCATTAATTATTCTGCAGTAGATACAACATTCCTTACCAGAAATTTTGATAATTGTATGATATTTATTTTAGCAAAATATTCCACTATGTTTTGAAAGAATTATTAAATTTAATGAAATAACTGAAATTCAATTTTTGCACACCCCAATTACAAAATGTATAAGGTGAATTAAATTGACTTTATGATTATTTATCTTTTTAAAAAATATCTGTAGAACATCACAACATGAAAAACACTGATCGCTATTATAATGGCATCAGCTTTGAAAACGAAATTTATCTATATTTCCCAATTCCCGAGTATCGTTATGCTCTGATAGCTGCGTGAAAGACTAACAAAAAATCACTTTTCAGTTTTTCTCCAGCAACTTCCGGTGTAGAGAGACTTCCATGCTAGCTATCGTGCCACAGTCCTGCAATGTCTCACAAAGTTCAATAAAAACTAACGGTGTTGAAAGCGTTGAAGGGATTAATTGCCGATGAAGACAATGGTTAGAACACATCAAGCATTTAGCTGAGTACATTGGCTGTATTGCGTCAAGGTAGGAAGAGATGAAGGATCGCCTCCAACCAATCAACCTATATCCTTATAGTTTATCGAGCGTTTGTTATAGCCACCTTTGCAGATGATTGTAAGTCTCAGAAGCACCTTGTTACATCAATAGAACAATACACAAGACAAAATGTTTAAGCAGTTCACAAATACATTAAAACACTAACTACCAACAAAGGAAGTCGATAGTGCATAAAGCCTTCATTCTTTTTTAAATCAATTCAAAGAGAAATATGCTAGTTTGATGATTCTTTAAATTTATTCATTAATTGCATTATTTTTTAAAAATATTGATTTTTCGGATTAATAATCGGTGTAGGTAGCGAAAAGATAATTGTCGATCAAGTGTCATATTTCTGGATAAATTAAAAACACCGATAGCTGCGGACACCTCATTCTCAGGGTCATCATTTATCAAAAAGCCACAAGTACAAGTTAAACATATTTTTTTCCTTGAATACAACTGATGATTGAACTGTTCATAACTTCTATCTTTGAAGAAAAATATAGTATGTCAGTCTTTTTTAACGAATTTGATTATTCTGAAGACATTTTTGTTGGTAAACTATCGTACATATCTCATTTGGTAGAGAACTTCATTATTTGGATACTAAAGACAACATGAATGTATTTGTTCGAATATTTTCATGAATTTTCTAAGCCCCATTATTTTTTTGGTTGAATTTTTTATATTTTATATTTTCATATAATTTGAAAAGCAACACGTAATATAAATAATTTAAAAATGATTTATTATTTAGTTTTTGAGAGATAAATGTTTATATTTTTTTAAATTGGCTTTCAGTTACGTTGCCACACAACTAGTACCCCTTCTTCGTGTTTGGTTTGCTTTTAATTATAAAATTAGTTTCAATTTTTAGTTTCTGCTCAGTACTGACAAAACTAGAAAAACACAGCACTTAATTTAAAACACCAACCTCATACTGATTCAAACAGACGATCCTACCGGCGCGAGGCCACTGCGTTGGCGGTGTCTGCAATAATTGATTAAAAATGTTCATGAACTACACGGTACACGAACTGGCGCTATCTGCATAGCGAGGCCATGTGACCTAATCCCTAAGATGACGGGGTCAAAGATGTTAATCTGTATACAGCCAAACGGCAACGCCTACAATGAATTTTATGAGGTTGTCGGATGTCGCTTTCAACGTATTTACTGAACAGCAAAAGCCAAGAAGTCTGATTTTCTCGGAGTGGATAGACCGCAGCGCCTGTTTTGCAATAGAGTAGTAGTGTTTTGTAAACTGTAGAGTAAATGTCATTTTTATTCCTTACTAATTGGAATAAAAAATAAAACAAATATATATGTGGATTTTTTCACTAATTAACCAATAGGGATTGCAATCCAGCAGAGCGGGATCCCGCAATCCCGCGGGATCCCGCATCATTAGACAGTCTGGCGGATCCCGCACAAAATTAAGCGGATCCGCAATCCGCAAAATCCGGCGGAAACGCGTGTCAGTCTGCGTGACTCGCGGCCCCACTCGGTCTCTGTCGGATATTTTGCACTGTTTTCCTGTACCCTTCCAGTTGGGATTTGACTCGTGTGAACAAGCGTTTGTTTTTGTCAACCTTCGTCATTCGTATGTAAATAGAAACACATTTACGTATTCTTCAAAACTTACGTTTGTTTCGAGTACACATTTCTGTAATTTGAGTTATGGTGCGTATTTAGTACGATTTTCTAACTATATAATTATTTTTTAAGTGTCGCACACGTTATCTGAACTATACGGTTACAGCTTTTTATTCACGGTTTCATTATTCCCATTTTCTATATTTGCAGATAAAGTAATTGTGACAATTTCCTAATTTTCGGCTGAAAATTTGATTATTCGTTGATATGAAACTAATGTTACCGTAATTTTAACGATCGCGTACCTATTTATTTAACAGCTATCAAAAGGAAATTGTATATCCTTTGTGTTATTTTTAATTTGGCCGTTGCCTCAATGCGTTTCTTTGACGAAAGCCATCTGCTTACATGTGCCGCCCAGGCTATCGATTAATCCCTCTTCTCCTTGTTATTATTTACTAAAGGTAAAAAAAGTTATAATGAAATTTTCGCGGGTTCATCGACGAATTGTGTTGTAGGAACACCATACTTCGACGGCTGCCTCCACCGTCTTCCTCACGTGTGTAATTTCGTGTGTTTGCAATGAAATCCGGAGATACAACCTATGAGGACTTCACTGCAATCATTCGCCGAGAAAGTCTCCTTTCTTACTAAAAAATAATAATTTCCACTCTAAAAACGTCGTTACGCCACATAAGTAAATCTGAAATACTTGACAGTTTACATGTTGGTCAGTAGATTCTTTTAATAACATTGAATCAACTGTAATATCAATCAAGGAATCAGTATATATAATAATGAATCACGCAAAAAAGGCCAAGTCTCGTGCTTGTGCAGTGACAAAAAGTTATGAAATCTTGATCTGAGTCTACACTTTACAGAGTATATTCACATCACTTTATGAAATGAAATGCTTTTCTCGGTGTTATAGAGCGTTTATTTAGAATTTAAAAAAAAAAAAAAACTCTGGTAACTTGGCCATTAAGCAAACCATATTTTTAAACTTATGTGATGTATTGTAAGGCACATAATATGACTTAAGACTCAATATTTTCCATTTTTATTATTTATTTAAAAATTGGCTTAGATTAAAAAACAAAAATGTAAAACCTCGAAATACACTTAAAACACGCTAAAACGTTTTAATGTCATTTTGCCAATCAAAATATTGTTAACTGTTAATTTTTATTATTTAATATTAAAAATTATTTATTAATTTGATTAGTATTTAATTTATTAACGTTTTAAGTAACTATGTTTTAAATATATGCGTTAAAAAACTGTTTGTACCAATCCCGCACGGATCCCGCGGAATCCCGCGGGATTGACGCAAATCCCGCGCGGATCCCACGGGATTGAAAACACTGCGGGATTGCAATCCTTATTAACCAATGAGTGAAGATCAAGTACTTACACCTGAATGTCATTTTAGTGTAACTCGGTTCAATAATTAACTTCAGCAATTTTGAGGTATACATCATTTCTAATAATTAAGTAACTTATCTATTTGGAATCCTTTTCTGTGCTAAAATTCTCTGCTTATAAGAGACATCTCTACTTTAAATGCGTATAGTATTGTACCAGAACAGATATTAGGACTTGGCGTCTTAAGACATGCCTCAGATATTAATTCAGTCCGTAAGGTTTAAAGGTGAAAACCTCGGAAAAATTTGTTCAGTTGTTTTTGCGAGATACTGGAACAAACAGTCAAAGCTCCGTAACAAAGTTTTAATAATCAATGATAATAAAAGGCTAGTATGGTCATCGTGTCATCATGTCTGTCACATTGTGACGTCATGCGACAGATCTTTTCACTCTCCATCCTTAAATGTCGCTACTATAACGAACTATTATCTATTTATGTCTCTGCAATGAATCAATATGTTTTAAGTTGCAGACCAACCATATGTACTTTGTTTAATATCACATTTTAATTATTAGTTGCTTTTTGTTTATTTATGTTCGTTCCATGTAGATGTTTTCATTATATTATCTGTACATAGATGTGGCTATAGCAGCAAGCAAAGACTTTAGGTTTCATATTAATGTTTTCGTAGTGGTTAATATTTCTCCTTTTAAATTAAAATCTGGAACCAACCATAAAAAAGGTATGTATTTCCCCTAAATCTGCATGTTAATTGACAAATGGAAAGAAGTGGAGCCGAAATGTAACAAAATAAATGTCATGTATGTTGTTTAATAATGATTTTCAGGAACTATATAAACATCCTGAGAAAATTGTAGACACGGTCAAAAAAAGACGAACCGCATTCTCTGGACGTATAATCAGAATGAACAGCAACAGATTTCGAACTTGTCATCTCAATAAAAGTGAATAATTATTGGCTATTCGGAACCGAAAGGGGTCTCCTAGACATTGGAATCACAGGCGATATCATAAAGGAAAAATGCAGGTTCAGAACTCTTGTCAACAACCGTCAATTTGCCAACTGACCATATATTACATGGAGGAACTTCTGGACGGAGGAACGTATGAAGGATCTCACCAAGAGGATCAAGAAATTTTGGGAAAATAAGATAAACACACCTGCTAAGTAAGTTAATTCACGCTCCACAGAGGGATGTAACGGTATATATTGAAGAAGAAGAAGGTAAGCAAATGTAAGCAAATGTAAAGCAGTGAATTGTCGGAAAACTGCATTCAACCCGTCATTTTTGAAGGCCTAAAAGCTATTATGAAATAAATAATCTTAATAATACGATAAATGAGAAAGTTTGAGTGAGTTGATTTTTTGATTATTTGCCTAAATCGCGCCTTAATTGCTAAACACATTTAAATTAAATTTAGTACACGGTAAGTTAGTATATAGTCGGTATAGTAACGTAGTATAGTTTTTATCCCCCAAAAAATGAATAGTTCCTTATCAGTTAGTATTTCTCAAACAGCAAAGATTATCCTGCTCCGTAGACGGTACAGCCACGTTTACTGAAACGTAAATGATTTACGATTTACGGTAAATCACATACACTGCTTTTCGGATATCATAGCAAGAACGTTATGTCATTTTCAATGATGTGTTCCGTTTAAAAGTGCTAAAATGGATGCACTTGGTAAAACAATAATTCCAGAGGAGATAATATAAATCAGTTGTTAAACTTAAAATTTTATAAAACCATATGGTTTTAGTTTCTGATAATTTGTACGTAAACAATTCAGTTGGCAGATTGTGGAGCTGAAAATAAATACTTATATTTACGCTTCCTCAGCCGGTCTTAACATTACTAAATAAAAAAAACTCTTATCGCAATCTATAGACAGATTGCAGTACTAAATATATGCATAACACAGAAATTTGCTTGTTAAAGTAGAAATTAGTTGTTGTTTTTAATTAAACTGTAATTGAAATTAGTGGTTAATTTTCTTTTAGGCAGTTTTATGGTTCATTTAAACATTGAAAGTTCACTCCTTATCCAAATCATTAAATACGTTTTCGAATGTTTTAGCAAATATCCCAACCTATCCAAGAGTAGTTACTGGCCCAATTCTTTTTATAGATTGACAAACTAAAAGAAACCTATAATAATATTATCAAAGATCATGAATAAACAATTAAATACTAATTTGAAGAGCAATTATCTATTTGAATGTGGAATTAATTGATGGAATCAACAAATCCACAAAACAAAACCAATATCCATTGAGCCAATAAAATCCTTTAAAAATATATTAATCTCAAGAGATGATGGGCAAAAATAACTCAAATATTTTCAGTTCAGTTCAGCTAAAACTATTAAATTAACGGAAGATAACAGTGAAGACACATTTAATTCGTACATTATCATATAAATTTGTATTTTAAATAATACTTTATTGATCGAATAATTGTTTATTTTTTGTGGACCGTAAATAATTTGTTGTTTTTACATGAAACATTTGTTGCGGTTAGGCTTATATTATTATTATTGAAGAAAACACACTCTAACACACCTCCAACTGGACGAAATCGCTGGTAATTGTCAGTAAATACTAGATAACGAGTTATAGATCAGATTACGGTGGCTCTAGTATTTTTTCCACACCTGACCTAGTATATATCTTATATGTTATTTATGTAATTTTGTAGACATTAGGTTTAGAGAGTAAGTTCCATGTTTTATCATGGAACTGTGTTTGGAGGAAGATGTACGGTGGTTGCACTTTGCTTCAGAATGACTGCTTGGCTCGCCGATAGGACCGCTCCTGTATGTCTCACGACACAGGTTGCCCCATGTTGCCCGCTGACCTCTCAGCCTTGGTCGCGGTGACCGCGGGGGCGTCTGTTTGCTCTGCCCTGCCCTGCCTTTCCTCTTGCCGTCGGAAATATAAGTTGGCAGTCGCTGGTCGCCCACGATGGGCGTCTCCCGCGTCTTGGCTGGAGACAGCCTTATCAGCGGCATCGGGTAGACACGACCCCACAAGGCATTACCTAGATACCTTTAATCACGTTTTGCCGCTACCGACACCAGATTTCATTAGAAGCGTTGTTCGGTGACAGATTTTTCATAGTCGCTATGGAACAGAACTCTGAATACAGATTCTTTTTTTTTTTTTTTTTTTAAAACAAAAGGAGCTATTTGTACCGATATGTTGTTTGCGTTTACGCCTCTACTTATCTCTTGAAAACAAAAAAATACTTTCAGTGTTTTCCAAACTGTTCCAAATATAATATTGAGCTAAAACGCGTGAATATGAAAAAAGTTGGATAATGAGCGCCAGCAAACTTCTGCCTTAAGACTCTTAAGGTGCGAGAAAATTGACAGACGTAATGAACATACAAATAACAGAGACATAACGATCAGGTTAGCTAGAAAACCATTTTTTCATGGTGACAATACACAAAAAAAATTTTTGCACCCGATATATTCATGTGTTTTATTGTTTGTTTGTATCAGAAGTGTAAAAGTTATAATGCCCATGATATTCTTGTAATTATCAGAATTCTTTGTGTAGAATTAAATGTTGCAAAGAGTAGTTTTCTGTAATTATTAGACTAAGGTTAAAAAACCCTCTGTATCGGATGTTTAAATGTTAATTTTGTACATTTCTGGTCTATCCTTACCGGTGCTAGCAGGAAGATTAAAACCCCCGTTTCACGGATTGAAACATTACAGTGTCAACTGCCAGCTTATTTTAGGGTTCCGTCCCCAAAGGGAAATGTAGCTCTATTACTATCGCTCAGTTGTCTGTAAGGGGCCTCAAGGTCGTAAACGAAATAAGTTTCAAAGTTAAATTGCCACATAATATGTGTTTTGTTGACCAAAAACCGAATATCGTATTTAAAATTATATTCTGGGGGTGAGGGAGAGGGGTTTCTATAGAAATGAAGATTGTAAAAAAATGCTTACAGCTCGTGAAGTAGAGAAATAAGATGTTTTTTCCAATTCTTGTCACTGGAAAAGAAAATCACAAATCACTTTCAAATTCAATGGCGTAACAATAGGGTGGCAGAACGGGCAAAATGCCACAGGGCCCCAGCTGGAGGGGGCCCCCGATTTAAGGGACGAGAAGGCCTGTTTCATTTTGAAATAGCTTCCACCCATTCTCCACCCGGGGCAGTAGTGTAGCTGAAGGAAAAAAACTGATGAATCTGCAACGGGACTCAACAGTACAGTTACGCCACAGGTCAACTTTAGGATTTTTTTTATCATTTTTTGTTACTAGATCGCTCACCAAAACACTGTGACTTAAGAACTTAAAATTTGTATCCAACATCGACTACCTCTTGTGTATAAACATCAAATATTAAAAGCACTTTCTTCTAACACACTTTGTAAGTCGTGAGAAAATAAGTTTCATTTTTATTTTGAGGTTACTTTGCTTCATATTAATATAATTAAATATAAAGTGCGCTAAGTTCAGAATGAATTTCTCCCTCAAATACATACTCGTATAATAAATTTTACTGTAGCTGAACAATAACATTCGCAACGTACGTTGTAATGTGGCATGGCGTTGAAGAGTCGCTGATCGTATTTCGTTACTGAACCCGAAAATGTAGCGTGCCATCTGACCTATCACATGCATGATATTATGTTTAGGTCACTACAGTACGGAATAACAAACGTGCAAGGCTCGACTCGTACTTGCTCTGTTTATTCATTCTTGAGATGAGATAATTACTTGAAACGTGCGCCACAATTCACTCAGAGGAGGCAAGCAAGTGACAACATTAATAAGACAGTACAGACGTATGTTCATATAATAGAAACGGGTCGAAAATAATCGTCTGCAGCTGAGCATGACAATTTCTGCAGTTGTAGAGACTGACCGAGCGTGGAGGGTGAGCGGATACCCTCTAGCCTCGCATTTCGGAGAACGCAGGTTCCAATCCCATCCTGCCACCCATTTTTTTCACTTATGGCTTTACGTCTGGTTGATGTCGAGGTCATTAGAGAGAGATGGAACAGGGCACAAGGAACGGAAGGAATTCGGCCATGGTCTTTTGGATGGAGAATCCCTGCATTCGTCTGGGGTGATTTTGGAAAACCGTGGAAAACCCAAATTTGGATGCCAGGAAGGAGTTTCAAACCGGCGTCCTCCCGAATACGAGGTCAGCCGACCATCCAGATTTTAGTTTTCCTTGGCTTCCCGAAATCACTCCCAGCGAATTCCGGGATGGATCCTTCAAAAAGAGCATGGTGGAATAGCTTCCCGTTCTTCTCCTCCAAATCTTTCCCACCTCTAATAAACACGATGTCCACGAGGCGTAAAGCCATAATCAAACAAAAATAATAATAAATGAATAAAAGCAATCTAGAGATTGTTGCCCGAAGCCATCAGGTCATATTCAAGTCCCAAAGAAATCTTTTCATCCTAAATTAGTTCCTAGAAGAGAGAGGTGATTTTGGATTTGTGATGAGTGTTATCCTATTCAAGCACAGCGAATACAAATGGCTAATCGCAAATTAAATTATCATTCAAGCGTTATCACTTGCCGCCAGTGAATTAGGAATTACCATCACACGAGTAATTCAACATTGCAGGATTATTGGATTCGCTCTTTCGTTCCCACTGTGAATACAGCTTTCCAAGAAGTGTCTGAATACTTCTACACAAACTGTAAACTATGTTCCTAACATCGAGGATGAAATTATTCATATGTACTCCAGATATGCTCCAAGCAAAGTCTTATGGTATCTCCAGTTTTCACTGTAACCGGAAGTTGAGTGCAGATTCTGATCATTTGCCTCTTGAGTCCTAAGAGGTTATCTGGTAACATATATTGCCAAAAGACACTCAATCTTGGGAATATTCTAACACCTAGTTACTTGGCAATGGTCATCTCAGTGAACCGTTTGAGGGATTCTGCGTAAACTTCGTCAAACCCATCCATGATAATATCAGAGGTCATACCCATTTAACATTCAATTCTGCACTGAATACATCCCAATAGTTTATGTTTCAAAGTAAATTCCATATATGTCTGCGTGTGGAAAATAGGGAGGAATATTCAATCGTCTTAAATTTCTTTATTGTGACCACACTTAAGTGTATGTCATTGAGTATCCATACAATGGAAAGAGCCTCATCAAACTGGACTGATGTAGTATATTTAATACACAGATAGCACGAAAACTAAGAAAGCAATGGAATGTGGCATTACCTGATTTGTTCTCTCTGTATTAGATAAATATGATTTGACTCCTAAGTTGATAACAATTAGCTGTCCACTACATAGCATCACGAATCAACAAATACCTTTGAGAGTTTATTGCAAACGTATAATGTCAGGTGTAAGTTACTACATTTGTACATATTTTACAAATTGATTCATTTTTAGATTTTTTTTTCCTAAAAAATCATGCAATAATTTTGTGTCACCTTTGGTATGTTACCTCATTCTTCTTTAGTTTCTATGGACCAAAGTCAGTGCTGAAATAAAAATTGTTTCTCTTTGTGTTTGAAGCTGATAAACATTTGTAAAGGCAGTTTATATCTCTTGTCAGGAAATTAGGAAGAGAAAAAAACTTGTCCATCGGTGTATGCATCGTGGATGTTATATTAACTCCTAGTTTTGTTCCTGTTATGTATCATCACCGAGAACTAATGATTACAATTTCATAACAGAAAAAAATATGCCTTGTGCTGGCATTGTAATTATATCTGAATTTATAAATAGGATTTTAATCTTGGTTTAAAAATAATACTTAGACCATATTTAAGTGTATCTTAAATAACTGAGAATAACGAACCATGAATGGAATGTTATATGCAACTGGATAGGAAATGAAAATATGCAAAAGACACCAAACCTCTGTTTTGTCTATCAGTTAATCCAGCTAAAGCACATATGAACGACAGTTATACATTTTTCCTCCATAGTTAAGTTTAAATTCTATCACCGTAGATTTTAGATGGTTTAATGTAATCCAGAGTGAAAGCTGCTGTTGTAACAAATTTCAATCTCATCATACTGAAAAAGAGAATAACACAAATAAAAAACAATCTTGAACACAAACTTTATACGGTTCTCTTCTTTTTTGTAGATAGTCCTTAGTAATGTCTAAAACGGCAACAAAAAAATGTTTGTAACCCATTAAAGAATAACAAGCGAAGAATATTTTAGTCCTTTATAGAGCCATAGATAAACGTTGTTATCATTTACATAAAAGCAATGTATATACATAGTGTTGGGCAGGAATTGCTTGCAGGAGACATGAAGTATGAATATATTCCTGTAATATTTTATAATAAATACTACTGGTAATTACAAATTTGGCAGATGGTAGCAAAAGGTTTCAAAACCCTTCATTTATTGTATTGTGTGATAAAAGCATATACCAAGAAGTGAAGGAATTGGGTTACAAAACTATGGTCAGACCATTTCTTCAAAATGGTGGTGTAGGTGGTGCAAAAAAGACATAAGAAAGGAGATGGAAGAAAGAACGAGGGCATAGACAGTGGTGGGAGTACACGAGGGCTATACTGGTGATGAGGGCTGGAAGGACATTGGTAGAAGAATTAATAGTACGTGGAAGGGAAAAGATGACCATCATCACAATCTGGCACTCGATTTGAGGCATAAAGTAGTGGCAAAATTTGTTTTGTAGGTAAGGGAGATTGGTATAAATTACCAAGGGAATTGCTGAAAAATTTACAAAAAAAAAAAAAAAAAAAAAAACTGAAAGAATTTAAAATTAAAATTCGTAAAAGGCAAATGTAGTTTGGTGGAGAAATTGCACTTAAAAAGAAAAAGAAAAAAAAGCAAGATGTGGAAAAATAGGTTTGTATGAAAGTTGAAATAGGAGCTTGCGTTGCGTCGCGATTAAATTAAATTTCATACCTGCAGAGCCTTTCTGCTTTGTGTGCACACAAACTGGTTGTAGCAGGACGAACACAGAATTAAAACTGGTCCATTAGTTTGTCGAATGCATTCCTTACGCTGTGTTTTGCCGAATCCCTGTCAGCTGATAATCGGGCCAGTCAGCTCACACAACGAGGCTCCTCCTTCACCACATGCTCCCTCGTGAAATATACCTGATGGGATAAGATAACCGAAGGCTTTCGTCCCGGTATTTACCCTGTCCGAAGCGGCTGCTCCATTACTACCGCTGACGTCTTACGCACATGTTAGATTAGCGACTGCGATATTTAGGCGACTAAGAAACTGAAGCAATAACGCTTTTACAGATTCGAAACCAGTTTGAGAAGCTGCTCTGATAAATCACTGCTACAATTTCGTAGCGACGCGACCATGGCTTAACACGTTGATGGGCTGAGTAATTTGAACTTCATTAATGTGTCGCGGGCATGTGTGATTTATACGGCAGAGAAAAGACAGGCTACCGTTATTAACGTCGTTTTCAACCACTTTCTAGTGATGCGGAATTATGTTAAAATCTGATACGCCTAGTTTACCGATAGCTATTACAAACACTATACAAAAACATGTAACCACTTTATGAAAGATTCTTATGGCTGAGTCTTTCTGTACGAAACATTGTTGAAATCTTACTGAAATACTTATCAATTCTACGCAGTATTTATTTCATACTACACTAATCCTCTGTACGTTTCAGAAACGTTAATGTTCAGAATTAACATCACTGCCATATAACGAGACCTCATTGCCTATTACGATGTTAATTTGATTTCTTCCCCACCTGTATTTTAATTTAAACAGTTTACCACTGAAATCATCCATTATATTTTACATGAAAGCTAATCAACAATTTTCCAACTCTTCCAAATATAGGACCACGTTTTTAGTTACAGTAAAATTTGATAAATAGGATTAAAGGTGTGTCCTTTCGACTTTAGGCTACTAAATAATAAAAATAGCGAACAGCTTTTATCGTAGAAAAAGTACTCAGAATGTTAAGACAGCAAGTGGGTGAGTTAACTTGTAACTACAGTATACTCGAATTCGAAAAAAAAAAATAGGTGCAAATTCGAATACAGACGCTATTTCCCACCCGCTTACGATTAGTGTTTATTCGCGATATACAGTGACCAATTTTCGCATTAAGAACATGCAATTCACAAGCACAATAAACCAATTGCACATCTGCAGAAAATTTACATACTTTGCAGACAGCTAATTATAGTCTACTCACTTCCCTCCGTTAGCATTGATCCACTACAATGACATTAACATTCGGCATGGCGTTTAAATTGCGCCAAAAATGTAGCATTTTCATAATAGTTATGAACTAGCTTCTGATATTTATCGTATTTTTTTTCCAGTGACGCTATTGGCTAGAAACGTCTTATCGAGGTTATCTAACCTTAAGCAAGATCATGTGTATCACTATTTGTCTGGGAACTGTGTTAACTATGTAATGTATATTAAAAGTAGCTTTTTTGTATCAACTGTGTGTGCCTTTAAAGCAGAAATTTGCTAGCAAAGCAGCACCCTTTAGAAGTTTTCTGAAAAATATGGGAAAAACCATAACAGGGTCTGTTGATTCATCCGAGGGGGAGGCAAATTTTTGTATGAGAGAAATAAATCAACTTTATTTGCTCCCTACTCACTCCTGCTCTAATGACACTAACAAGCCATAAAACCAGGAAAAAAATCTTGTATGTTCTGGATCAACAGCAAACTTCTTCTCAAAGTATTTTTAAAAAAAATTTATTGTTTTTTTAATGCATTTGAATGCCAGAGATGTTAAATGCCTTCCATACCACCGAAAAGAAATCTGCTTCAATAAGATCTCTTGTGTCATTACAGAAAACAAAACGAATAGTACTGTGTAGCAGCAAACTAAATCAAAAAGATATTTGAGTATCTTAAATAAATGCGTAAATCGGTGTGAAGAGAGATTTAAGATTCTAAACACATTAGTGAAAGAAAACAAATACATAAAATACAATAGCCTGAAATTTTACAAACTTGAATCATAATCTTGCGGCATTAATTCTGGCTTTGCGATATACTTAACTTCTTTTTATGTATCTATTGACTGATTTTATCATCGTGTATACTTGGATTACTTATTTCTATTTTTCCAACCTGACAAAAATAAGAGACAGAATTGTGCGTCACATTTCAAGCCATTCGAGTTTGGTTAATCTGCTAGTGGAAGAGGGAGCAGCCAAAAGAACGAATTGCAGAGGAGAAAAAAGATTAGATTATATGAATCATATAATTGAGGACGAAAGTCACAATAGGTATGTTGAGATGAGGAGTTTAGATCAAAATGGAAAGATTTGGGGGATTGCATCAAACGAATTAAGAGAATGTTAGAACGGAGACTTTCCTGGCGTTTGATAGCAATCAAATCATCACAGATGTACCGTCAGGTTGTGATATAAAAACACAATATTTCGATGGCTATCTCTGCCGTATTCTTCAGGGGTGAAACCATCTGTACTGGTCTGCTGACTGACAGCTATAAGATAACCATACAAATATCGCGGCTTTACAACGCAATCCGGTTGTACATCAGTGAAGATTACAGCGCGGGCATGATAATGATGACAGAAAAAAGTAGATTTTACAGGACTCATAAAACACTTACACAGAAACGATAATGATCTAGGCAAATCCCTATTGCATATAAACCCAATAGCAGTTATGCTGGTGGGGTCGGCCTTTCACTTTGCTGATGTTTATAGTCGCATCTTGCGTGCACCACTCTGTTATGCACAGAACTGACAGCGCCCACAAAGAGCGTCAGCACCGCTTCACGTGAACCCACACAGCAGGTACAGGGTCAGATTTTAATTAAGAGCGAGTGCGCTCTGATTGTGAGTCACGGCGACGTGGGAAGACGCACGCGCGTGCGCACGCGATCTGAGAAGCGCGCACGTGACCACTCGGCCACAGTTGCGAACACTTTGCGGGGTCGCTGCGGATGACGTACTACTCCGACGTCCCGCGCGGTGTCAGTCGCAACAGATACGACGCCTGGGCGCAGACAATGGTCGTATCTAACTGTCTCGTGTCTCTGACGCCACTTGTCTGTGGCTGAGTGGCCCTGTATGGCACAACCAGGACACCGTGATGAAGTGTTCGCGTTGCGGAAAGCGACAGATTAGAGGCGACACGATCTAGCTTTCTACTCCTCCCCCTATCTCTCAGCTCGAATCTTTCAGACTTTTCTGACGCTGACATTGTCTATTCCACATGGTGAACTATTTGCTATCAGATTTCTCGAAATCGTTTGTCATTTTCCTTTTGGAAGATAGAGTTACATCGTCAGAGTCTAATCTGTCTAGCAACTATGGGTTCATCCTTGGCGCAATCTCTATCTTCGTCTTTCTATACAAGATTTAAGCCTATTGGCCTCTTCCGGCATTAGCGACTGCTCCACTTCTACTTATTTCTACCTATGTTTCTCTCATCTTTTGGCCTATATTGATTTACCTGCATCAGTCATTCTATGTTATTTGCGTTCCTCTATTTTGTCATATATTGCAGTAACACTTACGAAAATGGAAACCGCCCTAACTTTTTTAATGGTATCTATCTAATAAACCAGCCAGCTTAAACGTTTTAGTTTATAATCATATATATTATTTCTACAAGGTATTTTTTGTCACAAGCCTATATCTTCCTTCATACTTAACCGAAATCAATGAATGAGGTGTCATTTTAAAGCTTATGGTCTCCACTTTGGTTAAATCATATTTTGAGCAAGAAAGTTTTCGGAATTCGACCCTTAAAGGGCAAAAATGTAATTTTTTCTAAAATGCTGTTTTCTGTGTTACGAGTCAGTTATCTCCCTGGATACCTATCTGAAACCGTTTTATGAAGTATCGTTTTAAAAATTAAGATCTCCGCTTTAGTGACGTCATAATTCAACCCTTCAAGGGCAAAAGTATCAATATTTTTGCAAAGCGTTTTTGTGTCACGAGCGATGTATCTCCCTTAATATCTAACCGATATAGATAAATGAGGTATCATATTAAAGAATAAGGTCTCCGCCATGGTAACATTATATTTTAAGGAAGGGATTTTTCGTAATTCGACCCTTATAGGGCAAAAATGTCACTTTTTCCAAAATGCGTTTTTTGTATCTCGAGCCATTTATCTCCCTGGATATCTAACCAAAATCGATAAATGAGGTAGGATTATGAGGAGTAATTTCTCAGCTTTGTGACATCATATTTTAAGAAAGAATGTGTTTGGAATTCAACCCTTAAAGGGAAAAAGTATAAATTTTTCTATAACGCATTTTTGTGTCACGAGCGATTTATCTCCCTTAATATCTAACCGATATAGATAAATGAGGTATCATATTAAAGAATAAGGTCTTTGCCATGGTAACATTATATTTTAAGAAAGGAATTTTTTTGTAATTCGACCCTTATAGAGCAAAAATGTCACTTTTTCTAAAATGCGTTTTTTGTATCTCGAGCCATTTATCTCCCTGGATATCTAACCAAACTCGATAAATGAGGTAGGATTATGAGGAGTAATGTCTCAGCTTTGTGACATCATATTTTAAGAAAGAATGTTTTTGGAATTCAACCCTTAAAGGAAAAAAGTATAAATTTTTCTATTACCGATTTTTGTGTCATGGGCGATTTATCTCCCTTCATATCTAACCGATATAGATAAATGAAGTATCATATTAATGAATAAGGTCTCCGCCGTGGTAACATTATATTTTAACAAAGGAATTTTTCGAAATTCGACCCTTAAAAGGCAAAAATGTCAATTTTTTCTAAAATGCGTTTTTTGTGTCTCGAGCCACTTATCTCCCTTGATATATATCCAAAATCGATAAATCAAGTACGATTGTGAGGAATAATGTCTCAGCTTTTCTGACATCATATTTTAAGAAAGAAGTGTTTGGAATTCAACTATCAAAGGGAAAAAGTATAAATTGTTCTACAACGTATTTTTGTGTCACGAGCCTTATATTTCCCTTGATATCTAGTCGATATAGATAAATGAGGTATCATATTAAAGAATATGGTCACCGCCGTGGTAACATTATATTTTAAGAAAGGAATTTTCCGTAATTCGACCCATAAAAGGCAAAAAAGTCAATTTTTTCTAAAATGCGTTTTTTGTGTCTCGAGCCACTTATCTCCCTTGATATATATCCAAAATCAATAAATCAAGTACGATTGTGAGGAATAATGTCTCAGATTTTCTGACATCATATTTTAAGAAAGAAGTGTTTGGAATTCAACTATCAAAGGGAAAAAGTATAAATTGTTCTACAACGAATTTTTGTGTCACGAGCCTTATATTTCCCTTGATATCTAGTCGATATAGATAATTGATATATGGTATTAGAGACTAAGGTTTCCGCCTTGTTAACATTATATTCTAAGAAAGGAATTTTTCGTAATTTGACCCATAAAGCGCAAAAATGTCAATATTTCTAAAATACGTTTTTTGTGTTTCGAGCCATTTATCTCCCTGGATTTCTAACCAAAATTTCCAACCAAAATTATATTCAACCTCACTATTCATCGCATTTTATTCGCGAAATTTTCGCACGGGTCGTCTAGTCATATATATTATTTCTAGAAGGTATTTTTTTGTCACAAGCCTGTATCTTCTTTCATACTTAACCGAAATCAATGAATGAGGTGTCATTTTAAAGCTTATGGTCTCCACTTTTGTCACATCATATTTTAAAAAATGAAGTTTTCGGAATTCGACCCTTAAAGGACAAAAATATCAATTTTTCTAAAATGCTGTTTTCTGTGTTACGAGTCATTTATCTCCCTGGATACCTATCTGAAATCGTTAAATGTAGTATCATTTTAAAGATTAAGATCTCCGCTTTAGTGACGTCTATATTAAGACAGATATTTTTCGGAATTCGACCCTTAAAGGGCAAATGTATCAATATTTTGGCAATGCGTAATTGTGTCACGAGCGATATATCTCTTATAATATCTAACCGATATAGATAAATGAGGTATCGTATTAAAGATCGAGGTCTCCGCCGTGGTAACATTATATTTCAAGAAAAGAATTTTTCGTTTTTCGACCCTTAAAGGGCAAAAATATCGATTTTTCTAAATGCTTTTTTGTATCTCGAGCCATTTATCTCCCTGGATATCTAACCAAAATCGATAAATGAAGTAGGATTATGAGGAGTAATGTCTCAGCTTTGTGACATGATATATTTAGAAAGAATGTTTTTGGAATTCAACCCTTAAAGGGAAAAAGTATAAATTTTTCAATAACGCATTTTTGTGTCACGAGTGATTTATCTCCATTAATATCTAACCGATATAGATAAATGAGGTATCATATTAAGTAATAAGGTTTCCGCCGTGGTAACATTATATTTTAAGAAAGGAATGGGGTACTTGACACTAACTATAAAACCATGAAACCTTAATTTATACTGATAGAGTAAGTTGTTAGGATACCTAAAATCAACTTCAATTTTTGGATAGGAGTTAAAAACATACTATTTTTAATAAAATAAAAATGAAAAAAGACAGCTGTTAGTCACGTGACACGAAACACCAATCGGAGCGCATGACGTCAGTTGTTGGGCCGCGCCAGTTTAGCTGCCGTGTATTCTCATGCGGAGAACATCTTTCCGTCGCTTCTTTAAGTTTGTTAAGGTTTCAGTGCTGGCTGTAAAACATTTGCTCTTCTTATACTCGCAATGGAAGTTGGTTTTATCAAGGCAAATAGCTCTAATTTGCCCAGAATTGACGTGATGATGCTGGGAGTGTTTTTGCATCAAACACCAATTTCTGATCACCAGAATTCCGGAATGTCAAAACGTCCAAGTAAATACTTACTTGTTATATGTTATACATAATACCATATTACGATAAAACGTTAGAATATAAGGTATTTTAGAAACGTGTGTGTTAGTGGTGCGTTTTACTTAATACAGATTGGTAATTTGCGATTTTAATCAACAGGTCTACATTTCGAGTAATTTCGAGTATTTCATTGTAGTATCTTTTAAAATGTGTTTAATATGACTGTTGCTTCGCAGAATCATGTGCAGTATTTAATTGTTAGTATAATTACTATTTTAAAAAATCCTTGAGTGATTTCTACAACTATTTTTTGCCGCACTGTTCACATTCGTTCGACGCTATTTTTTCGGCAGTAATGTTGTGAATATAAAGCTTTTTCTTTCTATATTAGTGGTTATACAAGTTTTTGTATAGCTAGAAAAATATTTTGATCATGTTTTCTAAGAAAGTCGTAAACTATCGTCCTATTCAGGTCGAAATATTTTTCGATATTCGTTGAAGCGGGGATTCTACGATAATCGTGATAGATTCTTAAGTAACGTGACAAATTGATTGTAAGGAATAACATTTTTTGATATCTCGCTTAGTTCTCGAGATATACTATCTCAAAAGTGGTTAGGTCGAAATGCGGCCTCGACCAGAAGAAAAATTTCTCCAAATCTAAATTCGATGATGGATTCTTCAGTAACTCGAAGACAGAAATCAAAAGTAAGGCCTAATTTTTTTTGATTCATTAGTACTTTTGATACTGATCCCATTATATGATACTCCATATAGTTTTCCAAATCGTTCGGCAACTATATCAATAAAAAAAAATTGATGCATTTACAACGAACAGCATTTTAACCTCTAGGGTCGTAATTTATTTACCGGTAATAATTTAAGTTTATCACAGCACAAAATATTGAGGTACATAGCTTATTAAATATAATATAATAAAATTTACGTCAATGTGGTCTTCACAAAAATATATCGAGGGTGTTGTAGACACATAAGCCGGATCGCGTCGTGCAAGCATTAACAACTTTTTTCAACTACTTCATTGCGTGGAATGGAAACAAACAATTTGTTAGGTGCATTTAAGGTCGTGTTTACACACAGAGGCACCACACACCATTTGTAAACTCTAGAACACATTTTATTAATAAAATAAGCAAACCGCCTGTATGTTTACAATGGCACGAGCCAACAACTGACGTCACAAGAGGCCAACTGACAGCTGGGAGCGTTTTGGCGCCAATATTCAAATCATCGCATAAAAATGCAAAATTTTGCTATTTTCCGTTCGTTATTTCAAGAAATAATATTTTTTTTGTTTATAGTAGATGACCAGCTACAATACTGACTACTTTCCCAAAATTAGTCAAGTACCCCATTGTTCGTAATTGGACCCTTAAAGGGCAAAAATGTCAACTTTTCTAAAATTCGTTTTTTATGTCTTGAGCAATTTGTCTCCCTGGATATCTAACCAAAATCGATAAATGAAGTAGGATTATGAGGAGTAATGTCTCAGCTTTGTGACATCATATTTCAAGAAAGAATGTTTTTGGAATTCAACCATAATGCATTTTTGTGTCACGAGCCATTTATCTCCCTTGATTTCTAACCGATATAGATAAATGAGATATCATATTAAAGGCTAAAGTCTCCGCCGTGGTAACATTATATTCTAAGAAAGGAATTTTTCGTTTTTCGACCCTTAAAGGGCAAAAAATGGCGATTTTTCTAAAATGCGTTTTTTGTATCTCGAGCCATTTATCTCCCTCGATATCTAACCAAAATCGATAGATGAAGTAGGATTATGAGGAGTAATGTCTCATCTTTGTGACATAATCTTTTAAGAAAGTATGTTTTTGGAATTCAACCCTTAAAGGGAAAAAGTTTAAAATTTTCAATAACGTATTTTTGTGTCACAAGCGATTTATCTCCCTTAATATCTAACCGATATAGATAAATATCATATTAACGAATAAGGTTTCCGCCTTGGTAACATTATATTTTAATAAAGGAATTGTTCGTAATTGGACCCTTAAAGGGCAAAAATGACAATTTTTATATCTTGAGCTATTTATCTCCCTGGATATCTAACCAAAATCCATAAATCAAGTAGGGTTATGAGGATTAATGTCTCAGCTTTGTGACATATTTTAGGAAAGAATGTTTTTGGAATTCAACCATTAAAGGGAAAAGTATAAATTTTTCTATAATGCATTTTTGTGTCATGAGCCATTTATCTCCCTTGATACAGATAAATGAGGAATCATAGTAAAGATTAAGGTATAGTCACATTATATTTTAGGAAAGAATTTTTCGTTATTCGACCCTTAAAGGCCATAAATATCACTATTTCTAAAATGCGTTTTTTGTGTCTCAAGTCATTTACCTCCGTTGACAATTAAACAAAATTGATAAACGAGGTATCATTTAAAAGATTAAGGTCTTCGTAATGTCTTCGATTCCGTTACCACATTTTAAGAAAGAAATTTTTAAAAATTCTAACCTTAGAGGGCAAAGGTATTAATATTTTTACAACGCATTTTTCCGTCATGAGCTATTTATTTCCCTTGATACCTAATCGAAATCAATAAATGACGTATCGATTTAAACATTAAATTATCCACTATCGTCACATCATATTTTAAGAAAAAAACTTTCTCCAAATTACACCCTTAAGGGGCAAAAATAACATCATTTCTCAAAACTTTTTTTTTTTTTACCTTGCTTGATAACTAACCGAAATCGATAAATGAGGTATCATTTTAAGACCAAGGTGGCTGCTTTGGTCACACCATATTTTATAAAAGAAATTTTTTGTAATTCGACCCTTAAAGGCAAAAGTATAAATATTAGTTATAGAACGTGTTGATTTTTAAAATTTTTGTTTTTATTATATGCCATTTATCTTCTTCGATACCTAGCTGAAAGCGATAAATGACATATCGTTTTAAAAATTAAGGTCTCCAGCTAGGTAAAATCATAAATTTAGAAAAAAATTGTTCAGAATTTGGTGCTAAAAGTGGTAGCGCGTATGAGACTGTTCAGAGCCAAGTCACCAGATTTCAGCAGCGGATATCACAGAGAAGTCAATAAACTTTTTTTTATTCAATAAGTAGTTTTTCGTATATTTTTTTTCTTTTACGGAAACACTGTCGTTTTGCTATACAATTCGAATGTAATCATTTTATTCGCTCAGCAACAAATATCACAGAGATGTTGATATGTTGTGTGCAGTTTGTTAAGGTTGGTTTTATTCTACCAAGGTCAGTGACAGTTTGTCATAAATAAAGTGTGTTTTAAATTTTCCTAACTGTTTCATAATATGTTGTGAGTATTTTGCTGTGTACCTATTACACTAAAAAAAAATATTTGCTACAAAACTACGGTTCTACTATTCATTATATTACAAGCATTCAACCTCACTATTCGTCGTATTTTATTCGCGAAATTTTCGCGCGGGTCGTCTAGTCATGAGTTAATCATCATATCAACATTGCTCAACATCAAAGGAGACATTCAACACTTCATTACAAACGGTTATTCATAAGGCTGATGTCGAACCTATGACCCCCGCAGTTCGAGGCTAACACGCTGTACTCTACGCCTCGACGTCTATAACCACCGAAGTTAAATTTTCCTTCAGGATATTTTTACAGGAGGATACTTAACTGAACTTTTATTTTAAAGCTATTGTCTACATTTGACCCATGGATCAGAACTTTAGCGTGGTATCATAGCAGTTGAAATGCGATATTAATTGTAGTGTAATTATTTCTTTGACACAAAATCTCTTCTTCTTCCTCTTCACTATCCTTTCCCTACAATTGGGGTTGGCTGCCTTTGATGAATTTTGCTGATCACTGGCAGGGTCAAATTTGGAGTTTTTGATTTTACAGTCACACTGACGCTAAGCATTTTATATTTACTATTTAAAAAAAAAAAAAAAAGGCATTTGGCTTCTCTTCAGCCATACAGCCAGCTCAAGTGTGATTTCGTATCATCCAGTGTTTTCAGTTTCTCCATTTTATATTATTTTGCAAGTATCTCTAGACATTACAGGACGGATACGACATTCACACACACACACACACACAAACACACACAACTCTTACACTAATCACCCATGCCCTCGGCCGGACTCAAACCAGCGACCGTCGGCACATGGAAATAGCACTCTAGCCCCTACGATACCGAAGCCGGCTATTTTATACTTGCTGCCAGAACGTACTACGTACTAATGGATTAAGTTAAGTGTTCTGTCTGCAAAATGTGTAGCTATGTTTGTGTGATAAGTGTATTTTTATTTGTGAAATATGTCGGAGATTAATTTTTTTTCTTACGGCTTTACGCCTCGTTGACGGCTAAGGTCATTAAGGACTGGGGACAAGGAACGGGAAGGAATTCGGTCATGGCCTTTTTGAAGGAAACATCCCAACATTTGCGTGGAGTGATTTCGGGGAACCATGGAAAACACAAATCTGGATGCCCGGATGGGGATTCGAACCCGCATCCTCCCGAATGCGAGGCCAGATCGTTACCCGTTCACCCATTACGCTCAGTCGGAGATTGAAGACGGTTCTGGTATTTGACTTGATTTCTCCTGAAAACCGCTTAAAAGCCACAGGCAGTATGGTCAGTACGCGGGGTGTCTGGAACCCTGCCCAGCCCCGTTGTACTTCCCGCACTGAGCCATACTGGTGGGTTTTGATACACAATCTGATGTTCAGGAAATATGTTACTGACCAAAACCCAAAGTTACGATACTCCCCTCCACGACTTAGAGGGAAACCACGCCCAAAGGAGCACTCGAGCATCGTTGAGGAATTGGCCACTGAGCCTCGGCAATCATGCTTCCTGTGATTGACAGAATGGAATTTGTCTGGGGTCCCGTGGTGGCGTAACAAAACAACCACGTATATCTAATAACGGCGGCACCGACAAAGGCAGGTATAAATATTTAAAACGGCGATGAGCGGTAGTGATGGATGACTCGGTCACACCTGTCTTGATGTGGCGGCAGATGGGCGTCGCGTGGCGCATGAGGGTTCAGCTGCCCATTAGGCGGTGAGGTCAGAGCGGTCAATATTGAACCAGCGACTCCCGCACGCGCCGGAAACCAAACACGGGCCCAAAGACGTGCTCGCCGCTGGCACGTGTTGCCCGGCATGCTCTGTCCACTGCGGTAAAGTGGCGATTACGACCTGCCGGGTGCATAACCGGGTCCAGGAAGCATTAGTAAGCAAGAAATGTAATGCATGTACTCGCGGAACTACAGGCTTCCACGTCATTTGTTCCTTTCAGGCCAGTCATGCGCTTAGTGCATTACACAGAAACTCTGCTGTTAGATATCGGCTATTATGAACATACAAGTTTCTGTGCAACTAATAGATTAATATACTCAAATATTTCACTGATCTCGGCTTATAACCGAAGTCGATGAAATACACTACTATGATCGATGTTCCATATCTACACTCATAAGCCAATTCATTAGGACCATCTGCTTATTTGTGTGTTGGTCCATCTTTGGAGCGCAATACAGCAGTGATTGGGCGTGACATGGATTCAAAAAGTCCTTGTTAAGTTTACGGAGTTGTCTGGCTCCAGATGTCTACGCACAGGTTTGTGGGCGTGCCGACTGGTAACGAGCATCTAGTGACCATTTATGCAGAGTGACTAAAGGTCGGTGAAACCACGACCAGGCGGAAAGGTGGTTGATGTCCATACCTTATCACAGAACATGGAGGCCTAAGGCTTGCCCACTCTGTAAAGTGGGATGGGTGGTGATCTGTGGCAGATCTGACAGCAGAGTAGAATGCTGGTTCAGGCACAAGTGTTTCGGAGCACACTCTGCTGTCAGATCTGCCACAGACCACCACCTATCCCGCTTTACAGAGCGGACAAGCCTCCAACTTCACGTTCTGTGATGAGGCGTGGACGTCCATCACCTTTTCGCCATTTTCACCCGCAACACTTGTACCTGAACCAGCATTGTACTCTGCTGTCAGATTTGCCACAGATCACTGCCCATCCCGCTTTACAGAGTGGGTAAGCCTCCGACTTCCATGTTCTGTGATGAGGCGTGGATGTCCACCACCTTTCCACACATTCGTGGTTTCACCATCCTTCAACCACTCTGCATAGATGCTCACTTCAGTAGCACGCGAACAGCAGATCAGCCTCGCCGTTCCGAGATGCTCGTTCCCAGGCACCAAGTCCACAAATTACCGGCCCTTACACGGAATTTTCGAATCCATGCCACGCCGAATCACTGTTGTATTCCGCTCCAAAGATGGACCCACACACCAGTAAGCAGGTGGTCATAATGTTTTGGCTGATCAGTGTACATCCACATTCAATTCACAAAATTGTGGGTGGCAAAGGATGTTTAGCACAAAAGCAAATCTCTACTCCGTGCATTCTAACCTCGGGTGGCACAAGGGAAGAAATAATTCTGATAAACATCAGTACAGCACCTTATTTCTCTAACCGTATCTCTCCTGTCATTAAGACCGAAGTTGGTTGATGGATGAAATATTTCATCACATAGTGGTTGTTCCCATGTTTGCCAATAAGTTCAAAAGAAACTTCTTCATCTGCTTGCCAGACAATCAAAGCCCAATATATGTATCAATTCTGTAACGTTTTTTGAAGAAATGTGCTAAGTACGTCACGAATATCTCTGACAGACAATCCCAGCCCAATATATGTATCAATTCTGCGACACTTTCGTAGGGACTGTTTTAAGAAATCACGAATATAAAATTACGTGTAGATGTCTGTACTCTCTGTAGTCTCAGTATGGAAGCCATCTTCATCATCTATACCGTTCCTTATTGTCAGATCGAGTACCGATGTAGTAGTTTATTCGAAAATCATTCATTAACACGCCGGGTGTTGAATCCAGGTGATTCGACAAGAGTAACTGCCGACACAATAATTGCGCCATCTCCTATTTTCGATCATAACGTTCATCTTAATATTCGTTAATCACAGACATCAACACATGAGGAGTAACACGGAGGAGCACGAGAACAGGATCTGATCATCATAAATTTGATCACCTCCTACGGGATGATTCAAACAATATCCATAATTACACTATATTTTAAGTTGGTTAATTTGTTTCTGAGGCAAAGATAAATAACAAAATTTAATCTAATACAACAAAGTTCTTTTCTAAGCCCTTGAGTAATCTCAAAATTAATCTTGTTATGGCGGCTACTGTAAACACCATTTTTGTTTATTTATTTATTGTTTTTCGTAGACATATTATCATTTCATTAATAACAATAATAATCAACATTCACAACAAATTCTTATAATAGCTACATTCGATTATGCCTGCAGTAGCAGCATGGAGAGCAGACAGACCACCCAATAAAAATATGATGAGGCAATTTTCCACGATGGGCTCAACCGTCCGCTCCACACCGCAGCCATAATAGGGAAGCGGTGAGCGTTCAGGCACTGAGAAGTCACTGGTTCGATTACTGATCCGATTGTCCTGAGCTCGGTTTTCACTGGTCAACTGGATATCAGGATGATTCAACATGCCATGACCGAATACCTTTCGGTTCAGTGCAGCCCCTTCACCCACATCCTTCCTCTCTGGGCTCTAATTACCTCGTCGTCGACGAGTCGTAAAACTCTAATAAAAAAAATGGTTCTTGTTGCATCAGCGAGAGCAGATTCCACTTAACAAACTGCTTATAAGAAATTATTCAGTGCTGAACTTTCCATTTTTCCGTTACATTCGAACGAGTAAATTAGCTGGTTAATTTCAAACTCCTTTATTTGGAAACGATACCCAAAAATTCTCACGTTTTCAAACATTTGCGATGAAGTCGTCTTTTAATACGAGTAAGCATTTAGGTAATACCATAGCCGCGTGTTAACTGGACGTTGTCTTGGATGGATAAGAATCGGCAGCAACGCCATTAACTGCCCTCCTTGGGCAGAGTAGGGTGGAGTGTTTGTCTTGCGACATTTACTCCTAGTCTTGTAGATGGATACTTGCTTCAGGTTAGATTTGTCTTAACGTTTGGCGTAGCTATTTTCAGATGATTTGGGGATTTATTGTACAAGTGAGATAGGTCCTATGTGTGGACCTATTCCTACCGGATAGTTTCCCAGATTCTTGATTAGTGGATTGTTGGATTTATGGGCTGTATTATAAAATTTGGTGGCAAGATCCTTGAACGTTGTTTTAAAGTTGGTAGCCCTGTGGCTTCATGAAGGGCAATTGTGGAAATCTGCAGTCGAGATGAAGTGCTCTCTTCAACGCTCGATTTTGAATAATTTGAAGTCGGTCAAGACTTGTTTTTGCTGTGTATCCCCACACAGGACAGGCATATTCAAGTATTGGTCTTACTAA